>SJYQ01006240.1:8957-58050 GCA_006410935.1 Redunca redunca | reverse complement strand
CAGCCATCTATTTTGCCTATGGCAGTGGATGTGTTTCCATGCTACTCTCTCCATTCGTCCTCCCTCTTCTTCCCACCCTCCATCCACAAATCTGTTCTCTATATCTGTGTCTCCTTTGCTGCCCTGCTAATAGGCTCATCAACACCATCTTTCTAGATTCTCCCTCTCTCTATATATACATGTGTTAATACACAATACTTGTTTTTCTCTTTCCCTCTGTGAGCATTTAACTCTCTGCTTGTGTTCTCTTCCACGAAGAGACATTTTAGTAAGTGCTGTTATTTCCTGGTGTTTTGCCACCATCCTTCCCTCGGAAACTGTGAAGAGCTTACAGGTGAGTCAGTGAACATGCAGGGTCCTCCCATGAGGATGCCTGCAGGGTGAGGCCAGGCCAGCATGTTCCTCTTCATTTAGCAAATGTTTATGGAGCCTCATGACCAGAACTGGAGGTCACGGTGGTAACACTCTCACTCTTGCTGGACAAAAGGCTACCAGTCAGCTGGGGGCTGTGGACATGTAATCAGGCAACCATTCTACAGAGTGGTGATGTTTCAGGGTATCAGGAACAGAGCTGCTGGTGTCTCACCCGGGGTGGGGGGCCCTCAGGGGCGCCCCTCAGGGAGGATTCTGCAAGGGGTAATAATGCAACTGGGAATTGGAGAGTGAGGCAAGGGGCAGGTGAAGGGTAGAAAGAGGAGACCACTCTGGGGACCATACCTGGTTTAGTATGTTCAAAACTCAAAGAAGAGATAGATGAGGCTGGAGAGGAAGGCAGGGGCCAGGCCTTGTGAGTCTGGATGAAGATGCTGGACATTTTCATGAGAGCAGCAGATCATGAGACCTTGGTTCCATCTCTCACTTGCAACCTAGTGTGTGTGAGAGAGAAACCCTCTGAACCCTGTGGTGACTGCCCCCAAAACAATGAGTTTTCCTAAGAGATCTCGAGGCAGAACAAGTCAGGGCCTCTATGCCAGCGATAGTCACTAACCCTGACATTCCACGCTGGCCACCAAACCAACTTTTGCCCCTAGACATGGTTCAGTTCCAGACACTGAGGCCTGGGAAGCTCCTATGTATCCCTGTCACAGGTCACAAAACATTGCTGCTGTTGCTAAGTCACTTCAGTCGTGTCCAACTCTGTGCAACCCCATAGACAGCAGCCCACTAGGCTCCCCTGGGATTCTCAACACAAGAACACTGGAGTGGGTTGCCGTTTCCTTCTCCAATGCATGAAAGTGAAGAGTGAGAGTGAAGTCGCTTAGTCATGTCCGACTCTTAGCAACCCCATGGACTGTAGCCCACCAGGCTCCTCCGTCCATGGGATTTTCCAGGCAAGACTACTGGAGTGGGGTGCCATTGCCTTCTCCATCACAAAATACAGGGGATGGCTAATTGCAGACTGGTACTGTTACCAGCCATGCTCCAGAGCAGGGCACCATCCTTGAAAGGCAAATGCCATATCTTGTGTATTTTTTGTTTTGTTTTTCTAAGTGGGACTATCTTTTTGTATATTACTATTATGAAAGTAATATATGTTTCTTAAAAAAAAGAAACATCCCAGAAGTGTATACAGTAGAAGGTAGAATTTCCTGTCTCCTCTTATAATTCCATTTCTCCAAGAAACCATTATCCCTCCAGACTTGAAAGAAATGTATGTTTATATGTATGTCCAGACATTTTCTGCTACAGTATCCCAAGTAAAACCAGGTTTTCAAGGCTCTCACAATGTCCTCCAGTTCTTTCTGGAAGTTCCCAAAGGGTGTTTCACCTCTGTCCATAAACCTGTCTGCTGGTTCTGTCTCCATATGGTAACTTCTCAGTTTCTCTTTGCCCCTGCTTCTTGTGTATCTGCCCAGAAGCTTGGAGAAGTTAACAGAAACCAAATGTCAAAGTCCATGCCATGCAGTGCTATTTCCAGGTGTCTCCAAAGTGTCCATTTTTAAAAAACATTTTCCAGTGTTTTGAGGCCTATTCACTGACAGGTGCAGACTTGGACCCGCAGGGCAGGGAGCTCACTGGTACTTCTCCGTCGGCACCACTGCGTGGCCTGTCAGGAACTTATTCCAGGCTGTGAGCCTGTCCTGCAGGTGGGCGACCAGCACCATGTGCAAAGAGTGGCTCAGCAGCGCGAAGGTTGTGGGCTCCACACACAGGTGTGCACTTGCAGGTCTGCCAGCTGGCTCAGGGCTATGCACAGGTTACCACGCCTCGCATGGTAATGCCCACTGCCTGGAGCTTGCAGTCCCGGGCTCAGCAGCTGCATGAGACCAGGGTGCTCCCCCAGGTAGTTAATGTAGGCCTTGGTGCTGGGTTACATCAGGAAGAGCCTGTGGGGAAGGGAGTACAGGGAAGGGCTGTCCCTCCAGTGCTGGTGCTCCAAAGGTTCCAATTCTTGTTTGGCAGAGTTGGGATGTTGAGCTTCGGGCAGAGGTGGGGAAAGGGCCATCTGCTCACTGTGTGCCAACCACCCTTTGTCACTGTTCTGCTTAGATCCCCAGACTCCAAACAGCTCTACTGAATGGCTTCATGAGCTTCTCTGCTAAAGACTTGTGTGGGGGCCTCAAATTCAGTCTGAGGGGCAAGTGGAAGGGGGGATTCTCTTCTTGCTCGTTGTTCTTTTCCCTTTTTTCCACCTCTGCTGCTGCTGCTAAGTCGTGTCAGTCGTGTCCAACTCTGTGCGACCCCTCTGTCCACCCTCAAAAAGAAAGCTCTGCTCTCCTGTCCTTTATCTTCAAATAATTTGTGGAAGCTCTTTATGTATTATCACTATTAACCCTCATTGATCTATATTGAAATATTTATATCAGTTTATATTTAACATTGTTAGTCTTTTATTTTTCCTTAAGAAGTTTCAAAAGTTATTTAATTAAACCCTCTAATTTTTCCTTTATTACCTCTGTGTTTTCTGTTCTGCTTATAAAGGACTGCTCCAGTCCAAGATTAAAGGTAAAGATTCTTTTGTAGCAATATGGGAATTGTATATTTAAATTAAACACTTTCATCTACATAGATTTGTTTTTATGAATGTCATATATAGAGTGAAATTTTAAAATTCTCCATAGAGTTGGGTATAGAGGCTAAAAGCTAAAAGAAGTGATGGAGGGAGCAACTCAGCTGGCTCTTGGATGCCCTAGGGAAGCTTGTTTGCTGAAAACACAAAGAACTGTGCTCTTGGCTGGCTTGGAGTTCCATCTGCTTCCTGCTGAGAGTGACTCTCAAACCTTGTGTCTTTAGAGTCAGTCTTCCATGTGTGATTTTAATCCAGGCTTCAGAGGTTGAAAGGAATATGTTCAGGGCTGCACTCTGTTGATTGCAAGGGCAAGCTGAAGAATCACTGTGAAATTGACTTTCAGAGAAGGTCAGAACTTTTCTGTCCACAAGGTCTGGCTCCGTCCTGGTGGGGTGGGCAAAGAACCATGAGTTCTTGAATAGCTCCAAGACCTATGGCATCAAGTGGCATACTTGCTACCTCCTGGCTAACTTTATTAATGTTGGGTCCTCAGTTCCTGGCATGTGTTTGGACCTCAAAATATTTATTTGTTGAACTTTTAAAAATCCATTAGGAAGGAATGGGACTCCCAACGAGATGATGGTCAAAACAGGAGAACTTTAATGGCAGTCCTATATAGGATGGCATCTATCCATTTGCTCGTTCAGTAAATATTAGGTGAGTGCCTACTATGTACCAGACACTTTTCTAAGAGGTTGGGTGTGTCATTTTAAAAATAACAACCAATTTTCTCCTTCTCTAGCACCATCTATGTGTTCACAGTTCAATTCTGACACTAACTGCTTAGAGTTATCGCAGACTCTGTAGGTTAGGGCTTCTCTGGCAGCTCAGATGGTAAAGAATCCTCCTGCAATGCAGGAAACCTGGGTTCTATCTGCTGGGAGCCAGCATGGGAGATCCCACCCATGACAAGGTCATGTGGGAGAGACCTGACGAGCAAGGCGGATCAGGACTCAAGGGACCCCCTGGACCTGCTCGAGCATCTACCCCAAAACCAGAATCTGTCTGTCTTACTATTCTGTGCCTTTCACCAACTCTTCTGACATTAACAGGGGGCTATCCCTGACCACCTTTCTCTGGAGAAAATCAACTTAGGGCTCTAGCTAATAAGTCTCTTGGGCATGAAAAGAATATTTCAATTCAAACCCCCTGTTAGCATTCTAGCTTGCCTGACAGGTTTATCCAGACTCTTGCAGCTACGCATGTGATTATTCACAGCCTCCCAACTGTGAGAGGCACAGGAAGCCTAAAACATTCTAAAAATATAGAGCCTTTCAAAGGGTTAAAAGCTATTAGAGTAGTGCTGGTGTAGGATTTCACTGTTGAGTCAATGCTTGCTGCTAAGTTCCCATATCTCTTATCTACTGCACACCTGGGAGTGCAATAGTTAATGTAGTTGCAATAGCCTTGAAATTAACCATATCAGACCTTTGAGCTAATTGGTTCTTTCTTTGTTGTAACTCACTGCACTTTTGCTCCGTGAGAAATGTAACTCTGTTTAATACTTTCTGAGGCTGACATAGATTAAAAATATAAAGAAAAAACACTTCAAGGGAAAATAAGTTTTCTGGTTGAGCAGCCTTTATCAAAAGAGGGTCATAAAACATCCACAGGCCTCCAAGGCCAGAAGATTATGTACACAACATGGTTTAAGGGAAGGGTATGCAGAAAAAATCCTGGTTTCAATAAAGACAAAACAGATGTAATGTTTGGGCTGACTCTGTATGACATTGCATCTTTCATTTCCCTCTATGTACAAGTCAAGGTATAAAAGTCCCTTTAGAAAATAAAGTTATGGGCCTTGCTCACCAAAGCTTGGTCACCCCACGTCAATCATTCTTTTTCTCTCTCTCTCCCTTTCTCCCTCTCCCTCCCTCTCTTTTTCAGGCTGATCCCTTGGAGCACAGAAGCTCTCTGCATTCACTTTCCTGCCTGGGCTTCTAAGACCCAATTGAGAAGGCACTCTGTGTCTTCACTCTGGCGAGAGGGCGCCTGCAGCCTCCGTGAACAGAGCAAGTCCCTTGTCTTGGGGCTTTGTTGGCTTTCTGTGTAAACCAAGGAATATCAGCTTCTATTCTTTCCTCTCCTCTCTCATTCATTCATTCATTCATTCGCCAACACTGTCACACTTCGGATACCCTGGATCCAACCAGGGCAGGACCCTGGCGTCTATCCTTGAGTCTTGAAGAGTGCCGGGAGAAGGGAATGACAACCCACTCCAGTATCCTTGCTTCGAGAGTTCACGGACAGGGAAGCCTGGCAGACTACAGTCCATGGGGTCACAAAGAGTCGGATATGACTGAGCGAATAACACTCACTTTCCACAGGTGAGGAGCTCAATTCCACAAGGCTGCCCAGCTTCAGATCCCAGCCAAGATGGGGCCCCAGGTTACCTGCACTTCTGCCTGGCTGTCTAGAAAACTGAGGTCTCCATGACACTCCCCCCCTCAGGTTTGATAATTTACTAGAGTGACATACATAACTCAGGAGTTTATACTGATGATTATGGATTACTATAAAGGATGAGGGCATCACTGGGTAGCTCAAATGGTAAAGAATCTGCCTGCAATATGGGAGATCTGGGTTCGATCCCTAAAGTCAGGAAGATCCCCTGGAGAAGGAAATGGCAACCCACTCCAATATTCTTGCCTGGAGAATCCTATGGACAGAGGAGCCTGATGGGGTCACAAAGAATTGGACATGACTGAGCTACTAACACATAAAGGATAAAAATGAACAGCCAGATGAAATGTTACATAGATGAGATCCAGAAGAGTCTCAACTGCAGGAATTTTTGTCTTGGTGGAGTCAGGGTACATCATGCTCCAGGCAAGCAGTTTTGTTCAACAAACTGAAAAGTGCCCTGAACTTGTTGCTTAGAATTTGTATGAAAATGAAAGTGTTATTCACTCAATTGTGTCCAAGTCTTTGAGACCCCATGGGCTCCTCTAATCATGAAATTCTCCATGCAAGATTACTGGAGTGGGTAGCCATTCCCTTCTTCAGGAGATCTTCCCCAGAGATTTAGCCTAGGTCTCCTGCCTTGCAGGCAGATTCATTACCTCTGAGCCACCAGGGAAGCTCTTTTGTTTAGTTTGTATAGGGAGTCTCATTCAGTTCAGTTCAGTTCAGTTGCTCAGTCATGTCCGACTCTTTGTGACCCCATGAATCGCAGCACGTCAGGCCTCCCTGTCCATCACCAACTCCTGGAGTTCACTCAGACTCACATCCATCAAGTCAGTGGTGCCATCCAGCCATCTCATCCTTGGTTGCCCCCTTTTCCTCCTGCCCCCAATCCCTCCCAGCATCAGAGTCTTTTGCAATGAGTCAACTCTTCACATGAGGGAGTCTCATTACATAGGCACAATTGATTAAATCATTGGCCATTGTGACTGAATTTAAATTTCATCCCTTTTCCCCTCCTGAAGTTTGAGCATGGGGCTAAAATTTCTAAACCTCTAATCATATGGTTGGTGTCTCTGGCCATTAACCTCCATCCTGAAACTATCTAGGACCTCACCACCAGTCACCTTATTAGCATAAATTCAACTATGATCAAAAAGAAGCTCACTATGAGTAACAAAGTACACTCCTATGGTTCAGGAAATTCCAGGGGTTTAGGTGCTCTGTGCCAGGGGCCAGGGAAAAAATCCAGTTATATATGTACCATAATAAGATATTTTCCCTTGTGGGGGCTTACAGTCTGATGGGAGAATATACACAATAAGTTGTATGATATGTTGGAAGGCGATAAATGCTTTGGGGCAAAAAAGGCACAGCAGAGTAAAGGGGGTTTGGAGTGCAGGTGGGTACAGGTGGCAAGTATATTACAATTTTTAAAATGTTTCTGCTGAAAACTAACTTCCTTTTAGACAAACACCCAAGTACTGTGGTTGTAGCAGAATAGAATGGTTGAAAGAAGGGACATGGAGGGAGGGCACAGTAGGGAATAAAGCATATGGTTAAAAACAAATTGCCTTGATTTATTATTCTCACTGTTGATAAGGATCTAAGCTCAGTTTTGGCTAGTCAGCATAAGACAAGGGTAATGTCAGCAGTAACTCTGAATCAGGTTCCCAGCTAATTTGAGGCAAACTTAAAGTATTGACTAAAATCCAGCATAGAAATGTGATACTGCAGTCACGTGTTCTGCTTGGTGAGCCAAGTACAGATAGAACATTAATCAGATAGGCGTGAAAGAAGCTCCTTTAGAAATTGGGTCTGAGGGGCCAGCACTGAAGTCCTAGAATTGGCATGTTAATCTTTTCTTCCCTCTTCACAGAGCTGGGTGTTGACATTCTTGTGATGTTGCACTCATTTGTTTCTGTAGGAAAGAGCTTCAAACAAACTCTGGGGGTCATAAAAACATATGCTTTCCTCAGATAGCTGTATTAAAGTCTCCTTGAAGTGACTGTTATACCAACCACTTACAGAAACCTAGACCCGAGGGTGGGTTTAGAAGACTTTTGGTCATTTACTTCAACCCCTGATTTTATAGATGCAGGAACTGCCCAAAGACATTGCAGAGAATTAATAGGAATTGCATTGCCTAACTTCTTATATAGTGTTTCCCCCATCCTATTGTTCTATCCGTATAATAATTTTGTGCTTAGAATTTGGAGTTAGCTATATGTTATATTTTTATGAATAAATATTAGGAATGACTACTTTTCCTTTGCTAAAAACTCTGCCCCTTATATGGGTGAGTCAAATGGCACCCCACTCCAGAACTCTTGCCTGGAAAATCCCATGGGTGGAGGAGCCTGGTAGGCTGCAGTCCATGGGGTCACTAAGTCGGACATGACTGAGCGACTTCACTTTCACATTTCGCTTTCATGCATTGGAGAAGGAAATGGCAACCCATTCCAGTGTTCTTGCCTGGAGAATCCCAGGGACGGGGGAGCCTGGTGGGCTGCCGTCTATGGGGCTGCACAGAGTCGGACACGACTGAAGTAACTTAGCAATAGCAATAGCAACCCTGCTCCAGAACTGGCTGAATTAGTTGGAAACATTCACTTCTCATTCTGAGAATTTGGCCTGAGTCCTGAAGTTGGGAATTGAGTCATGTAAGCTGCCTCGGCTGTAGAAGGAAAGTCTTTAAATTCTCTTACTGAAGCCCCTACTGGTTTCCTTGGTAGCTCAGCTGGTAAAGAATCCACCTGCAATGCAGGAGACCCCGGTTTGATTCCCGGGTTGGGAAGATCCCCTGAAGACGTAATAGGCTACCCAGTATTCTTGGGCTTCCCTGGTGGTTCAGATGGTAAAGAATTCATCTGTGATGTGAGAGACCTGCATTTAACCCCTGGGTTGGGAAGATCCCCTGGAGGAGGGCATGGCAACCCACTCCAGTATTCTTGCCTGGAGAATCCCCATGGACAGAGAAGCCTGGCCGGCTATAGTCCATAGCAAAGAGTTAGACACGACTAACAAAGAGTTAGATATGCAAAGAGTTAGATGTGACTGAGCAACTAAGAACACTGAGATCCTGCAAGCTGTCTTGCCCTAGTTATTGAATTTCATACTTCCAATAAAACCACATTTTAGTTATGCTAAGCCAGATTGGTTTCTGTTATTTGCAACCATGACATCTTAGCCAGGAATCTTAGGAGCTGAGGACAGTTTCTTTCAGACATGAATTTTAGGTTTAGAAGTCATGGTTCTTTTGTTGTATGCTATTACATCATTACCATTTTGTTTATAATATTAAATCATGAGGGTTTATATGAAGACTTAGTCTACTTGGAACTATGAAGAAATTGAGCAATCATTGTGAGGGACTTGTTCTCAAAAAACTTTTCTTTCATGTTCTGTTAAGAGTCTTGACTTGTATATTAAAAATACTTCTATGAGACAGTGTGGAAAAATGCTTGAGTGTTCCAGAGGGAAAACTCATTTCAGAAACAACCTCAGTTTCTTTACCTGGAAAGTAGTGCTAATAATATTGTCATCATAATGTGAAGAAGAGCAAGTTACATTAAATGAAATAGATGAGATGACACGTGGGTGGTAAGAGAGACAGATTTTGGCTCAAATCCTACTCTGCCTCTCATTAGCTGTATGGATTTGGCAGATCAGTCTCCTAGAGCTTGAGTGGGCTCATCTAAAAAGTGGGGGTAAGAGTAGATAATTCAGAGGATTATCTTGAAAGCTTTTTTTTTTTTCCTGTCACGGGAACTTGATAAATATTAGTGCTCCTCCCAAACCTATTATGTCTTTTCAGCCTCCTCTGTTTGCCATGGGTGTGTTGCAGAGTCACAGGCTTTGCTGTGTGATTATTACAGCGTAGGTAGTTGGAGGCTATAAACTAAGCTGACAGTTTGAGAATGGGGAGGACTCAGCCCAGTCCATCTGAAATACAGTCCCAAAGAATGACCATGCAGGTGCATAGAAAGCCTTTTGTATAGCTGTTAAGATGAAAGGTGGCCCAGCTGTGTGTGTGTGTGTGTGTGTGTGTGTGTGTGTGTAAATATTGGTCTCCTGAAACTCACTTTTGTCATTTGGTGTCTGAAAACTGGTTGTGCATCTTTGAGTAGGGTCTCTGAGCTGAAGGCACTTGGGAGGGGTGGCAGTGGGGCCCCCATCTTTGATTCCCGCCTTAATGGCACTGTAAAAACATGCTGTGGGTCATCCTAGGCCAGTAGTCCACACAGGACCAACAGGTAGAGTTTTTGTTGTAATTTTGGTTTATGCCAGGTGGAAATTCTTGATTATAAGACCAAGAAACAGTTGTGTCTTCCAGACAAGGCAGCAAACCCAATGTTCTAGCAACTCATTAATTATAAAATTTTTATACCTATGTTGAAACTTATCCTACAAGTAATAATATCAAGTTAGATATTAGATAAGATCTTTTTAGGTACCAGTTACATACTCACAAATGTTATTAGATCTCTCTCTCACATGCACACACACACACGTGCACACAAATGATATTTAAATTTGTTTGGCAGATTTCCCCAGTGGTCCAGGGGTGAAGAGTCTGCCAGGGGACATGGGTTCAATCCCTGGTCCAGGAAGATTCCACATGCTTTGGGGCAACTAAACCCTCGCACCACAGTTACTGAGCCCAGGCACTCTAGAGCCTGTTCCACAGCAAGAGAAGCCACAACAAGGAGAAAGAGGCCTGCACCCCTCAACTAGAGAGCAGCCCCTGCTCACTGCAAACAGAGAAAGCCTGAGCACAGCAACGAAGACCCAGAGCAGCCAAAAATAAGCAAATAAATTTAAGATGAATAAATGTTTATAGACTAGAATCTGACTGGCAAGTTAACACAGAAAAGCCAAAATGTTTGAGGTAGTCCCCCTGATCCAAATGGAATCACCTTCTAATGGCTATTTAAAGTACCTGAACAAGACTATTTTTCTTCTCTAGATCCCCAGTGGGGTCCTGCCAGGTGGTCAGTGAGGCTCCATCACAGAAAATACTAATCAGGATTCAGCTGGCAAAGGGGCAATCCTGTAAGCATACGCCAACAGCATTATTTGGGGAGTATTCAGGAAACAAATGTCCCAGGCTAGAGTCTGGTGCCTGGGCAGTGGCAGAGCTGAGCTGGGAGGACTTTGGCTGGGGCTAAGAGTGGGGCCAGCCCGACCACATGGAGGTCTCTTGGTCATTTCAGACCTGCTCACTGGAGTAGCTGCTTGGCACAGGGAGCCAGAAGAAGCCCAAGACAGGGTTCTTGCCCTCTGAGATGGTAGAATATGAAACAAAATGTTACAGATCACAGCATGGTCCAACTTTGGAAGAGGTGTGACTTTTGCTCTGGAAGAGGCATGGGAAGGTGGCCAGGTTCTGGGACTAACGGCTCACTGGGCTTGGATCTAGGTGTGGGTGTGGGTGGTGAGTTGGGGTGAACGTCACCCCCGCTCCTATGCTGTCAGCCAGCATCAGTCCGCCTGAACGTTTTACCATGGTCAGAATCACCAGGCTATAAGAAGGCAGTTTTTGCAGAACTGCTGCTTGACTGATTCAGCAGTTCCAGGAAATGAGTGTGGCTTTTGGTTGGAATGTCATTGTTGTAGCCATCACAAAATATTTATCAGTGTATTTATTGCCATTGGCTGCAAGAAACTAGGCCATGCTAATTAGGATGGGTTCAGCTTTCTGAGGTGACATTATTGGCATTCCAGGGGAAAACGCTGATGTGGCTTATACCCAAATCCCCCTGGGTCTTTATTAACCACATGAGCACAGGTTCTGTCCTGTCAGGAGCTTCTGCAGCACCAACAAGACTAGACGTGGGTCTGCTCCGGGCGTCTGCCCCTTTAAGAGCCTGTGTCCTCCAGCATTCAGAAGTTCATCACTGGACCTGGAGCCTCAGGGCTTTCCTGCCTTCACAACCAGCGCCTCTTGTCGCCCTGAGTTTGGAGCTCCAAAAGTTCAGAACAACAGGCCAGGAGGCAGAACTTTCCCAGTGGACTCCCTTCTCAGGAGACTATCTCTTAGCCACCTCTGAGCGCTGCAGGCCCTGGGCAACAGAAGGTTACTAGGGGATTATCAAAGGATTAGGGGCCTTTGCTGAGTGAGCACGTGTGCATACTTTCTGCCAGAGCGACTTTTCTGAAACAGATTTGATCATGCCACCCCTCTATGACTCCCCGTCTCCTATAACTGTATTCGGAAAAGTACTGCCCAAGCATACTCTGCATCAGATTTACTCAGCGGAGGGAGAGGTTATTAAAATGCAGATTCCTGGGTTCATTGCCTGACCTGTTGAATCCAACGTTCTATGTGCAGGGTTCAGGAGCCACAGTTAAAAATGGGCTCCCTCACTGATTCTTATGTACACCAAGAATCAAAGTATACAGGATAAAGTCCAAACTGCTTAGCCAGGAAGACAAAGCCCACCAGAATGTGGGTATGCCTGCCTCTATCTTCTCATCCCTCCTGGAAGCACTTATCCACCCCACACCGCCACGTCTAGACAAACTGACGCACAGAATTAGGGTCTCCCTCCACGTAATGCTCCCATTGCTTAAAACACTCTCTCTCCACTACCTCCCCTTCCCCCGTTACTCTTCTATTCTTAGCAATTCGCTCAGCTGCTGCCTCCTCTATGGGCCTCTTAGTGGTGTCCACACTGTCTCCTAACCATCTGGGACTTGACTTTCTTCCCACTGGACTCTGAGCTCCACAAGTTGGGATTGTGTCTTGCCCTGATTTCCCAGTGTGTGCTACGTTCCCTAGCCCTTAGTAGAGGCTCAGAAACAGTTGAGAATAAATCAAAATTTCAAGTTAGAGGCACCACAGGCTTGGGTCTAATTAAGTTGAGCACATCTTCTTAACAAAACCCAAATATTGGTGGTGGTAGTTGTTTTTAAATCCTGATCTCTTAAAGACAACAATGGAGGGACTTCCCTGGTGGTCCAGTGGCTAAGAGTCCGTGCTTCCAATGCAGAGGTCCTTGGTTCGATTCCTGCTCAGGGAACTAGATCCCACATGCTGCAACTGCAACTAAAGATCATTCTTACCACAATGAACATCCCCAAATCCTGCATGCTGCATCTAAGACATGGTGCAGCCAAATAAATATTTTTTTAAAAGACTGCAATGGGAATAATAAATTAAGTAATAAACCTGAGCTATGAGATTAATTATGTATACTTTAATTTGTTAGGCATTATATATGCAACAAATTTCAGATGCGGGTACAATCACAATTTGATTATGTCCAATCTGTGCAAAATCACATTCAGGGGGCCAGAGTTAGATGACAAGGGTGTTGAATAGGTGGGCTACTGCTGGGAGTTGAGGAACCCAGGGCTGAAACTAAGATAGGATTCAGAACCTCCAAGGAGAAAGGAGTCAGAGGTCTGGGTCAGCACTAGCAGGCATACCAAGGGTCGTGGCTTCCAAGATTAAGTATCCTTACCAAATCCTGAAGGCAGCAGTTTATAGAGCCATGAAAACCACCATTATTAAGAGTCAGGAGCTGGACGATAAGTGGGCCAAGAATGGTGAAGAGTCTGGAAAAGGCAGGCCAGCGCTGTTCTCCAGGAGCCCTTGGAACAGTGTGGTGGTCTCCAGGATGGGGTTTTATAGCGAAGGCCCTGCCTTAAGGTCAACTGAAGGTAGCTATGGGCCTTAGAAAGCATCACTACGAACAAAGTGAGTGGAGGTGATGGAATTCCAGTTGAGCTATCTCAAATCCTCGAAGATGATGCTGTGACAGTGCTGCACTCAATATGCCAGCAAATTTGGAAGACTCAGCAGTGGCCACAGGACTGGAAAAGGTCAGTCTTCATGAGAAGAAGGGGACGACAGAGGATGAGATGGCTGGATGGCATCACTGACGCGATGGACGTGAGTCTGAGTGAACTCCGGGAGTTGGTGATGGACAGGGAGGTCTGGCGTGCTGCGATTAACGGGGTCGCAAAGAGTCAGACACGACTGAGTGACTGAACTGAGCTAAACTGAACTGAAGGTAGCTGTGGGACCTAGACATGGGTTCATGGGAACATGACACCTAGGGGAAGGTGGGCATCTGGACAGGATGGTCAGATAGCCCTGATAAAATTCTTATCAGCCTGCTTCCCTCTTCCCTTTAAAAATAAAACTTTATTTCTCACAGTTCTAGAGTCTGAATGGTCTATGATCAGGGTGTCAGCATGAGAGAGTTCTGGTGAGGATCCTCTTCTGGATTGTACACTACTGACTTAATGTATCTTCGTGTGGCCGAGAGCAGAGAAGGGAGTACATACAATTATTACTCCGCTCTGTAGATGAAGAAATGCAGGCACAGAGACGTTAAGCATCTTGCCCAAAGTCACACAACTAGGAAGTAGTGGAAGCTGTCTCTTCCCTGGACACAATAATTCTGACCCTGAGATTCTGGAATTTCATGGTTCTAGAATGTCTAAGGGAGAAGGCAATGGCAACCCACTCCAGTACTCTTGCCTGGAAAATCCCATGGATGGAGGAGCCTGGTAGGCTGCAGTCCATGGGGTTGCTAAGAGTCGAACATGACTGAGTGACTTCACCTGCACTTTTCACTTTCATGCATTGGAGAAGGAAATGGCAACCACTCCAGTGTTCTTGCCTGGAGAATCCCAGGGACAGGGGAGCCTGGTGGGCTGCCGTCTATGGGGTCGCACAGAGTTGGACACGACTGAAGTGACTTAGCAGCAGCAGGATGTCTAAGAATCTACAACTCTTAAGGTCCTGGTAGCCCCCAATTCCATCAGTTTGAATATCTTAAAATTCTCAGATTCCAGGTTGAAAAAGCAAATGCCTGGCGTCCGTGGGAGTGGGGGCCCAGGCTGTGAGGGGAAATGAAACCTTTTTGTTCTCTCTCTGGCTCTGGCACTGACCACAGCTTCAGCGGTTTTAGAAAAGGCCACCATCCCTTTTCCTGCTCTGGCTAACCATGCTGCTGCTGCTGCTAAGTCGCTTCAGTCGTGTCCGACTCTGTGCGTAAATAGTGACATTTTCATCAGTGTTCTCCAAAATGAAGTCATTTCCTGAAGTGGTGAGCCTCCAGGTTTGCATGCTTGAAGTTTTAGCCACACTCTGAAAACTGCGCTCCTCTTCACAGTTACGGGTCCCCGAACACTGCTGCCTGTTTTGTCTCTGCACACTTTGCTTTTCAACCTTGGCCTGACGGAAAGCTCATGTTTGGCCTCCTTGGATTAACCGAGTCTCTTCCCAGAGCTCCAGGGAGCGTCAGCACTGGAGTTTTATTCTGAATGGCTTCGTTAGCTTTACTAAGTTCTTTTGTCTTATATCCATCTTGGCCTGCAGCTGCCATTCTTTTCATCTCCTCAAAAGGTTGAATGAACAGTGTTTGTTCATGGGATATCCCATGGAACCATGCTGTTGGGGAGCATCAGAGAGGCAAATTGTTTCTGTGTCCTCCAGCCTCTGTCCTGGGCCCTGGTTCTCCCTGCTCGGCTGTGTGCATGACCTTGGGTGTGTACCTGTGTCTAGGTGGGTATGGACCTGTCTCCAGGTGGGTATGGCCTCCCTTACCCCAGTCCCACTACACACAGTTTCATCATCATTTCAATCTTGTCTCTAGCCAACCCTGCTGTTTCAAGCCCAAAGTTTGTTTCTCCTAGTGTTTTCAGCACTGCAGGGCTCTTTGGTGGTTATTGTAGATGTACCATGTTTTTGAGAAGAGGGTGTGACAAGTATATACATGCAATTTTTGGCCTTTTCTTGAGACTGGCCTATTTCTCTGGTGCTTTTTTAAATTAAAAGAGTAGGAGGTATGAGTGCAGGCTGCAGACAGGACTGGGATCATCAAGACTTGAGTCTGATCTAATCTCTGACATTGCGTCTCCCTCTGGCCTTCTTTAAATTTTGAATGAAGTCTCTAATGAAGGGTCCAAAGTTTCTTGGGGGATATGCTAAATATTGTTGAAAATACTAATTACTGAAAATATCTTCTCAACGGCATAGCTGTATCCTTTGGCAAATTACAAATTTCTGTTTTGCAAGTCCAGGGGTCAGATATCCTCTGCTTGAGCACCATCAGATAGCTGACTCATTTTTCATCAAAACAGGAATATCAGGCATGGGCATTTATTATTTGTAGCTATTAAAAAAAAAAAAACAGAAAAACTCCCGAGCAAATTCAAGTAGAATGTGGTTATGAAAGCCAAGGTCAGTTGCCAAAAAAGATGTGTGTGTGTGTGTGTGTGTGTGTGCGTGCGCGTGCACACGTGCGTGCTCTGGGCCATGTGCTGTGTGGTATAACACCTGATCCTTGACCTCTGGATGTTATCTGATGAGTAGCTGGTTGGATTTGGGTCATTATGTGCTTTGGGAACAGTTTATAGCCTTCTCAGGAACTACATGACCATGGAGTTTCAATCTTGCTTGAAAAACAGCCTCTTCCCCTGGTCCATCTGACACTGCCAAGCTGGATTGCAGGGCCAGCAGTCTTGCCTACTGTGTCTCTAGAGAAATGGTTGTGAATGATCAGCAAGGAGTGGAGCTCATGGCAGCTCATCCCAGACTTGCTGGGAGGGTTTCCGGCATTTGCGAGGACATCTATTCTTCTATGCTGGGGTTTACAAGCTTTCTCTGTTAAGGAACTTTAAAATCCTGAGCAGCTGCTTGAGTTTTTTTGGAGGGAATGTATGTATTAATTTCCCCTCTAAGCCAGGCTGTTTCTTTGGGGCTGGTGAAGGCAATGGCACCCCACTGCAGTACGCTTGCCTGGAAAATCCCATGGACGGAGGAGCCTGGTGGGCTGCAGTCCATGGGGTCGCTAAGAGTTGGACACGACTTCACTTTCACTTTCACTTTTCACTTCTATGCACTGGAGAAGGAAATGGCAACCCACTCCAGTGTTCTTGCCTGGAGAATCCCAGGGTCAGGGGAGCCTGTTGGGCTGCTGTCTGTGGGGTCGCACAGAGTTGGACACGACTGAAGCGACTTAGCAGCAGCAGCAGGGCCTTGTGCTGCCAGTTAATAGTGCCTAGGGGGTTGTTATAGCATTGGATTTGTCTGGAAGGGTCTATTATTGGTTGTTGGGTGAATCAAAAATAGTATTTGTATCACACCACTGAAGTCAGTCGAGCTAGGCTGCTGTAATGTAACGAAGATGCAGACTAGCTGGGCTACCTAATGGTGTAGGGGAGTGGGCTGCGCTGCTGGGCAGTTCTGCTCTGCACACACACTTGGGGTCTTCTATCTGTGGCTCTGCCATCCTGAATCCTTGAACTTGTCTCCATGGTTACCACAAAAATCAGGTTCCAGTCGGCAGAGCTGGGGAAAGTGCATGGAGGGGCAATTCTACTCCGCTGTCATGCCAGCCACTTCCATTCCATTCTGCTGAAGAGAGCTTAGTGACCAGACCACACTTACCACAAGGCTGGGCAATTTGGCTCCAAGTCACTGCTCTGTTATTGTGGAAGAAATGAGTGGATGTAGTACAAAGTTAGTAGCCTCTCCATAGCCTATTCTTTTAAGTCACTCAGCTACTTAATGAGTTCTGTGTTCAAAGCCTGGCCTCAGGGCCACATTCATGAGTGTGAGGCCTGTGCACTTGTGCTTGATTAGTGCTCTGCTAAGGGTGGCACTAGAGGTAAAGAATCCACCTGCCAATGCAGAAGATGTAGCAGATGTAGTTCAGTCCCTGGCTGGGGAAGATGCCGTGGAGGAGGTAATAGCGCCCCACTCCACTATTTTTGCTGGGAGTTGCAAAGAGTTGGACAATACGGAGCATCTGAGCACAACTGCCATCTTGAAATTCTAAATAATTTTCTAATAAGCTTTCATTTTGCACTGGGCCTCAAAAATTATGTAGCTGATCCTGCCTGCCGTTTCCCAAATTAACATTTTCATTCTACCTAGTTCAATATTAACCAAAAATCCATTTTATAGTAAGACAATCGTGAAAGTCATAGGAGGGATGGGATGCAAAGGCGAGTGAGATTCAATTTCTGGCATCCTCTGACCCAGCAGCAGGGGTGGGAGAAGTGGAGTAGCTGTCATTCAGAAGAGCCCTCAACATACTGCTGTGAATATTCCTGGGAGCAAAGGGTGGCCTCTGATAGAGGTGGTATTGTTAGGGGTAGTGGGTAGCAGTATAAGATATTAGTTCTAGATAGGATAGGGTTTTTTTTAGTTTGTTTTTAAATATTTGGATGCCTGGAACCTTAATTGCAGCACGCAAGATCTTCGCCACACCGTGCGGGATCTTTCTAAATGTGGTGCGTGGACTCTCTACTGGTGCACAGGCTCAGCAGTTGTGGCACGCAGGCCTAGTTGCTCCACAGCATGTAGGATCTTAGCTCCCCGATCAGAGATCAAACCTGCATCCCTTGCACTGCAAGGCAGATTCTTTACCACTGGACCAACAGGGAAGTCCCGTGGATAGGATAGTTTTTAAATGAACTGTTTCAAGCCCACAAAAAGTAATCTTAAAAATACCTATGTATCCACCACTTGGTTTTATCAACTCTTGACATATGACAATGCTTGCTTCAGATATTTTTAAGAAATTTGA
Source organism: Redunca redunca (assembly GCA_006410935.1). Classification (NCBI taxonomy): domain Eukaryota; kingdom Metazoa; phylum Chordata; class Mammalia; order Artiodactyla; family Bovidae; genus Redunca; species Redunca redunca. The sequence continues at coordinate 40,083 of SJYQ01006240.1, read as the reverse complement.
ATATTACACATACAGTTAGACCTTCCTTGCATCTCACCCTGAATGTCATTCCCTGCCTCACACCTAGAAGCAGTCACATGCTGAATTTGGTGTTCATAATCCTCAAGCATGATATTTTTCACTGCGTATCAGTTCAGTTCAGTCACTCAGTCGTGTCCGACTCTTTGCGACCCCATGAATCGCAGCACGCCAGGCCTCCCTGTTCATCACCAACTCCCGGAGTTCACTCAGACTCATGTCCATTGAGTCCGTGATGCCATCCAGCCATCTCATCCTCTATCGTCCCCTTCTCCTCCTGCCCCCAATCCCTTCCAGTATCAGAGTCTTTTCCAATGAGTCAACTCTTCCCATGAGGTGGCCAAAGTACTGGAGTTTCAGCTTGAGCATCATTCCTTCCAAAGAACACCCAGGACTGATCTCCTTCAGAATGGACTGATTGGATCTCCTTGCAGTCCAAGGGACTCTTAAGAGTCTTCTCTAACACCACAGTTCAAAAGCATCAATTCTTCAGCACTCAGCCTTCTTCACAGTCCAACTCTCACAGAAACAGAATGGGAAAGACTAGAGATCTCTTCAAGAAAATTAGAGATACCAAGGGAACATTTCATGCAAAGATGGGCTTGATAAAGGACAGAAATGGTATGGACCTAACAGAAGCAGAAGATATTAAGAAGAGGTGGGTGCTCGCTTCGGCAGCACATATACTAAAATTGGAACGATACAGAGAAGATTAGCATGGCCCCTGCGCAAGGATGACACGCAAAATCGTGAAGCGTTCCATATTTTTCTCAAAATGGATTAAAGATCTAAATGTAAGACCAGAAACTATAAAACTCCTAGAGGAGAACATAGGCAAAACACTCTCCGACATAAATCACAGCAGGATCCTCTATGATCCNTGTTCTTTGGTCATATACTTCTCGAAACAGACTTAACTTTCAAAAAGGAAGTTTGGAGGGCTGTAACCTACGTAAACCATGAACTTCCAGATGTTGAAGCTGGTTTTAGAAAAGGCAAAGGGACCAAAGGTCAATTTGCCAACATCCGCTGGATCATGGAAAAAGCAAGAGAGTTCCAGAAAAACATCTATTTCTGCTTTATTGACTATGCCAAAGCCTTTGACTGTGTGGATCACAATAAACTATGGAAAATTCCAAAAGAGATGGGAATCCCAGACCACCTAACCTGCCTTTGAGAAATCTGTATGCAGGCCAGGAAGCAACAGTTAGAACTGGACATGGAACAACAGACTGGTTCCAAATAGGAAAAAGAGTAAGTCAAGGCTGTATATTGTCACCCTGCTTCTTTAACTTCTATGCAGAGTACATCATGAGAAACGCTGGACTGGAAGAAACACAAGCTGGAATCAAGACTGCTGGGAGAAATATCAATAACCTCAGATATGCAGATGACACCACCGTTATGGCAGAAAGTGAAGAGGAGCTAAAAAGCCTCTTGATGAAAGTGAAAGAGGAGAGTGAAAAAGTTGGCTTAAAGCTCAACGTTCAGAAAACGAAGATCATGGCATCCGGTCCCATCACTTCATGGCAAATAGATGGGGAAACAGTGGAAACAGTGTCAGACTTTATTTTTGGAGGCTCCAAAATCACTGCAGATGGTGATTGCAGCCATGAAATTGAAAGACGCTTACTCTTTGGAAGAAAAGTTATGACCAACCTAGATAGTATATTCAAAAGCAGAGACATTACTTTGCTGACTAAGGTCTGTCTAGTCAAGGCTATGGTTTTTCACTGCATGTACATGTATCTATAAATAAACTTTAGTGTTTTCATGAGTTTTAGATTTTATAAAAATGTCAGGGTACACTATTTAGTCATTAATTCAACAAATATTGATACTTACTGAGTGGCTACTATGGCCAGGCACTGTTTTTAACACTGGGGACGGGAAATATGCTGGGCAGCTTCACCGAGTGGGCCATGATCATCGCTGGCGTGCTGTGCTCTATCATCGAGTGTGCCAAGCAGCTCTGCCTGGGCATGTTGAGATGCTCTCTGGGTCCCCACAATGAAGAGTCATGATCGTTTGTACCAGCCTGTGCCGGATAGCTCTCTGTCATCTGTGAGGGCTGCCAAGGTGTGTGCAGTGATGCTGCAAGCTACCCCTGTACCACCCATGACCCGGAGGAACCACCACTACATGCCTACTCAATTCAAGGGCAACACACCATTTCTCCACTCCATATGGCTAAGTTGAACCAATGGCATCGCTTTGCTGTGATGCATGGTGAGACTGGATTTACCAGAATTGACTCCAGCCTTCCAGAGATAAAAGGCTATTGGGCAAGTTTGGATGCCTTTAGTCAAACCACCCACGAACTCACCATTCTAAATAGCTTAACTGGTTACTTAGTCATGGGCCAAGGCACCAACATTAATAAGATCTTCCAGATGTCCAGGGCCCGGATCAAAACTGCTGACCCAAAGGAAGGCTATCCTGGAAGGCAGATTGCTATCACTGATTCTGCGGCCAGTGTTAGTGTGGCCCAGAATCTAATCAATGCCAGGCTTTCCTCTGAGAAGGGCAGGTGCTGTAGCTAAAACAATGTAGGTTCACTCATAAACTTTTTATCCTGTGTCCACATAATCAAATTGTGTGATTTCTAGTCAGTGATTTTCAGGTTTGAAATTATTTCTAAGTGTTCAGTTTCTATACAACTTTTTATCATTTGCTAAAAATTTAAAAATCACATTTTCTGTTCAGCTGTTAATGCTGGGATTCATATTTAGTTTTACAAGCTTTTCTGTTTCTAATTTTGTTTTGGGCTTTTTGGCTCATGAATTATAGTTATGTTTGTTGATAAGAAATGTAAGAGCAGACTGTTACATTTCAGTTTAGTTCTGTAATGCCAAGAATTTAAAAATTAAAAATGGTTTGGTTAACAACCACCAGAAAAAATAAGAAACTAAACAAAAATTTCTGTCCTCATGGAGTTTGTATTTAGGGGAGCAGAGAAACAAGAAACAAGAAGAGAAAGTAAAAACATACAGTATGTTTGATAATATAACATCCAAGGATTTTTAAAAAAGCATAGAAATGGGTATTATGTCAGGATGGGGATGGGACAGTTGAAAATTTAGATTGAGTAGCCAGAGAAGGCCTTGCTATTTCTAGCCTGCTGCCACTGGCTATTTTGCTAATTATTAAGTTTTGAGATTTATCTATTTTAAAATACATATTTTTAATTAATTCATTTCCACTGCTATATAGCATCCATTGCATGAATTGGAAACAATTCATTTAGTTCATTGTACTCTCTGGCCCCTTCAGAAAGTTTGATGACCCCCACATGAGAATGTGGGGATGTGAGAGTTGGACCATAAATAAGGCTGAGTGCTGAAGAATTGATGATTTCAAACTGGTGCTGGAGATGACTCTTGAGAGTCCCTTGGACTGCAAGGAAATCAAACCAGTCAATTCTAAAGGAAATTAACCCTGAGTACTCACTGAAAGGACTGATGCTGAAGCTGAAGCTTCAATACTTTGGTCACTTGATGTGAAGAGCTGGCTCATTGGAAGGACTGTGATGCTGTGAAAGACTGAAGGCAAAACGAGAAGGAAGCGGCAGAGGATGAGATGGTTAAATACCATCACTGACTCAAAGGACATGAGTCTGAGCAAACTCCGGGAGATAAAGGGGGACAGAAGTGCATGGCATGCTGCAGACCATAGGGTCCCAAAGAGTTGGACATTGCTTATCCACTGAACAACAACACATGAGAATATTAACACCATAGAGACATTGGCTGTATCTTGTGCACTGCTTTAGACCCAGGACGTGGAGCATTGGATGCTTCCTGCCCTCTTCTCCCCTCCTCTCTTAACTTTTCCTTCTCTAGCTGGCATAAGAGGATGGACTCAGCACTCAATATCATTCAAGACCAAAGAGACTGCCAAGCTCTGGCAGAAAATGAGAATAGCACAATTGCAGAGCTGTGTGCCAGGGATCCTGCCAACTAGGTGCTGTGTGTGCAGTGCTTTGTAGATGACGTGTCCTTCTTGAAACTTACCACAACCCAGGACTAAGGGATTTGGCTACAAGGTGCTGTGGTCCCTTAGGAAAGTTACTAACGTGCTGAACCAAGAGGATGGCTGGTTTGGCCAAAGCTTGACTCATGAGACACACATGTCTGAGCCTTGATATCAGCTGCTTGAAAAGCTGAGTATGTGTCATGGTGAGCTTTGGGAAAGGCTCTGAGGAGAGTAGCTTTGGCGGATTCTCATATCATGTATGTCTCAATTCTTAAAGTAATAAACTAAGCAAAGAAACTGCTAAATAATGACCTCCTTGGTGATGCAGGCTCAACTATCAACTTCTTGGATTCCTTGGAGTCCTATGTTGGATGATGGTGGTGCAGAGCCAGCTGCCCCATGGCTTACCCCTCTTTTCATCGCTTTCCTGCTTTCCCAAGGGCCCTCATTTGCCATGAGCAGACTTGAGCCTGAGAGATCAAGGACCATCTATGACCCAGGAAAGAGGCCCACCAGGCCCTAGAGGCAGACTATACACCAGCTGGGCAGGGAATTCTGGGTCTGATGGGCATGTGTCTTCAGACATGCGAGTGAAGTAACCAGAGGAGGACAAGAGCAAGGCCTGAAGGGAAGCCTGGATGGCCGGCCAAGTAGTTGAATCCTTCTGGGACTTGGTTTCCCTTTCTGTCGAAACAGTGTAAATCGAACAATTACATAAGGATTTAGTTTTTGAAAACTGAGCCTTTTTTTTTTTTTTTGTAGCTCTACAAGCCTGTAAGTCTCTAAATCTGAAACTTCCAGTGCCTCTGCTTTCTTGAACTTGACAAACACCTTGGACAAATGTGGCAGCAGTTACGCCCTGTGGACACCAGGAGTCATGTTCATCTCAGAGGACCTGCTGAGGCACTGAAGTACCACACTGAGGAAACCAAGCCCCAAATAGCCTGGGTCCAGAGGGCTGAGAGCTTCTGGGGGCCTGTTTCAGGAAGGGATACTGCTGTCCTTATAGGGGAAAACTTTTCCCCTTTCTCCACAAGCCCTTCAGGCTGCTGGTGCTAACTTCCTTCTCAGTGGTCCTGGTGCAAATACTCAGGCTGCCACAGAGACCCTTTCTTCCAAGCCCAGAGTTCTGCTGACCTGTTTTCTGCTCCACTTTCCTCTTCTTCTTTCTCTAGATCTAGAGTAGCAGGAACAAATCAAGCTCTCTATGAGCTCTTTACTTAGAGTGAAAGAGATCCTCTTTTGATCTAGCTGTTCTAAAATCTTGAATTCCCCAAAGAAGAACAGGAAATTAGAAAAATATGGCAGCAAGTCATACTCCTGGAACACCTCCCAAGTGGTCTTGTTTTCTAAACTGACTCCATTTTCTCCTCCTCTTCTTTGTAAATTTCTCTTATTAAACCAGATTGGGAAATTTTTCAATAAATTAAACACGTTCTCAGGAGATTTGGGTCTAGTTTCCAACTTGAATTTTCCTCAAACCCAGGCTAATTATGTGCATGCCTCCTCCCACTCGAGGTTTCCCTGCTTATGTTTTGCGGCTAGTATTTCAAAATTCTTATTTATTTATTTTTTGTGGTACCTTGTGGCTTGTGGGATTTAGTTCCCAGTAGGGAACTCAACCAAGATGCAAATAATACCCAGCTGACAGTGGATAATGTCCACATGCATTGCCAGTTGGGTGTTGTCTCAAACCCTGTGAGGTAGACTTGACATGATACATCAAGGCTAGCTCCTTACAGAAGCTTGCTGTGACTGGCACTCCTGGGGCGATTACTCCCACATAAGCTCATGCAATGATGGCAAGCCATATGGGCATAGGGAATGACCAAAACTACACCAGATGGTGTACTCAGGGAGAGGAGTGAATTGGGATAGTTTGTTGAAAGTATGTTTGCATTTTATTTTCTCTTTAAAAATAACACACACACACACGTACACACACACACACAATGCAGATCCACTTGAAATGAGAGCGGTGTGGAGGCCAGGGCCGGGAGGAAGGCGGACCCAGGCTTCTCCCTCTGTGGTCTGGATGAAGCGCGTTTTGTGCTCATTTGGTTGCGTGAGTTTCCCATGGGGTGTTTCAGGTGAGCGAGTCAGTTCCTGTTTCCTTCTGAAAAAGCCTCCAACTTGGAGTCTACTCTGTGTCCTCTGTGTTCGTTTCTGCTGCCAGGGGATTGCTTATGCTGGCTGGTGTGATTGACCACATGGCAAAGGCTCCTGCCCTTTCAGCTGCCTACAGTTCTTTTTAAGCTGCAGCAGAAAACCTGGGCAGTGTAGAAGGAGATCAGATGGACTCTCTTCATCTCGGTTTTCTGGTTTAACGGCTTTTAGATTTTAAGTTAAATAGCCGTTGGTCAAGCTCTGAAGGAAGCTCAGCTGAGGGCACTGAAGTCTATCAGATCATCCAAGTTTACAGGTTATGTTTATCTCCTTGTCTGTAATGTTTGGAGCCGATGATCCTGCAGGTTCTTCTGACTCTATGATCCAGATGTTTTAAAGATTCATGCCCCACCGTGCACGTACATGTGGACATGTATGTTAGCCACATCTTCTGTAACATTTCTTATGGTGCCTTTTGGTTTGTTGTTTTTTTTTTTTTTTAGCCCAAGGAAGTTATCAGTTCCTTACTGTCTTAAAAGCCAAGAAATCATAGTTAAGGTCATCCTTGAGGTGCAGAATTCCCTTTGTCCACTTCCTATAGAAGAAAATTGTTTTAAAATGGGATAATGTAAACAAAACATAATTGTTATTTGTTTCATGACATTTACTGATGTACAATGCTCTGCAGGAAGGTTTTTGCAAACTTTTATAAAGGTTGTATGTCACAGAGTCAGGGTTAGGTTTTGAACCACACATTTATTATAGAAAAATGCTGATTTAATAAATATGCTGCAGTAGGTTTTCTAGTATCTGCATGCTAAAATGTGACAGGCAAAATAGAAAACGATCACATCCAGTAAAAGGGAAAGTTTGGAGTTAACNCTATAAGCAAAAATATATGAGAAAGTTTTTTTCAAAAATGTTCTCTGATACCATCTGAAAGTTTCCTGATTATAAAATGAAGGTACACAGCTACCTTTGGCCCAGACAAGTGAGGAGAGGAAGGGAGGAGGTGAGGGCTGGTATGGGTGGGACTCTCTGCAAGAGGCATGTCTGGGGCCCTGCAGGCCCAGTGTGTCAGTTGGGTCCCTGAGCCAAGGATCTGTCCCAAGCAGTGGACAGGGAGGGGGTGGCAGGGGTACCTTGGCCTGTCGGTTGGCTCCTGCAGCTCGAGGGTGCAAAGGGAGGTCGTAAGTTTCATTCTGCTGTTTAGCAAAGTTCACAAATACCTGGAGGCAAGAGAAGGGCCAGAGTAGGTAGGTAGTTCCAGAAAAGGGCACCCTCTACCCACCCTCCTACCCACTCACTTTGTTGTTTCCCACGGTTAATGTACAGCCCTGCTGGAGCAACCTGTGTCCTGCCCAGGGCACAGGGTTTCTTCTTAGACTTGTGAGCTAAGCCAAAGGAGTGCCCACAAGAGGATTATGAGTAAACGAGGCAGAGTCTCAGCTAGTGGTAGCCTCCTAAACCTCTACAGGAATAACTGAAAAATCAAAACCAGGAAGACGGGAGCGGATCGCTCCAGTTTTCTATTCTCAATTCAGTGTGCAGCGTGACCAACTCTTGTCCCTGCCTCCATCTACTTATGCTGGCAAGAAGGTGCTGGGAGCCAGCTCCTCAGAAAGTAAGCAGACTTGCCTGTTTCTACTGCTATGCTGAGTAGTCTTTAAGAATATTTATTTTAAAAAGAACAAATAAAAACCAATGAAACCCAGAAACAAATGTCCACATGGATGAATGGATAAACAAAACATGGCATATACACACAGCTGAATATTATTCAACCTTAAAAAGGGAGGATATTCTGACACAGGCTCCCACATGGATTTACCTTGAGGGCATTATGTTAACTGAAATAAGCTAGACGCAAAAGGATAAATACTGTGTGATTCCACGTCTTCGGGGTATGTGGAGTAGTCAACAGAACGTAAACCCGTGGCCAGGGGAGTGGTTCCTGGGGAGTTACTGCTTGATGAGCACAGAGTTTCAGCTTGGGAAGATGAAAAATTTCTGTAGAGGGATGGTGGTGATGGTTGTACAGCAGTGTGAATACACTTAATGCCACTGAAGTGCAATGCCACTTAAAAATGACAATTACATATATTTTATACACATATTTTACCACAATAAAAAATGACCCCGTTAAAAAAACCTGACACGTGGCACACACATTTATCAAAACTCACTGAATTGTACACTTTAAATAGGTGCATTCTATTGTATTTAAATTAAGCATCAATAGAGATGATTTGAAAGGAAAAAGGGGCCATCGCCACAAACTGGGAAGGAGAAAAAACACTGTAGTATTGTGAGGAAGAATGCTGTAAAAAAAGTCGGTGAAGTCTGTCGATGACTGAAATACTCTTAGAAAACCATCTCTGATTTTCCAAGTTTGCCCTAATGGACAGAGGGACTTGGCACTTGGGCACGTCCCCCCTTGCCCTCGTGTAGATTCCAGCCGAGCGGGGCAGCGCAGCCCAGGCTCTGCCCGGCCGGGCGCCCTGCAGCCTTGCCTGGTCCAGGGTGGTCTGCGTGACCGAGTACTCCTCGATGAGCAGGCTGTCCTTGTGCGAGACAAGCAGCCGGAAGATCCTGGCCAGGGAAGAGGAGGAGACCTGGAACTGCAGCATGTTATGGTGCCTCTCCCTCTGGACGCTGCCCGGGAAGTTGCCCTGGAAGAACTGCTCCACGGGGCCCAGGTCAGGAAGCAAGTCGTCCTTTGGGGATCTGATTTTCATTGTGACAATGTAGCCGTCTCCAAACCTGGGGGGATGCACATGGCGGTGTGGAACAGGCCTGTTAGCAGCTGGATCTAAGGAAATCCTGAAATGAGGACTAGATTTATCACAAATATTGGGGATTAAAGGCCTATACTATAGATCTTGAGAAGAGAAGGAAGAGGCTACCCACTCCAGCATTCTTGCCTGGAAAATCTCATGGACAGAGGAGCCTGGTGGGCTCCATGGGGTCACGAAAGAGTCAAACACAACTTAGTGGCTAAACCAAAATAGATCTTGTGTGCGTGTTTAAAACTAGGACCGAAAGGGCCATGATGGTTCCCGGAGAGGTGGTTTGACACTAGTTTTTAGAGGTCTAAATGCCTCATGTGGTGAAGCGGGTCTCCAGGTCTATGTCACACCTTCCTGTGTCCACCTTCCAGAGACACGGGTGTTCCCTGCTCCATTCCCTTTAATGTATGTGCTGAAGTCAAAGGTTGTCTGAGCCCTGTGCAGAGATCACAGGCTGCCCAGGGCTTCCTCAGAGGTGGAAAGACTGCCTGGGCCTTTAAGAGACTGGCCTGGTGGGAAAAAAGTCTTGGGAAGGCAGTGCTTCCCTGGGGAAGCTTCCAGAATGAATGGAGCTGCCCGGCCCAGGGCCGTGGAGGCCTCCCTCCTTCACTCACCAGGTCACTCGCATGTGGATCAATGGTCCACTAGAGAGTGAGTGCACGGCCAGATGGCATCCCTTCACACTTACCTCATGGTATACTTATTTCAGCGCTCCATCCAGGATCCAGGGTTGTTTACCTTTGCAATAAAATGCCTTTACCTTTCACCCCCAGAAAAGTGACCATCCTTCACACAGGAATGTTCCCGCTCACCTGCTCTCCTACCGGAAACTGAGGACTGAGAGGAAAAGGGGGTAGGGGGCATCTGTTCTCCAGCAGGTGGACACTGGAAGCTGCTGACATGGGTCTGGTGACCTCACATGCTGAAGTCCCTGTATAGTGTCCAAGCTGTAGTTACTCAAGACGTTATGGGTCTAGTGCCCAGATGCAGCTAACCTATTAGAACTTCATCTCAACTGTTGTTGCATATGATGTTTGAAGCCTGATGTGTGCTGTGCAAGACACTCCCCTGGAACATCGAGATGAAGTGTCTTGGCACAGATGCAGTGGGTTATGTGTTCTTCCTTTCACCGGCTGGCATGGTGACTTTTTCTATTCTGGGCTCTCAAAATGTGTTTGATAAATAAGTAATAATTTAAAGTCCACCCTTCCTAGTTTATAAAACATATCAGAAGGCAAGGGAGTATGGCATTATTATCCAAATCTTATTTTAAGTGATTGTCAACTTTGGCACACAAACTGTTATTAATAACACATTATTTGCAGCAGTTTACAATTTATCAGGACAGGATAATCCTACTAAAGATTACTGGCATTGCTGGTTTGTCATATAATACATGGTCAATTCCCAAACTCAAAAGCATATGATTCTGTATTTTCCAAGTCTCCTGTAAATGTGTTGTAATACTTTCATAATTTAAAAAATTAAAAAGAGGAAAAAAAAGCATATGACATGCCAGAAAGAAACTGACTGTTCAGGCTGTTTGGTCTCTGGATTGCTCCTATGTTTGTTGTGGACTCATTAAATAGGTCACGGGTTCTGGATTGTTGGGATAAGTGGTGTGGTAACGAGGCAGTGGTAATGACCCTCTCTCATCCCAACTGGGCTCTCATCCCAATTTGCCCCTTTCAGAATCCCCATCTGGAGCCTCAGCAAGCCTTCAGCCACAGGCCATTAGCCCAGTAAAGAAGAGCTGCATTCAGCACACGGGTTTTCTCTACCTGCTGCTGCAGAATCAGGCTCAGATACCTCTGCCCGTGGCATGGGGGAGCAGCAGGACTCTCTCACATGTCAGAAAAGAGCACAGGGCCTTGTTGACTCCCCGCTTCTCCCCCGAAGGTAACAAAGGCAACACCCCACCATATCCTTACTTGGACTTGAGGTGCTGGATGGTGCCCAGACACTGAAAGGCGCCCTTCACCATGATGGCCAGCCGGGTACACAAGGCCTCGCACTCTTCCATGCTGGGGGCAGAGAGGGAGCAGGTGAGGGCTGAGAGGACTGGACTCCATCACCCGCCTGCCCCACCTCAGCCCCTGGGAACCTCTTGCCTGTGGGAAGTGAGGACCACGGCTCTCCCTTCTCTGATGATGCCCATGATAGTGTTCCATAGCATGCGGCGCGCCTGGGGGTCCATGCCTGTGGTGGGCTCATCCTGTGGGGAAGCAGAGGGCAGAGGGCCAGGCTGGGAGCCAGCCTCCCCCGGTTCCTGCACCCTCCTTGGCTGCACCTTCCTCTCTCTGAGCAGTGCTGCTCTCTGGCAGACAGTGCACAAAGTCACTCCCCAGTGGGCGAGAGCCGGGGAAGGCAGCACAGGGCATGGAAGGCGGGGGGTGAATCAGGAGCGTGAAGAAACATCAGCACGCCTCTAGATCTGTTTTAGCCCATGAGTTAAAATTCATTAAAACAATGATAGAACTGTTTTTTAAAAAGAAAAAATAAAATTCTCTACATGTGCTTGCAAGGAGGCAGGAAGAAAGCTCAGGTGACTTTTCAGGGTCCTTTCAAGTCTTGTGACCCATGCCCTTAAGAACCCCAGACTGCCTGGAAACAGGGCATTGGGCCTGGTCTAGCTGTGGCGAGAACCACATGAGCCTGTGCTCCAGGCCAGCGCTCCTGTCCAGTTAGGACCTCAAAGAGGCAGCCCATTCCAGTATTCTTGCCTGGAGAGTCCCATGGATAGAAGAGCCTGGCAGGCTACATACAGTCCATAGAAAGAGTTGGACATGACTGAGCGGCTTTCACCTTCACAGGCCTCCTCAGGCAGAAGTAAGTTTTGACCAGTCACTGACATTCTGCAGAAGGGCTGAATTTCCCTGCTGTGAGCCTGAAGCCCCACTAGAGGCTTCCCAGGAACTCAAAGTAATAATGTGTTTTGACTCTGGTTTCTCCCAAGAGCTGTGAACCAAACACTGGACTGATTCACTCAACATGAGCAGTACAGGAACAACCCAGACAAACACAGACCGCTGCAGTTCCTAAATCCGCTGGCTCAACCACAGAGATGCAGCCCTTGGCTCTCGCGAGCCCTCGGGTGGCCTCCAGGGTCCTCACCAGCAGCACCAATGGTGGGCAGCCTATGAGCGCAATGGCTGTGGAGAGTTTCCGCTTATTTCCTCCACTGTAGGTGCCGGCCAGGCGGTCTGCGTAGAGAGACAGGCCCAGGCTCTGAATACTCCAGTTTGTCACCTAGGGAGGAGAAAGAAATCCCATTTGGGAAAAACAAACAAGCAAACAGCCCACCAATTCAAAGTCTTGGGCTCCTAGATCTCACTCCTCCAGGATGACAGACCCAGTGAGGCCAAAACATGACGACTTATGGAGTGGCTCATGGCCTTCAAGGGCCAGGCGTCTCCTTTCCACTCTCAGATCCTTAGATCCCGGTATGGTTTGGTCTGCTTCATATCCATCGGATGCAACTCCCTGAGAAATAGTCTTCAGCCTTTCCAGAGCAGGACAATGCTTCTTACCCAGTGTCCTGGACTATGGTTAGGAGTGGAAGAGGAAGAACTCCGGCTCCAAATGACATAAACCCACTTATTCATTTACTTAGTCCTATAAAACATGTAAAATTGTTTCAGGAGTGCTTTTCCCATGCCTCTATAAAAAACAAATCGACCAAGAAGAGCTCATAGTTTGTTTGTAGTTCCTTCTCTCCACTCTGCCTGCCCGGGACCGAGGATATACAATCAAATATTGTGTCATCAGTTATTTGTGTTCTTTTCCTCCCCTTCCGTATGATTATTACATTCACTTGAAATAAAATTGGATTAATTGGTGAAATAAAATTGGATTAATTGGTTTTAGTTTGCTTTCAGTGTTAGGATTTCTTTTTGTTTTCACTTTTACCTCTTTCTCATTCTTACTGATTTAGTTTTATTTTTTGAATATGTAGAATGATAGCCTGATACCAAAAGTTTGAACTATACAAAAAAATATCCTGACAGAAGTGTTATTCTCTCCTATTTCCCTTTCACCCTATTTCCCTCTTGGTGATCACCACATTCATTGTTTTCCAGTTTATCCTTCCTGTATCTCTATTTGTGAAGGTAAGCAGACATATTTATGCTTTCTTATTTGTCCTACTTTCTTACATGAAAAAGTAGCATTCTACATGTGCTCTTTTACACTTTGCTTTCTTCATTTAACAGTATTTCCTTGAAAAAAAGTCGGTATCATTCACAGAGCTGTGTTTCTGGCTTTGATTTTTCTTTTTGGCCACACCAGGCACGGCATGTGGGATCTTAGTTCCCCAACAAGGGATCAAACCCATGCCCCTGGCAGTGGAAGCAGAGTCTTAACTGCTGGACCACCAGGGGAATCCTGGGCTTTTAAAAATAGCTGCATAAGACCTTGTTGCATGTATTTATGGCATAAATTATTCAATCAATTTCCTATATGCCTGAACATTTAGCTGTTTTCAATATTTTATGATTAAAGTGTAGTGAATGTATTTTTGTACTGTGGGATGTGTGTCTTCAGGGTAAATGCCCAGCAGTGGGATGGCTGGATCAAAGGGTAAATGCATATATCATTTTGTTAGATAGGAGGGTGGGAATTTTTTTTCATCTGGTTTGTTGACTGCTATACCCTTGTTTTCCAGAAGAGTACTTGGCACACAGCAGACACTTAGTTGAGCATTTGTTGAATGAATTAATGGAGAGCATGATCTAGTTTTCCCATATCTAAATAAATGCATTCCCATGAAGCAGGTTCATGGTTTAGCAAACTATTAAATGGACACAATAAAGCAAGTTAATTTACCCTCTCGATTTCCTCTGCTGGTACACCTCGAAGCCGGGCATAAAGGTAAAGATGTTCTCGCCCTGTAAGCAGGTCATCGATTGCATCAAACTGAGGACAGTAGCCCATACTTTGATGGACGTCAGAAATATTGGTCAAAATACTGCAAGAAGAAGAAACAATTAGTAGGTTTCCTTCACAGAATGGGTGACCAGAGATCTGGGACTGGAGGAGTTTCTGCCAAAACAATAATAAAGCTCCCTCTCCTCTTTTCCCATTTTTGCTTTAAAAATGTGAACAACATTTAGGAATCAAAGTAGGGGCTCTTTGGTTAGAAACTGATAAACTCCAGGAGTTCTGAGCTTTGAATCCAGTTGGGTTCTCCTAGATTTCCCTATCTAGGATAAACTGTATACCTGTTACCCGAAGACAGCTGTGCTTTTAGATTGGATCACCTCATGTGTGAGTTTAAAAACAAAGGGAAGATCAAACCTAAAAAAATGAGCAATGTTTTTTGATTCCTTTCAAATATTTGGGAAGTAGCTAGAGAAGATGCATGCTTCCCAATGGAAGTGAACTTTTCGACTTGTATTTAATGACAGAGATACTGTCAGTGACAGAGGAACCAATCAGATCACCACCCAGAGCAAGAGACTGGCAGAAGAGATGAAGAGATGAAATGAGTTTTATCAACTCCCTCTAATCAATGTATTCTCCTCCACTAAAAATACATTGCCTTGATGAAAAAACAAACTGACCATAGACTGGTCCAATTTTCTTCCTCCTTCTCTCATAGCTTAGGGTCTAAGAATGAAGGATAGATGCAATGGTATGGGACAGAGAGAGGCCATGTACTTCCCTACTATGACAAAACCATTTAGGTATGGCCAATTAAAATCGCTCAGGGAAGCAAGGAGGATACTTCACCAAATCCACAGGAATCACTACACTTAAGAGCCCCAATCCTGTGTCTTAAACCTATAGTTTCTTTCTAGCTTCTGTCTTGATTTTACCTGTGTCTCATTTTGATGTCTCATGGTAAATCTTATTTCATCCCCTTGCTCTCCACTCCCTGCCCTCTCCCCTTTTGTTTCCCATCATGAAGTCATTTGGTTGGTTGTAGGCCAAGCTAGATCTGAAGATGAGATGGAACCAGTCATGGCCTGGCTCCACTTCTGCCATTCTCTTTTCTCTAGACCCAACAGCAAGGCTGGGAAGGCTGGGGAACCAAATTCATCCTGTCTGAGCCAGTGAAGAATGCTTAGGACTCTCCTCACCCAGGGAGCATTGGGCCACGTTGATGATGGCTTTCCCCAGGCAAACAGAAGTTGGTTTGATGTCAGCAGGGCCTAACTCCACTCATAAACCAGGACAGAGAGTTTGGGCACAATATGTGTGTGCTCTGCTATTCAAGGAGCAGCTTGTAAAGAGGCAGACAAGTGCCAGCTCATGTTTTCTGTCCTGTCCTGTCCAAGACCAGTCTGTTTCCATGCTCCTTATTTCAGAGAGCAGCAGGTACTCTCCCATAATCCAAGGGCACATGCCAGTTCTCCCTTTATAAAAGAATCTTGGCCAGCAAAGCCAAGTGTTGGCACAGAAATAGCCAATGCAGATTAAAGCTTCCGAGGACTCCTGAACAAGCCCCATGTAGAAATTCAACCCAGAGAAAGGGTGCTTCATCACAGACGTTCTTAATCTGGGTCCCAGGGGTTCCTGCAGGGTCATAACTGTGCTTCAGGGCTCAGGTAATTCCCTGAAACTGTTTGTAAAGAACATATGAAGAGAGGTAATGGGGAGCAATTTTTATAGGTACATGTGTTCATCACATGATCAAAGGGTCAGAGGCTTATGACCCACAAAGGACTAAAACCCACTGATTTGGTGCTTCCAGAATTTTCTGAGAATTCATGCTAATGGAGGAATCTTTTAACAATCATAATTCAATTCTCCAGATAGTCTTAGACTTTTCAGACCATGTTTGCTGGGAGGTCTGTACCTCCATACAGATCTTTCAGGCTCTCAGAGTCATCCTCAGATACAGGGTGGGGACAAGGACATGCCTCAGGACCTGGGAGAGACACCCTGAGACAGGATAACAGAACACTCACCTCTTGCCTGCGACAGTGGCATCGCCTGAGGTCACTGGGGTGTCCCCAGTGAGCATCTTGAATGTGGTTGTTTTGCCAGCTCCATTCACTCCCAGGAGGCCAAAGCACTGAGGGAGAACACACAGAACTGGTCTCATCCTGGAGCCCAAGAAGGTCAGAGTGTCAGGCCCCAGGGCAGGTGTATGTGGTGAAGGGAGGCATGCTGGACCCATGCTGCCATATAAAGGTGGTTAGCCATTTATGGCATATGGGAGCAGAATGTGTCATTTGGCATGAGGGTGATTGTGAGCTGAAGGCAAATGGGAAGAAGCAGACATAAGACAAGCTGTCTGCCCTCCCCTTATTTGCCTCAAAGCAGGACATAAATTTACAAGGTGTTCCCCTTTCCTCTCTATCAAGATGGACAAAAGTAATCACTGGAGACAACTTTAGACTCTTACTAGCCTGGAGACGACACTGCTGCTGCTGCTAAGTCACTTCAGTCGCGTCCGACTCTTAGCGACCCCATGGACCACAGCCTACCAGGCTCTTCCATCCATGGGATTTTCCAGGCAAGAGGACTGGAGTGGGGTGCCATTGCCTTCTCCGGGAGACAACACTAGAGGAATCTGTATCACAAGCTTTAATAACTAGCCTTATCTGCCATTATTTACACATACAGGGCTTCTCTGGAGGCTCAGATGGTAAAGAAACTGACTGCAGTGCACGAGACACAGGAGATGTGGGTTTGATCCCTGGGTCAGGAAGATCCCTTGAAGTAGGAGTGGCTACCCACTCCAGTATTCTGGAGAATTCCATGGACAGAGGAGCCTGACAGGCTACAGTTCATGGGGTCACAAACAGTTTACCCATACACTTGCCTGCAATCCACCCTTCTAGAAACTGTAAGTCCATTTCCTTTGTCTTGTAACTTCCCTAAAAATGTATTGTTCCTTTGCTAAGGTGCTACATGAGCCCAAGTTCTAACCACCCCTTCGGGGTAGTCATCTCTCCTGCGCATGTACAGTGCACATGCTGACAAACTTTCTCTTTGTTTTTCTCTCATTACTCCATCTTTTATCAGTCCAGTTGACATAGCCCTGGCTCCAGAACCTAAGAGGGTAGTAGAAAGCAGAATTTTCCTCCTTGACAGTGACTGCTGAGCACTTGAAATGCATCTGCTGCTGCTGCTAAGTCACTTTAGTTGTGTCCAACTCTGTGTGACCCCGTAGACGGCAGCTCACCAGGCTCCCCCGTCCCTGGGATTCTCCAGGCAAGAACACTGGAGAGGGTTGCCATTTCCTTCTCCAATGCATGAAAGTGAAAAGTGAAAGTGAAGTCACTGAGTTGTGTCCAACTCTCAGTGACCCCATGGACTGCAGCCCACCAAGCTCCTCTGTCCATGGGATTTTCCAGGCAAGAGTACTGGAGTGGGGTGCCATTGCCTTCTCCATGAAATGCATCTACATGTACTATAAGCTTAAACACACACTAGATTTTGAAGATGTAGAACAGTAACAAAAAAGAATGTAAAATATAAATAACATTTCATATGACTTACATGTTGAAGTAAGTATATCTGTTACTACTTCAGATATATTGGACAAGACTAATGATTAGGACTTTCACCTGCTTTTCCCCCTATGGCTACTGGACAGTTAGAATGACCTACGTGGCTTGTGTTGTATATCTATTGATCAGCTCTGTTTCAGAGGAGACCAGAGCCATGCATGGGAGCTGGTTTCCTGAGGTTCTTTTACATGTGTCCCATAGAGTACCCACCTCTCCAGGGCGGACTCCCACACACAGCCTGTCCACTGCTGGGCTGGAGGTGCCTGAATAAACCTGCAAGATCAGAGAAAGTGGACGGAGGACTAAGAGAGGGTTAAACGGGGGAGGGCAAGAGAGCAAACAATGGCTTAGGCGAAGGTTACACATCGACATGGATGTGATAGAGGTGCTGTAAGCACTGAGAGTGTTGAAGCTGAGCCCCTGTGCAGAAATGGAGTGCAGGAAGATTCATTAGCAGGGCTCAGTTGCAGCGGCTCTTGCTGAGGCCCTGTGTCAGTGCCCAAGATAAATGCTAGAGAAAGTGCCTGAAAGTTCTTGGAAGACTAGTTATAACAAAGATGATAATCTCACATAAAACTGGGAAAAGGAACTGCTTGCATTAGTATATTGCCTATTCTGCAGAAGGCAAATTACAGCATCATGCCATCTTAGTCCAGCTGGCCCCTCCAAACTAACATTCCTGTATCTATTCCCTTACCTTGGTGAGTTCATTTAGCCGTAAGATATCAGTTTTATTTCCTCCACTAATAATTCTCTGCCTTTCTTCAGCCACATCATCATCTTCATCTATGATGGGCTCCTTTGCAGGCTCAGTAGTCCTAGGGGAAGATAAGAGGACAGAGGGGCTGGTGCACAGTGTCCTTAGAGCTGTCCTTTCATCTTACCCTCTGCTCATTCACTGGCCTCTACCCCAGCCTAGCCTTCCACCCTTAATGCTTGACTCTCAAAAGGACTCTGCACAGGAAAGGTGTCAGGCATTAGGCAGAGAAGGCAAGTGCTTGAGACCAGAGTCTGCCCTGGTCTCCAGTCCTGGCCTCCCTGTGTGTGATGGTGGGGATGTTGCTGAACCTCTCCAAACCTCACCTCCTTCAACCATAAGACAGGGAGCGGGTGGTAAGAACATCCACTTCATGGGATTGTCGTAAAGATGAACTTGGCACAGGGTCTGGCATAGAGTCAAGACTCAAAACATGGTAGCTGCTATCATGATATAACACTTCATCTATGGTAAGCACTCAACAAATGATAGTTACTAGCAACCAAGGCTCCTACTTCTTTTAGTCCATCAGGTTATCTCCTGTCCCAAACTATAGTTTTCCATTAGCTGTAGGTTAAAACCCTAACTCCTCAGCTGAAATCCCAGGGACCTGCAGTCAGGCCCCACCTACCCTTCTCACTCATCCTCCCATTAATCTTTCCCTTTTTTTAATTCAAAAAATTGTAGAGGGTTTTATTATTGCAGTTAATGGTGTTATTATTGGTAGAATCCCTTGGACAGCACTGAGATAGAATCCCTTGGACAGCACTGAGATCAAATCAGTCAATCCTGAAGGAAATCAACCCTGAATACTCATGGGGAGGACTGATCTTAAAGCTGAAGCTTCAATACTTTGGCCACCTAATGAGAAGAGCTGACTCAATGGAAAAGACGAGTGATGCTGGGAAAGGCTGAGGGCAGGAGGAGAAGATGGCAACAGAGAATGAGATGGTTGGATGGCATCACTGACTCAATGGACATGAGTGTGAGCAAGCTCTGGGAGATGGTGAAGGACAGGAAAGCCTGACATGCCTCAGTCCATGGGGTCACAAAGAGTTGGATGTGAATTAGTTACTGAACAACAACATTGTTAGAGAAATTACATTCCAAATGGCCTGGCCCACCCAGTTAGTGACTCAAGAAACAGAGAGTAGCAGAATTATATCCAATCTCCTTATTGTCCATTTGAGGAAACAGGTTCACAGAGGGGCAGGTGCTTCTGTCAGGTCAGGTCCTACAGCTCAGAGCCCTGCCTCCCTGCACTGGATGGTTCTCCTGCAGCACAATTTCTCTCCAGTAATTCAGTAATACTCAGACCCTTTTGAATATGTACACTCAACATAATTTTGAAAAGCTTTAAGTAGATACCTAAATTTTCTCCCCACACTTTAAAAGGTTTTTTTTTTTTTTGCCATGTCATGTGGCATGTGAGATCTTACCCATTTATCTCTTGGACTGACTCCTCCACCAACCATCTACCCTCAGCTCCCAGCCCTCAGCTCCCCATCTACCCTCAGCTCCCAGCCCAGGTTAGGCTTTCCCAGCTCCCAGCCCCTGCAGGCATTTCCAGTGGCTCCGTGTTCTTGTTCTCCTGCCCTGCCGAGCAGAACCCTCACCATCTTTAACAACACAGCCTCTTCTCTGAACACCGTGAATACCCTGACCTACATGCTCTCCTCCCCCCGTTCCTGGCCATATCCAGTTCATTACCAAGTTTTGTCTAACAAACTTCTTACTATTTACTCCATCAACGTCTTTTACTCTCTCCTAACACCCTTGCTCCTTTCCAGGCTACCCTTGTCTCTTGCCTAGGTAACAAAGCAGCTTCCTGTCTGATCTCTCTGTTTCTAATGCTTGCAGATCATGTCATTTACCTGATTAAAACACCCCAACAACTTTTTGCTGTCCTCAGGCTTAGATTCTAAGTCCTCACCAAGGTGAGGGGGCATTTTATGACCTGACTCTGCCTTCTTCTCCACTCATCTCTCACTGCCCCCACCCCAACCCTCTCACAGCCATCCTGAACTCCCCACATGTGCATACCCACTACTGAGAGCACCCGTTCTTCCCTCCTCTCCTTTCTCTCCTTTCCTGGTTGTTTCTCAGGATGGGCCCTGTTGTCTTCTTGAAGCCAGAGACTCTGAACACTTCTCTGGTTCTCTTCCTGGTCTAATACAGAAGGACACACTTGATGTGTTGACACCAGAGTTTGAAGCTAATGTGTCTGTTTTAGTAAATAACTCTTGCTTCTCTCCCACCCAAGGCCTCTTAAAGAGGCGCCCCCCCCCCACAAAAAAAAGAGGTGGCCAAAGCTGCAGAGGGGGGCCTGCAAGGACTGAGGGTCCCACGGACAAATTCTCCTGCTGGAACCACTTTCTGGTCAGGTTCATTTATTTTAAGTGTGTTGACATTCATTATCTTATTCAATCTCTTTCCAATAACTCAATTCCCTGAGGATTAAAAGCTAAAGACAAGTCCTCTGAGTCTTTATTTATATGTGCCCACATTTAGCCTGAGACGGTAAGAGGGTAAGGGACATAAGGGACAAACACTGTCCAGGAAAGCTTGTTCTGAGTGCCCAGTGACTTGCAGTTCAGGCCTCTGAGACGGGGCCAGTAAGTATCAACTTGAGTTGCAGAGGGGGCTGCCTTCTGGAAACCTGAGCACCCACTTCAGAATGAGGTAGGGCCTTGAGCAAGAGAATGGGAAGAAAGGCATGGTTGGGCTGTGTCAGGGTTGGCAGACAACCCTCTTGCTCCCCAACCAGGGGGGCATGACCACTGCTCCACCCCCACCACACTGTACCTGGCCGCCTTCACCTCAAATATCACCCTCTGCATTATTCTCTTCCCCCTCTGCCCTGTCCCCACTCTCAAATCTCTAATTAGCAAAGGGGCCTGATTTGTCTATTTCCTCATGAATGCATGTATTGATTTCCTAGTACTTTGGATATCAATTAATCATGATCATTTGTGATGCTATGATCCAATTTAATATGATTATATGTTTATTAAAAGGATGGGATTAAATACTAGTGATTGAAATTAATCGTGTTATATTCTAAACACTTTAAAATTTTCACAGATTCTAATGTGACTATTTTAATGTGTCTCTCCTTGCATTATTCAGAACAAGCCAGGCTTTGAGAGCATAACAATCTTTACGGAGTGGGGCTCATGAGGAAAGAGATGACCACATGGATGCGAAATCAAGTCCCCTGACTGACAGATGTGAGCAGCTGGGCTTGGTACCCTCAGGGTAGTGGCGGAGCATACCATCGGCTGAAGAAGAACTGGTATTGGATGAGGAGCGTCAAGAAGAAGTACACCACACCTTCTACTGCCATAGCAGCCAGGTTCTTCCCAATCAGGTCCCACTGGAATGGATTTGAGGAGTGCTCCTCACCTGGGAATACAGACCACCAGAAATGACAGGAATGAAGTCCTGCTGCCCCAGCTGTCCCGAAAGACCCAGTTACAACACTAGGCTCAGCTAGACCATGCCTTATGCAAGGGATTACATCAGTGACAAACCCGAGTCTCTGTGTTGTGTTTAGTTTCTCAGTTGTGTCTCTTTTCAACCCCATGGACTGCATGCAGCCCACCAGGCTCCTTTGTCCATGGAGATTCTCCAGGCAAGAATACTGGAGTGGTTGCCATGACCTTTTCCAGGGGATCTTCCCAACCCAGGGACTGAACCAAGTCTCCTTCAATGCAGGTGGATTCTTTACCATCTGAGCCATCACCCGAGTCTCATATTGGCTCAAGTCAGAGTAGGAACTGTCCCTGATCCCTCCTATGCTCCTCAGCCATGGGCACAGAAGCACCCCGATTCCTTCTAGTATCAGGAAAATATCCCAGGCCAACCAGGTGCCCCCAGTCCCAGTCCAGGCTGCAGGTTGGTCGTAGAAACTCCCACTGGAGCCCTCCCAGTCTTGGAGGATCCAGAGCCACATGACTGCTACCCACCAAACCGGGCATAGACGTCTGTCACTGCCTGGCTCAGTGCCAGGTCAATGAGACCCCGGCCCAGGCAGAAGTGGGGGAAGATAATGAACAGCTTCCTCAGCATGGCATTGATCCTGAGCAGCGTCTGAAATATAGAAAAGCAGGAGAGTCAGTGATGGGGCCAAGCCTGGCCGCGCCCTCCTGAGTGGAGTAGGGCTAGGGGATGGTGTGCAGCCAGAGGGGCCTGTCTGCTGGAGGGATCTGTCAAGCAGATAGGAGGCTTGGGAATACTCACAGGAGGTGTCCCTAGCCAACAGCCTGCTTGGGGAGCTTTCACAGCAGACTCACTTTGCAATTATACAGGAAGCCTCCCAGGCTTTTGTTACCAGGAGATGCAGCAGCTGCTGGGCTTATGGCCTGAACTCTCCCTCCTTTGGTACAGCTGCGGGCTGTTTGGGGGCTCAGGCTCTGTCACTGGCAGGGTCATAGCCTAGCTTGTACCAAAGCGGAGAGGGCCCCTGAGCATCTTCTAGCTCTGCCTCTCAGCTCCCATAGGACAGCAATGGCTGTCTGCAACTGTCACCAGCAGAAAAGATGGCCGGAGATCCTCCCTGGTGCCTGGGGTATGCTGGGGGACTTATTTTCAGGTGGTAGGCTGTATTTGCTGTATAAGCCTCAAGTGTCAGTGTCAGGCAGAGGGGACACCAAGGGGCTGAGGCTGACCTACTTTTCTGGCCCATCCCTGCCGTACAACCTCCTTCCTCTCTGGCCTCTTCACTTTTGCTTACGTCACCTCATCTCCGTCTATCTACCCCTCCCCACCGTCCCCCCATACTCTTCCTGGAAGGCACTACGTTCTTATCTCTAGGCCCTTGCACTCGTAACTTCTATTAACCATTCTTATTAGGGAAAAGAATGCTCTTTCCCCTCCTGCTCTCTGGCATATTCCTGCCCTTCTTTAGAAACCTAGCTCAGATACTCTCTTCAAGCCTAAACCTTTCCAGATTCCCATGGAAAAACATCGAAGCCTCTCTTAGAGAACTTAGCATGTCACCATGATTAATTTTTTTTTAACCTGCATATTTTCTGCACTAGTCACTGGTGCCCAGAGAGTAGGAACTGGGTCCAAATTATTTTGGTGTCCTTCCTAAACACCTGACACCTGATTAGCTCATTGTAGGTACTTCATTGTTTATTAAGTGGGTTAATAAAATACTACTTATTCCAAGCCAGGTTTGAACTGAATTCCTCTGTCAAGGCCCTGCTGACCCCATAGTCAAGCCTTTTGGCCCACTCTGGTCTGTGGTGCTTTATCAGTCTTGCTCCTCTGATGTTCTGTCACACGCTGTCTCATGGAAGGTTATGAACCTCTGTTTATATTAGTGCCTAGTTTGGCGTGCAGATCATTTCCTCACTGGAAGGGGGTTCCTGGGGCCTTAGTGGTTTATACTGGCACACTCATCACACGGTGCTCTCCTAGTGGATGTCTCTGTGACCTGAGGAGCCTCCTGTGGGATTCTGGGAATTTCTGCAGCATCCATCGATTCCACAATGTAGGGGGAAGCAACCAGCTTTCTTATGCAGGGGAGGGGTACACACTCAGTAATTGTTGGCTAAATGAGTGCAGCCTGCAGGAGTGGGATGTTTTGAGTTTAAAGCTCAACATTCAGAAAACGAAGATCATGGCATCTGGTCCCATCACTTCATGGGAAATAGATGGGGAAACAGTGGAAACAGTGTCAGACTTTATCTTTTTGGGCTCCANCACCGACTTGATGGACATGAGTCTGAGTGAACTCCGGGAGATGGTGATGGACAGGGAGGCCTGGCGTGCTGCGATTCATGGGGTCGCAAAGAGTTGGACACGACTGAGCGACTGAACTGAACTGAAGCTCTTTATTTTGAAGTAACACACTCTATTAAGATGTGGTGAGTTGTGAGCCTGTGACAAAAGCAACTCTAAAGAGCAGCATAGTCAGTCTTCCAGGATGCGCCAGTCATTAGTGGAGTCTGTTCTCCTCCACCTCCTTTCTGGGGTCTGACTGTGATGTGGCACATTTCTTATTAGTCATGGGACAGCTGGGGTTTTGCTTCTTGCTTAGTGGCTACAGAAAGCCTGATGAGGTCAGGGAAAGAGTTGCTCTCAGGAAGCCACGGGACTGGGTGGTTATTGCAGGTTTGCCTTGGGTCCTCCCAGCAAGGCCTGGAGGCAGGCGTGGGGAGAGGCGCCACAGGACAGGTGTGCAGATGTGCTGGCTGGTGCCCACTCTCTCAACTGCAAAGAGCTTCTGAGAGAGAGAAGGGCAAGAGAGGTGCTGGGGACACAGGCACACGGGAGAGCCCACTGATCCTCGGGAATGTTTCCAGGACAGCCAGGGCTCAGACCTGAGGACCAGGGGAGCAAGTGCAGAGCAAAGACAGCCCTGGGGCGCTGCCACTGGTTTAGTATTCGTTCTGCCAGTTCTTGCTGGGCAAGGAGCAGTCTGGGGGTGTGCGTGTGACAACTGCACTGCACAGCTCATAAAAGCGGGCCATTCAGCACTACCAGTTCCTAACCCTAATCTCAGGGTTAATCTTCACATTATTCTGTTACAATATGCGTATGAAATTGGGAGAAAGGTCATATATGCATTTGTTTATATGTCAGCATACCGAACACCCATGCACACACTCCAGAATACATAAGAAATTCAAACAAAATGTTGCCTCTGGAGAATGGAAGTAGGCAAGTGGGAAATAGGAATAAGGAGGAGACTTTTCATGTATGCCTTTCTGTTCTTTTTAAATTCTGAAATGACAAGAATGTGTTACCTTGTGTATATGTGTGTGTAAAACCTAAGACCCAAAGTCCCCAAGGATACTTTCTTGAAGAAGTAAGATCTAAAAGCTTAGAATTATGAAAGGTCTTTTATAAATTGCAGAAAGGGTCCAGAAAACCATGACATTCAGAGCATATGAATGAACAAGGAGCTTAAAGAAACAAAGAAAGGAAGGGAAGAGGGAGGGATAAAGGAAAGGAAGAAGCAACATTCATTTATACACTAACAAAGTACAGACACAGAGTTTGCCCCTGGCTCTGCTTGACCTTCACACACTAGTGTCCTAATAACTAAACAAAGAAGCCAAGAAAGGCACACTTACCCGGTTATTCTCAAATAATTCCAGGACGAAAGTGATGGCACTGCTGTTGATGCCAATGAACAGATTAGCACAAGATAAGGCCACATAGGCAGTGCTGGGGATATCGAACAGGAAGGATGCCGGGTACATCATGGGAATGATTGCCCACCTGTGTGAAATGACACAACTCAGCTGATGGGGTTCCAATTTCCACCCCACCTGCTGTGCCCCTGGGTATAATTCATCCTCCTCTCACACGGGGTGGTATGTTTGAACTGATGAAGAGTCCAGGGGAACCAAAGAGATACTCCCTTCCTTGGTTTTTGCTCTTCATCTTTGAATGGAGACAACAATGCCTTTCCTGACCACCTAGCAGAGTTTTTGTGAGGAGCAATGAGATAGTAGCTGTGAATGTGCCTTGTAGATTATAAATATATAGGAGCATTCTCTACCCTGCAACACTTTCCATTCTAGTCTGGATCAGCAAAGCTGGGCTGAGATTCCAACAGGCTAATATTCATAGCTCACTGGAGCTGTATGTCATATTCACACTTGTTCCTGAATTCTCTAAGAAAGATGAATAGAGGCCATTACTCTGGGAAGACACTGCTGGCCCCTGTAGGAAGGGCCAGGTATCCTGATCTCCATTTTGCAGATGGGGAAACTCAGGCCCCAGTGAGGTGAATTACTTGTCTACAGTTATATGTATAGTAAGTGGTGGGCTTAGGTATAAAGTTGTATGCTCTGTAATTCTATTGGATTTAATCCTTGTGTTATTTTCTGGTCCTGACCCAGGAATGACTTTTCAGCTATAGTCTTCTATGTTACAAATAACTTTTGGCTTGGTACAGGAGACACTGAGATGGACAGATTGACCACAGATGAATGAGAGTCAGAGCTGAGTGAGGAACTGGGCAGTGACGGATTCTCAGACTTTGGTCAGGCCATAGTTTGAGTGGAGGAAGATTAAGATTCAAACCATATGGGGTGTCTCCATTGTTCCTGAGTACACTGGGCTGCAGGAACACCTCCATGTGTGGAGTCATAAACAGAAGCCAGCCAGATTCCTGATCAGCAGCCGCAGACCCCGCCAGGAACTAGAAGCTGATCTCGACACTGGAAACCCTGGTTTTCTGTCAGAAGAGCAGGCTCCTTCCCTGGCTTCCCTTCCCATTAGCTAATGGCCCACACAACTCACCCATATAGCATGAGCAGTGCAACAAGGGCTGGAAGGTTGTCTGAAGAAGTGTAGGCTTTCTTCTGAAACCCGATGAAGATGCCCACCACCAGCGCAGCGCTTACAGTGTAATTCATCTTGAAGAGAGAAGAGAGGAGCAACGTCCTTAATCTCTGCACCTCTGTTTCTCATTCAGTAAGACACGGGCTGGGCCAGGCTCATCCAGTACTTACAGTTTGGGATTATGATTCTATTTGTATAAACAGTTCTTGGCTAGCAAACGTATGTAAAGGTGTCCTTCGTCCTCCTACCCTGCTTCACCCCCACCTCCCTACACAGGGAACCTTCACTTGTATCTTTTGGAACAATGAATTATAAAATTCCACCTGATTTCTCCTCTTTCTAATCGGTCTCAAAGTCCTGTTGATTCTACTTTCTAAGCATGTCTCCAGAATTCAGAAAAATTTATAGTATAATCCTTGGTCTCACATCACTCCCTCCCCTCTCTTAACAGAATTTAGTCCATCAGGCTGGACAGGGAAAGGTGGGCAGCCATGGTGAGGACAGGGGAGGAGTCAGAATGGTCCCAAGCAGAATGAGAACCTAAGAAGGACATCCATGGAGGTGACTTGGTATGGGGTGCTGGAGCCCCAGGCAGGGTCAGGATGGTGTCCTTACAGGGGCTGATCTGGTGTGCGACATCAGAGCCAGAGCAGAATGGAGAGGGCCTGCACAAGAAGGCGGGTGGCTGGAGGAAGGAGAGGAGGGTGTCCACACAGTGGGGAGGAAGAAGGCAGAGATGGGGAACTTACTACATACAGGTGTGTTGCTCAGGAAGGTAAATGAGTCAGGGGCAATAGCAACCAGTTTTTCACGTTTGGAGAAGGAAGCTACAAATATGGAAAGATAGAAACCGGAGTGAACCTGTAGTGCTGGATTGGAACTAGTGTTTTTTAGTGAATGTTTTGTTTGGTTTTGTTGGATTCCCAGGTCCCTCAGTGGTAAAGAATCTTCCTGCCAATGGTGCAGGCAGGTTCAATCCCTGGGTTGGGAAATGGCACCCTACTCCAATATTCTTTCCAGGGAAATCCCATGAACAGAGGACTCTGGCAGGCTACAGTCCGTAGGGTTGCAAAAGAGTTGGATACAACTTAGTGACTGAATAGCAATAACAACAATAATTGTTCAGTTTAGTTCAGCATATAGGTGAAGTATAGATGTACATGTGTGCATGTCTTTGTATATACATGCTCATCTCACCTAGTGTGAAGGCCTGGGACCATTGATAGCCCAGGGCCAAGGAATATATTCACCACCAAGATCTTGGTTTTGAAGGACATTTTCCACTGGGAGGAACCAGAACTCCTTGGGGAGATAACTGACTCCAGGGTAGGACTGGGCGGAGAACTTGGATGAATTCAAGGAACATGTGGACACAAGTCAAAAGGGCATGGGAGCTGGCTTGGAGGAGTTCCCACTGGCCAAACTGGGGATAATCTGAGCACCAAAATCAGTAAGAATGGTATCAGACTGTAATCTGGATTAACACAGGAACCATGACTCCATAAAAGCATAAATAAACATACGAATAAATGGAAAGTTTGATTTAAAAAAACCAGGATATTTACACAACTTCAAAGTTGCTGTTTAGTCACTGAGTCATGTCCTGGGGAAGGAGGTGTCTGTGTATGGTTGATGTCCACGTTCCAGAAACAGACTTGAAGAAAGTGACCTCTCAGCTGCCTTGCAGATCTTTTTTTCTTTGAGGTAAAGCAATCTCTTGAGCATTATTACAGTTTTACTTTTGTGTTGGATGAAATTTAAAAGATTACTTTGTTGTTGGGGAACTTACTCTGTTTCAGTAGGACTCCATGAGGCTAGAAAACTTTAAAAATTGTGTTTTCTTTAGTGGAAGTTTTAAATTTCTAAATAACTCCTCTCATCTTATTGTGGAGGCCATCTAAAAATATCATTGATACCCCAATATTTTTCATTGAAAAATATTTAGTAACCTGGAAAATTGATATCAAATTAGAACTTACTTAATTCTTTCATTTAATGGTAACTTAGGTTTCAAACCCTGGAAAGACAAGGGAGATGTAGAAATGATTTTTAAATGCCTGTTGTTGTTGTTTAGGCACTCAGTCATGTCCAACTCTTTTGCGACCCCATGGACTTCAGCCCATCAGACTCTTCTGTGTGTGTGTGTGTGTGTGTGTGTGTGGTCAGTGGTGTCCAGCTCTTTGTGAGACCATGGACTGTAGCCTGCTAGGCTTCTCAGTCCATAGGATTTCCTAGGCAAGAATACTGGAGTGGGTTGCCATTGCCTTTTCTAAGGGATCTTCCTGACCCAGAGATCGAGCCCATGTCTCCTGCACTGGCAGGTGGATTCTTTATCCCTGAGCCACCAGGGAAGCCCCAGCTTCAAAGCACCTCTCTCCAAATCCTGATTAATTATAAGGGAAAAGAGTAACTTTACAGTGAATAAGCTCAGCCGACACCATCTTAATCAAGTGACAAAAGTGACCATCTGTAATAGGACAAATTGAAATTAGAAGCTACCTGATAGGCTGTAGTGAGCAGGATAGAGCATCCATTCATGAAACTGCTGCCATGACCTGAATCCAATCATGAGGAAACATTAGGCAAACCCCAACTAATGGACATTGTGCAAAATAACTGGTCTACGATCTTCAAAAGTGTCAAGTCATGAGTGTCAAGGAAAAGAGGGAGGATCCATCCCAGGCTGAAGGAGACTGAAGAGACAGGGCAACGAAATGCAGTGTTTGTGTGTGTGTGTGTGCGCGTGTGTGTGTGCATGTGTGTAGCTTATGAGGAAGTCACTCTTAAACGGCTCAGAAAAAAGTTTCAAAATGTATTTTCAATGTTTTTATAAGTTTGTGGTTATTTCAAAATTTAAAAGAAAAGAAAAACAAATGATATATTAAAAATAAGAACTTACAGCATCACATATGTGCCGAGTGAATGATATAAACAACGTGCTTGTTCATTTATTCAACAATGACCTTCAGGCCAGTGTTATCTTTTTAGCACTGGCCAATGAGCGTGCTTAGTTCCAACAGTATAGCTCCTTGAATTGATTCCAGCCCATTCTTAAAATTCTAGAGCATCAGGAAGCCTGCTGGCATCATAGTCACCATTTCCAAGCTCTTCATTAGACAGCCAAGTGTCTATTTTGCTAGAATCATCTCCCACTCAGACACTCGCTTTAGCGTCTTTCTGTTCACAAATTTCTCCTTAGGCTCAGAGATCTCTGTCTATAGCCAGGCACATGCGTGGGTCAGCCTTAACTGTAAATTCTATTCCTTATCTTTTTTTAAAAAAAGGATGCAAAACCAGTACTTTAGCTTTTCAGTGCAGGAGAGCCTAGCTTCTCTCAGGTTTAAAGTACAGGCCAACATGAGTGACTACAAGTGATGTTCTTGTTCAAAGGGAGGCTTATTGTCTCTGACCGCCTCCCCATGTGGTCATAAGTGTTTTCTCAGGTAGACAGAAGCTAGAGAAAAATTAGTTGCTACTGGTGATTTCTGGTTTTATACTGTTAAATGATGGCTGCTTAGTAAGTTGAGTAAGAGAGAAGAGATCATGTCTTCATAAACCCTAAATCTGTCATCACTATTAAAAATCATAGTGGAAAAGGTTGTGTTGGTCTCCATCATGATATATTCTATCTTCACATGAAGTGGAAGACTAACATCTTCATGTCAGTCTTAGAATGTTGAGATAAAACAAAGTATCTTGGTCCCAAGATGCCCGGAATAGACTGGAATTGGTGTCAAACAACTCCCACATTATAACCAGACCTTTGCTGTCAAGTCATTTGGACCCTGTGACCTGTAGTAAAGTAGCCCAACCTGACCCCTTTATTACCCCACCAATTCTGATTCTGAGGTAGTAGTCTGCTTCTGATTTGATACATAGATTTTTCTTCATGTTCTCTGAAGTGGTAGCTCATCTAATATAATGAAGATCTTGTTGGGAAATCAAAATAAGGCCCCTGGATAGGGTTTCCAGATTTAGCAAATAAAAATGTTGAACATGCAATTAAACTTGAATTTTGGGTCAAAAACTGATAAATGTTTTTGGGTAAGAATGCAATATTTGAGGGGGAGTTAGGATAAACTCCTACAAATAGCTGTGAAAAGAAGAGAAGCGAAAACCAAAGGAGAAAAGGAAAGATATAAGCATCTGAATGCAGAGTTCCAAAGAACAGCAAGAAGAGATAAGAAAGCCTTCCTTGTGATCAATGCAAAGAAATAGAGGAAAACAACAGAATGGGAAAGACTAGAGATCCCTTCAAGAAAATTAGAGATACCAAGGAAATATTTCATGCAAAGATGGGCTTGATAAAGGACAGAAATGGTATGGACCTAACAGAAGCAGAAGATATTAAGAAGAGGTAGCAAGACTACAAAGAAAAACTGTACAAAAAAGAGCTTCACAACCAAGATAATCATGATGGTGTGATCACTCACCTACAACCAGACATCCTGGAATGTGAAGTCAAGTGGGCCTTAGGAAGCATCACTACAAACAAAGCTAGTGGAGGTGATGGAATTCCAGCTGAGCTCTTTCAAAGCCTGAAAGATGATGCTGTGAAAGTGCTGCACTCAATATGCCAGCAAATTTGGAAAACTCAGCAGTGGCCACAGACTGGAAAAGGTCAATTTTCATTCTAATCCCAAAGAAAGGCAATGCCAAAGAATGCTCAAACTACCGCAAAATTGCACTCATCTACACGCT
Organism: Redunca redunca; assembly: GCA_006410935.1. NCBI lineage: Eukaryota > Metazoa > Chordata > Mammalia > Artiodactyla > Bovidae > Redunca > Redunca redunca. Next base: position 8,968 of record SJYQ01006240.1, on the reverse strand, counting down.
AGTAAAGTAAT
>SJYQ01006238.1:0-19876 GCA_006410935.1 Redunca redunca | reverse complement strand
GGCGCAGGGGCGTGCGCGTCGGAGGGTCTCACCATACAGGCTCTGCACGGCCAGCACGTCGTCCCAGCTGAGCAGCGCGTCGCGGCCCAGCCTCTTGTAGTAGGGCGCCATGAGCGCGCGCGGCGCGGCCGAGTGGGTCAGGCCGAGCGTATGGCCGATTTCGTGCGCCAGCACCACAAACAGGTTGCGGCCGCGCCGGCGGCTCAGGGACCAGCGCTCGTCTTGGTCGAAGTGCGCTTCCCCGCGGCGGGGCAGGAAGGCGTGCGCCAGGGCGCCTCCTGCAGGCGGCGCGGAGGATCAGGGGCAGCCGGTGCCTCCGACCCCCACCCTCCACCCTGAGCAAACGCCCTTGGCATGGGTGTGGGGGCTTTTCTGATGGGTGATTTCCCTCCTAATTGAGTCTGGCAGAGGAGGAAGTGTGGAGCAACGAACAGATGACTAGGGTGTGGGTCTGGACGCCTCGGAGGCAGCATGGTGTGCAAAGAGCATGGGGCCAAACTGCCTGGCTTGCAGTCCTGGTTTTAACCACTCATCCTAGCTGCCGTGACCTGGGCAGATAGCTCAAGGCCTTTGTGTCTTAGCTTTTAGATCCGAGAAATGAGAATGTTGACTAAGAGAGTCGATCCTCGCGGGGGTGTTCTGAAGATTAAAAAGGGATGTGTGCACAGCCCATAGGGCTTCCCAGGTGGTGCTAAAGTACCCGCCTGCCAATGCCGGAGACATAAAAGACGGGTTGATTCCTGGGCGGGGAAGATCCCCTGGAGAAGGGCATGGCAACCCACTCCAGTATTCTTGCCTGGAGGATCCCCATGGACAGAGGAGCCTGGAGGGCTACAAAGAGTCAGATACGGCTGAGCACACCACGCAGTGTACATGTATGCTACATGTAATACTTAGAGCCTGCTGTGGGTAATAACTACCACTTATTTTCGAAGAGATCTAGGATTAGGGATCAGTGGTTACCCCAAAAGGGGGCATAATGAGATTTCTGGGGTATTGGTAATGTTGTTTCTTCATCTGGGTGCTGGGTGTGTTTATGGGGAGGTATAGGCTTCTTTATTAAGAAGTATATACAGGGGAATTCCCTGGAAGTCCAGTGGTTAGGATTTGATTCCTGTCAGAAAACTAAGGTAACTAAGAGCCTGCATGCCTCTGAGTGCAGCCAAAAAAGAAAATAAAATACTTGCATTCATTTATTCTTGCCTTCTCTCTGCCAGGGCCCTCTGTGGGTCTCTGCTTCCCTGCTTGTAATAGGCATGAGCAGAGGGAGATGGGCTGTATCAGTCATTCTCAAGCTAATAGCAGGGCCCAAATGCAGAGCCCTACCCCCTCAGAATTCACTTTCCCCAAGGGTCAGCTAACAGCACTGCAATGATGCTGGCTTAGAAGCCCATTGAAAGTCCTTCTGACATGGCCTTCTTAGAACCCAGGCCAGCAGGGACTCCCAACAAAAGTTGGGAGGTTGCCATTAGAGGGAGCCTCCAGGGGCATGGAGAGCTGGCCTTGAGGAGGAATGTGTGCGTGTGTGTGTGTGTGTGCGCGCGCACCCACTAAGTCGTGTCTGATTCTTTATGACCCTATCGACTGTAGCCCTCGAGGCTCCTGTGTCCATGGGATTCTCTAGGCAAGAACACTGGAGTGGGTTGCCATGCCCTCCTCCAGGGAATCTTCCTGGCCAGGGATCAAACCCACGTCTTTATGTCTCCTGGATTGGCAGGTGGGTTCTTTACCTCTAGTGCCAACTGGTAAGCCAACGTAGGAGGCATACTTGCTTCTAATTTTGAACATGCCTCAAGTTGTTCTGAGCCATGTAAGCCCTTACTGTGTAACCCTCACGGTGATCCTGGAAGACAGATGGGCAGGTTTCAAAGAGAGAAGACATAAACTCAAATGAACACCAGTTTCAAATTAGAGAGCTGACTCCCAGTCCAGTGCTGTCTTAGCAACCAGGCTCCACCTGGGTACAGCTATCAGCGTCTCATGGTGATATTGTGGCTGAAGGGAGTTACATGCAAGCACATGTGAGTGGTACATGTGGATTCTTGTAAAGCCTGGATTTCTTCCAGTCCTCCCTGAGTCCCAGGAGCAGGGCTTGGAAGTGGGTTTTGCTCAGAGTGGGCTTGATGGAAAGTAGGAGGGTGCGGGGGAGGTGGGGGCCCAAGTTCCCAGGCCACACAGGGCTTAAGTCCTGAAGGGGTCTAATGAGGTCTCCTTGCCTCCCTAGCGGAGAGGAGATACACAGATAACCTGTATTCAGGTCATGAAGGCCAGTGCTGGGCAGACCCGGATGAGGGCAGTTTACGTTATAACTAAAGGGTAGTAAGCCTTTAGTTCGGGGGCCAAACAGAAGAGTCTGGGCTGTGACTGTGTGAAGCGGGGGGCATGGAGGGGACAGAACGTCCCTTGCCCTGCATCAGTGGCTGTACAGTGCACGGTGGGAGAGCAGGGGTGGAGCTGCGGTGGCCTCCAGGTGTTTTTAGAGCCTTGGTCTGAGGGAACATCCACTCCTGGAGAACGAGAGAGGCACCAGCCTGACAAGACGCAGGGTATGGAGGACAGGACCCCAGGAGGTTCTCCCAGTAGAGATAATACTCCTTAGAGCTTGCAAAACACTTTCCATGCAGAACCTCACGTGACCAACCCTTCAGCCATGTGGCACTTAAGAGAGTAGGGACCACTGTTCCCATTCTACAGGTGGGAAGACTGAGGGTTCTCTGGAGGGGGCTGCAGCCTGGCCAAGCCTAAAGGAGGAGCGAACCCTCCACTGCCTTCTCTCCAGACTGCCTCTCCTAGTTGGGGGTTTCCCTCCTACCCTGTAGGAGAGAGGCTTGGTGTCAGCACCTGGGCCATCGAAGGCGTTGCTCAGCCCGTCGTTGTGGTCCCCTTGGAAGAAGGCGAGGCGGATGTCAGCAGGGCCTGTGGCCGGGGCCTCCCAGAACTCCAGCGCCGAGACGTTGCTCCACAGCTGGAAGGCGGCACGCACGGCCCCCCGGACTGCGGGCTCGGGCAGGTGCTGGGGCCAGTTCACCAGGCGGTAGGCCAGATGCTGTTTGTACCACTTGCTGCCTGCCACCCAGAGAGGCTGCGTCAGCCACAGCTGCTGCAGAGCCTGGGGCTGGCCCCATGGGCCCTTTGGATGGGAAGATGGGCCCTCCTCCAGGAAGTCCCTGAAGTGATGAAGGAGACACAGCCTTGGCCCCGGGGAAGCCCCGCACTGGTGGAGACACTGTGCTCAGACTGACAAAGCGACCCTTACGTATCCTGCACAGTCCCTAGTCCAGTGGCTTGGCCTGGGGAGGTTCCCGTGTGATGGGGGATGTGGAGCCTCGACTCAGGAAGGGTCCCCAACCCCAAGGACTTTCGAGTCTGGGGTCACCTTCCCCAGCGTCTAGACTAAGCTTGAAAACTGAGCCGCGCCTCTTGCTGGTAGCAGATCCCAGCCCCTGCCTACCATAGGGGGCGGAGACAGGGGGGCCATAGGGGCTACAACCGCGACTCCCCTCTGCCCCTCCTCTTCCCCACCCCTCTCACTCTCCTGCTGTCTCCCCTTTCCCATGCCCCCGGGCCTGTCACTGACAAGGGACCACAAGGCCCATTTATTTGAGGTCCTTCTCTGACCCCTGACCCTCCCCCCTCACTTCCTCAGGGACTCTGCAGAGCTCTGAGGTGAAAACAAATAAGAACAAAGAGTGTGTTTTGTCACTGACGAGACAAATTTTTCCATTTCCACTCAGCAAAGAGTTCCTATTCCTTTGCCCCAAACTGCAGTTCCTCCCCGAGGCCAGAGACTCTGACCTCTCGCCTGAGTCCCCAGTCAACCAAGTTCCTCTGCAGCTCATCGGGCATCCAGGACCAGGGTGCTCAGAAGGCCCAGCTCCCAGAGTTTTTCATGGGCTATTTCTAAGCCCTGCAAGCTCGGGGACTGAGATTGTGACTTCCAAGTGGAAGACTCATGGCTCAGAGGCAGGACTCCTGGGAGTGCACGAGAATCAAGTTGTCTTAATCACATTGTCTTTTGGGTCTCAGTGTCCTGCACTAGTGGTAAAGAACCCGCCTGCCAATGCAGGAGACACAAGAGATGCGGATTTGATCCCTAGGTCGGGAAGATCCCCTGGAGGAGGGCACGGCAACCCACTCCAATACTCTTGCCTGGAGAATCTCATGGACAGAGGAGCCTAGTGGGCTACAGTCACAGAGTTGGACACGACTGAAGCGACTCAGCACTCACACCTGTCCCAAATGGGCCAGACTTCCTGGAGCATGGGTGATGAGTGGGCAGGGCATGCCTGACTGTTGGAGGCTAGCCCCCTCTCTCCCTGGAGGGGAGACCAGGTGAAGGTTCAAACCTCCTGTCCTCTTGTCCTGGGGCTGTCCTTGCCTGAACCAGGTAGAAGGCGTGAAGTCATGGGTGTTTGGCCATCTCCCTATTCATCTCTCTGCTCTGTTTTGCAGAGACTGAGACCAGGAGGAAGGGACTCAGAATGAGTGAGTAGGGACTTCCCTGTTCATCCAGGAATCAAGACTCTGCCCTCCCCACACAGGGGGCGTGGGTTTGATCACCGGTTGGGGAACTAAGATCCTGAATGTGGCATGGCATGGCCAAAAAAACAACAAACAAAAACAGAAAAAAAATAAAGATAAAACCTCTTAAGAAAAAAAAAGAGTGAGTAGTGGAGCTTGGCCCTAAGCCCAGGCCCCGACACTGATAAGCAGGCACATTGGCTAAGACTCAAGGCTTCTAAATTTGCCTAAACATCACTTCTTTGCATCACAGCAGGGGCCCTGCAAGAGCTGAAATTCTCCTGAATTCTTGGGAGAGCAGAAGAGCTCAATGCCCTTTCCCTCCTCTCCTTCCCTCCACGCCCCATGGTAGGGGGGAGGGACTGTCCCTTCTCCCACCCCGGAGCCAAGCTCCAAGCAAGGCAAGGCTGCCTCCTGGGCCTGTAGGGCCTGGCGGCCACCCAACCTCTCCCAGCCAGTGAGCAACCCTCAGGGAGGGAAGAGGGAAGGATCTAAGGAAGGCAGGGGGCCCAGGAGGGCAGAGGAAGGCCTGGAGTCCAGAGGCGCCGCCTGAGGCTTCACTCTATGCCAGGAACGCTTCTCTTTGACACTTTCACTGGGCACCGGATAGGCTGCGTTGGGCTCCTCCCTACCCTGCTCTGCGTGAGCCGCTCTCAGACTCTCCCCTGCCACCTTCAAGCTTCTAGAAAAGTATGAAGCAGCTCCTCCTGCCTTTTTGCAGCGAGGGGAGCCCCTCACTCCATGGGCAAGTAGCAGGGAGGCTAGGGAGGACAAACAGAAATGGGAATTGAGAGAAAATGACCAACTGTCCTGAGGAGCAGAGCTGGGCGAGGGGCAGGGGAGCAAGGAGCCACCGTGCCAGCGGCCTGAGCCTTTACCCATTGTCTTCTTCTAGGTGTGTGTCCTCGGAGCAGGCTGGCCACTTGGGATCCCCATCCCAAACTCCTGGCCAGGCAGGGCTGGTTTCCATGGCAACCCTCAGGCCACCAGTAGCACCTGGCATCACAGCCCCTACACCTTTGCCCCAAAATCCAAAAAGGAGGGCAGGAAAAAGAGATGGGGAAGGGCAGAGAGCTAGACTCCTTGCTTGGGAGGACCTTGAGGTCCTGATGAGAACATGGGTTAACATCCCAGAGCCTCTGCTTACAACCTTGAATATCAAATTATTTGAATCTTTCCAAGCCTAAGTTTCTTTACTTGCAAAGTGGGGTTGGTAAGATTCACCTCCTGGTAAAAGTGAAATAGCAAATGGAAAAGCAACACGAAGCTGCCTGGGCGCTCAGTCAGTATCCCCTCTCCTTCTTTTTGTATCCCAGATGCATCCCCCGGGGTCCTCACCTGCATCAGCTCTGGGAGGTTTCCGGAGCATTGAAAATCAGGCCTGTAGGCACAGAGGGGACTGGGTGCTTGGAATGAGGTTGCTGGATTCAGCAAAATGAAAATATGGAACATCTAGATCCATGTGAACTTTGGAAAAACAGCAAATACTTTTTTTTTTTAGTATAAGTATGTGAAAACAAAACAATTACTTGTTGTTCATCTGAAATTCAAATGGGCATCCTGTGTTTTATCTGGCAACCCTGGAGCCCAACTTCATCAGTACAGCATTCATCCACACCATGGAAAGTCACGGGCCTAGAAACCCACATCATTTTTTATGCACCTACCCATGTTCTGGGGTTTTTCACATCTGGTGATCATTTAATCCTCCCAATGACAAGAAGGCTTGGCTACTGTGTGGCCCTGGGAGAGTTGCCCAAGCTCTTGGTCCCTCATTTTCCCCATCTGTAAACTGAAGGTGATAAGGGGACCCATCTCATACAGTTGTTATTGAATAAAATGAGTTAATCCATGTAGAACCATCCTTGGCACATCATCAAGGCTCAGTAGCCCACCAGGCTTCTCTCTCCATGGAATTCTTCAGGCAAGAATACTGGAGAATTGCGATCTCTTTCTCCAGGGTTACTTCCCAACCCAGGGATCCAACCCGGGTCTCTTGTATTACAGGCAGATTCTCTACTGTCTGAGCCACCAGGGAAGCCCATTAATTATTACATTTTCTTTCCTAAGGCATAGGAAGGCTCATTGCCTGCCACACTCACAGCTCCATTCTAGGGAATGTCTTCCCACCAAGGAGGTAAAGGAAGTCAAGTTGGTGTGGTTCTTGTTGTGAACCAGAGGAAATTCTCTGTCTAGTCTGGCCTCCTTTCCCAATGAGATGGGGAAGGAGGTGCCTTAGCATGGATTGATGTTCAAAAGGAATGCTCCAGGACTTTTTACAATAGCTAAGACATGGAAGCAACCTAAACGTCCATCGGCAGAGGAATGGATAAAGATGTGGTACATATATACGATGGACTATTATTCAGCCATTAATAAAAATGAAAGAATGTCATTTTCAGCAACACGCATGGACCTAGAGATTGTCATACTGAGTGAAGTAAGTCAGACAGAGAAGGAGAACGATCATATGGTATCCCTTACATGTAGATCTAAAAAGAAATGATACAAATGAACTTATAAAACAGACAGAGGTTCACAGACATAGACAACAAACCTATGGTTGCTGCGGAGAAAGATGGGGGGATGAGATAGTTAGGGAGTTTGGGATGGACATGGACACACTGGGGCTTCCCTTGTGGCTCAGCTGGTAAAGAATCCGCCAGTAATGAGGGAGACCTGGGTTTGATCCCTGGGTTGGGAAGATCCCCTTGGGAAGGGAAAAGCTACCCACTCCAGTATTCTGGCCTAGAGAATTCCATGGACTATATAGTCCACGGGGTCGCAAAGAGTCAGACACGACTGAGCAACTTTCACTTTCTTTCATGGACACACTGCTGTATTTAAAATGGATAACCAACAAGGATGTACTGTATAGCAATGGCAACTCTGCTTAGGGTTATGTGGCACCCTGGGTGGGACGGGAGTTTGGGGGAGAATGGATACATGTATGTGTACGTCTGAGTCCTTTCGCATGTATGGTGGAGTCCCTTCTCTGGCAGAGTCCCTTCTCTGTTCACCTGAAACTATCACAATCAGTTATACTCCAATACACGATAAAAAGTTAAAAAAAAAAAGAATGCTTCAAATTGGATAGTGATAACTGGACTCCATCAGTTCCTCCCTTGGGGCATGAGAAGATGAGATGCTTGCCTGGAGGCAGCATCCCTGTGCTCAGGTCCTGTCCTGAGTGCCCAGGAGGCATCGCTTCAATTCTCTGGGACACCAGCTCTAGCTTGGGAGTGTTGCTATTGAGACTGTCTGGGGCCCCATTTTCCACTGCATTCTCACCACAAGTCCCTTCCCCTTGGTAATCAGGGCCTCTCCTTTACAGATGTTTCAGGTGAGGAAACAGAGCCTAGTGACACAGCCCAGGTCACACAAGTAAACTCAGAGCCCCAGAGCCATCCAGGGATGTTGCTCCAGCTCACACTGCTCCTCCACTCTGCCTCATCCTTCCCCTCCGCTGTCCAGAAGCCCGGGGGGCTGCAGAACATGCTGACTCCGAGGATGTCTTGACCGCAGAGTCTGGACCCCCCACTGCTCCTCTCTGTTCTACCAGGAATGCATTCGGGCAGTACTGGGCACCCAGAGGGGCCGCACGTGTGGACACAGTGGAAGTGGACTGGCAAACACCTGGAAACACCCATCCTCCGACAGCTGAAGGGAATGGACCACAATTTCCTTACAAATCAGGTAAGAAATTAAAAAACACACACACACACACACAAAAACCAGCATGCCTTCTGTTCTGTTCCTAATGGGTATTGTCAGCCAAAGTCGTTCATGCAAATTAAAAGAGGCAATGACCCTAAGTGCTCACAGTAAAATTAATAATAGATGGGAACCTGACTGAGCAACCTCGTCTTGTTAGAAATCTTGAAAACTGCAAAAAACTGATCAGAGAAAATTAGACTTAGTACAGACAAGACATTAAAATTATACACTGTCAAACTTGTTATTGATGAAGAATTGACAAGAACCAAATCTTCTTCATAAATCTTAGATCTGTAACATCTGATCCTGGAAGACTGGATTTGGACAAAGAAGGAGAAAGTGGAGGAAGAAAAAGAAGGGAAGAAAAATCCCAAAACTACACAAAGAGAAGTACAGTTGCAAAAACTCTGATGTGAAAATGTGTAAAACAGACAAATTCGAAGAGTCAGGAAGGAGGTTGATCAGTGTTGCCAACAGCTGGGGGGCAGGGGAATGTTACAGACTGTTTCCTTTTTGGGATGGGGTTTCTTCTTGAGGGGACGGAAATATTCTGAAATGAGACTGCGGCGATGGTTGCACAATGCTGTGAATATAATAAAATCCATTGAATTGTTCACTTTAAGTGGGTAAATTGTATGGTATGTGAATTATATTTCCATAACACTGTAAAAAAAAAAATACCATGGCAACATAAAACTGATTGATGAATCACACCTTTGTTGAATAATTCTTATGAGAAAAGAATTGATATGGATGAAAACGACTTTAGTCAAATATAAAAGGAAACGGCGATGGTTTAACTGCCATACGTAGCATATTGATGAAGGAATTAAGTGGGCTTGATGCGGTTTGCTCTGGAAAATACCTGCACAATGAAAGTTCATCAATGTAGGTATCATTCTGGTTTAAATGTCTGTGTTCACAAACATGAGCTTTGGGTTGAGAGGTCCCAGTTGCCCTCCCTAAGGAAGAGAGGTTATTGACAGAGCCTGGTCCAAGGTTGAGAAGTATTTTGCTGGCTGCCAGGGAATTCAAAACCACCTAGATTTTAACAGTACTCACCTTGCCTTGCAAAGCGTTTCTTACGCCTCATTTTGGCCCGGTGTCCAGCAAAGAGGGCGCTGACTCTCTCTGTCCAAGGCATCTGGCTGTCAGTATCTGCCACCCCGCAACGGGGCCGAGTCATCTGACGCAGGGTGGCGGGGTCCAGCACCCCGCTGACGGGCAGCTGGGACACCCACTGGAACTCCCTGTTAGGAGGAATTGAGATAAAGAACCACAGCGGGAGGCTGGCTGGTGCAGGGGAAGGCAGGGAGCTTCCCTGGAGATAGCAGGCGGTGGGGGACAGGGGAGGGAGCCATGAGCATGACCTCCTGGGCACAGGTGGGAGACCAGCCTTCTAGGAGGAAAGCAGAGGTGACCCAAGCTTTGCACGCCAGCATCACCAAGTCCCCCACCTCCCTCTGCCTTACCTGATGGCGTTACTGAACCGCGTGGAGGAAAGTCTACTGGGGCCCTGGTCGCTGAGATATCCGTACTTCTCCAGGAATGCCTGGGGGAGAGACAAACATCAGCTTTCCCCACAATGTAGCATACTTTTCCCTTCCTGAGTCTCCCAGGGTCCATGGCACAAACTTCATGTCCAGGCTCATCCTATTCCCAACCGGGTCTATCAGCAATAGGAGAAAGAATCCTGGCATCAGAGTCAGAACCTGGACTCAGTTCCTGGCTACCATTGATGAGCTGGATATAGTTCTTTTTCTAATTAATTTATTAAAACAATTTATTATTTATTTGGCGGCACTGGGTGTCAGTTGCAACACACAGGGTCTTTAGTTGCCGCCTATGAACTCTTATTTTCAGCATGTGGGATCTAGTTCCCTGACTAGGGTTCAAACCCAGGCCCCCTGCACTGGACCACCAGGGATGTCCGTGGATATAGTTCTTGGAGGCCAGTGGAGAGAAGTGTGTGACTCACTGCCCATACCTATCACCAGTCCAGCCCCTCAGGCAAATGAGGCACTGGGCTTCCTGTTTGCCCTTCTCATGGATAAAGTCCCATCAATGGATTAAAAAAAAAAATGCCACCTCAGCTCCTGAATTCTTATATAGACACATCGACTCTTCATTTTACCCCTCTTTGCTATGTTACCTATCCAGAAACAATTTTTTGTCTCTCTTGTTCTCTTTGCTGTATTTCTTAACTCAGATCAACTCCAGTCATAGCTGTTGCTTCAAGGAAAAGGTACAAGTTGGGAACAAAATCACACTAAGTAAGCGGCCCCTAGACCTCTGCAGGTATCCCTCCTCCTTTTTGTGGGTTTCATTACCTCGATCTCCAGCAACCTCTACATCCTCTTCTCAATACAGCCCTGCTCCATAAGGAACCCTCATTCTAGACAAACTCTTTCCAAGTCCATTTTATTGTTTTTCTGTGCTAATTTATTGGTGTTTCAGCACTACCGTTTCCCTCTTTCTCTTTGCATGTTGTTGGTGGTTTAGTCGCTAATTCGTGTCTGAGTGACCTCGTGGACTGTAGCCCACCAGGCTCCTCTGTCCATGGGATTTCCCAGGCAAGAATACTGGAGTGGGTTGCCATTCCCTTCTCCAGTCTCTTTGCATAAGTACACGTTTGGGGTTGCACCTTGGATTAAAGGAATTCTAGGGGCTTACTCTGGAAGACTATAGCTTAAACTAGTGTGGCATTATAGAATAACTGCTAGGCTTAGAATCAAGAGTCTGTTCCCCACCATGACTCTGCTGGGTGGCCAGGGACCTCTCTGAGCTTCCATTTCTTCACCCACATTGTGAGAACAGAAATAACCCCACCGGATTCTCAGAAGGATTAAATACAGTGCTGTCCATCTAGCATAGTTGTCTGGTATATAGTGAACACGCAATACACAGTTGATCTGGCTGATCGACCTTAGTGGGGAAATCAACAAGAGACTTTTGGAAGGCAACCCCTCTACGAGACAGGAAGTGCTTTGAACAAGGCAGTTGTGCCTCTGTTAATCAGGCCCTCCATCTCAGACTTGCCTCACTCCAGCCAGGTGCCTGGTTCACTTCTGTGCCTCTTCCGTGCCTCTTCCCTCTCCCTCGGGGAGGGTGGAAAGAGTGGCTTTCTACAGGAAGCCAAGGAGGAATTAATGTTTCCTTAGAAGTGGTTTTGCTGAGTGAATGACCTGGGAGAGACCGAGTCACAGGCCAACAGGGTGGCACTCCCTGTGTTCCTCTCCCCAAACCCACCCAGGCCTTATCAGGGAGTTGGCTCTGGTTCTGGAACTTTGAAGCCTTGGACAGAGCGGGAGGAGAGAGAGGAAGTGGACTAGCGGCGTCTCCTGCTTCCTGGCTGGGCTGCCAGCGCCTGGTACTTCTGGCAGGCAAGGTGGGTGGAGGGCAGGATGGGGCTGGAGGCTTTTTCAGGGGTCTATTAGAGGGGAAGTCCTGGGCTGCCTGCTCTTTGGGAATCTGTGGGTTTCAAGGCAGAGCTGAATTTCCAGCAGGCAGAGTGCGCAAGTATCCAGGACACCAGCCAAGAGACACCGAAAGAATGAGTAAAAGAAATGTTAAGAATCTGACACTTTATATTTCCATAAAAGCACTGAAATGTCATAATGGGGATTATCAGGATTTCAGAACTCCCTTATAGTTATTCTATGTTTAGTATAAATGCCTGCTCAGTCACTTCAGTCGTGTCCCACTCTTTGCAACCCCATGGATGGTAGCCCACCAGGCTCCTCTGTCTGTGGGATTCTCCAGGCAAGACTGCAGGAGTGGGTTGCCATTTCCTCCTCCAGGGGTGTTTAATATGCACATATTTTAAAATACTTTAGTTAACAGGCAGGGGCCCCTTAACACTGAGTGTCCTCAAGTTCTGTCGAGTGGAGGGAGCCCCACATCTCAGGGTGAGGAAGAGGCAGGGCTGAGATACCCTCTGCTCCTGCAGGTCTCCCTCACCCACTTCTGTGTGTCCCTTTTGCCATGCCTCAGTTTTCCTCCTGCAAAGCGGAGAGAAACTCCCCTCACTGCCTGGGACAAAGAGTAGGGGTGCAGGGCCCAAGGGGCTTCCCAGGTGGCGCTAAAGAACCCGCCTGCCGATGCAGGAGACATAAGAGAAGCAGCTTCCATCCCTGGCTCGGAAAGATGTCCTGGAGGAAGGCATGGCAACCCATTCCAGTATTCCTACCTGGAGAATCCCATAGACAGAGGAGCCTGGTGGGCTACAGTCCATTGAGGTCACAAAGAGTCAGAGACAACTGAAGTGACTTAGCATGCATGCACGCAGGTGACAGTGTGGCCAAGAGATGCCAGGAGAAAACGTAGGCTTGGGGGGCTGTGCTGTGCGCTCTCAGGGGCTCCCTGAGCTGCCCCTGGGATCACCCCTGTCTCCCTTCACGGAGGCCATGCCCCAGGGCTCCTCTCTGCCTCGCGGTTCAAGCACCAGGTTTTCTCTCTGCCCTATCCTCATTTCGTCATGTCCCCCACGGAGCCCAGGGCTGGAGCTGCAAGAAGAGGAAGCCAGAGAGCTGTGTGCCTCCATGATTCACCCTCTCAGGTCTCAAAGTTTGTGCCAGCCTGCCTCACCCACTCACTCAGGGCTGGGGCCGCTTCCCTGGGGAGTCGCCTCCATAAAGCCCTGGGAGTGGCTGTGGTGTCTGAGAAAAAGGAAAATGGTTCTCCCCAGACCCAGAAAGCTGAGAGGGATCACAGTTCCAGGGGTTCGAGTCCTTCATCTGTCCTGACTTGTCCTAGGAGGGTGTGTCGAGCCTAGTCCACCCAGTGCCTGAAGGAAGGGGAAGTTCTGGCCATTTCTGAGCAGGGCAAGACTAGCGGTAAGGTGTAGCAAATGAATCTCAGAGCTCTGAGTCATGAGCTGGGCAGGGCAAGGGCCCTGGACTGAGCACTTGAACTTTATTCTTGGTGCTGCAGGGAACTGTGTGTCCTTAAGCAAGTCCTGTGCCTCTCTGGTTTCAGTTTCCTCTTCTAGAAAACGAGGGGGTTGCAAGACCTCCCTGGTGGTCCAGTGACTAAGATTCCATGCTCCCAAAGCAGGGGGCCTGGGTTGGATCCCTGGTCAGGAAACTAGATCCCACACGATGCAACGAAGACCCAGTGCAGCCAAATAAATAAATATTAAAAGAAATAAAGTGAGGGGATTGGATTAGAGCTAAGATCTACGCCAGTTCCTTCTATTATTGTAGTCTTGCTTCTGCAACTGATTAGCTGTGTGAACCATCCGACAGAGTTACTTAACCTTTCTGTGCCCCAAAATAGGAAATGGGCTTAGGAATACTGCCTTATGTTTTTCACAGGAGCATTGTGAAAATCCGGTAAGAGGAAGCTTTGGGAAGGTTTTATGATAGTTGCGTCATGAAAAATGTTATTTTCCCCTTTACAGACACAGAACTTTATTGCTGGAAGGGACCTTTGGTAGATGAGTTGAGGAGGGACCAGCTCGCAGTCTCATGTCCACAGAGTGGCCGGGACATCTTCCGTATCAATGAATTGCAAGGACTTCTCTGGTGGCCCACTGGTTAAGAATCTGGCTGACAATGCAGGGGACACTTGTTTGATCCCTGGTGAGGGAACTAAGATCCCACATGCCGCGGAGCAACTAAGCCTGTGAGCCACGACTACTGAGCCCGAATGCCACAACTAGAGAAAAGTCTGCGCGGCACAACAAAAGACCCTGGAACGCTGCAAGGAAGATCTCATGTGTGGCAACTAAGACCCGATACTGCCAAACAAAGAAATAATTTAAAAAAGAACTGAAGCAACAAATATGAAACAAAGAACTTGGAAAACTGCAAAATGGCAAGCTCATGCAGAAACCACATTGCTTTACCTATGATTGCTTCCTTCTCATATTGAGTTTCCTCTTGATTTTAATCTTTCTATAGTGACTGTGGGTGATTCTTGCTTATCATCCAATACGTCTGTAGCCCTATTAGCTAAGTCAAGATGCAGGGGGTGATAGCTGACATTCTGTCTTGGCCTGCATGCTAAGGCACTTCAGTCGTGTCTGACTGTTTGTGACCTTACAGACTATAGACTGCCAGGCTCCTCTGTCCATGGGATTCTCCAGGCAAGAATATTGCAGGGGGTTGCCATGCCCCTCTCCCGTGGATCTTCCCAATCCAAGGATAAAGCCTGTGTCTCTCATGTCTCCTGCATTGGCAGGCGGGTTCTTTACCACTAGAGCCATCTGGGAAGCCCAAGCCCTCTCTTGGCACGTCCCATGAATAAACATATTTTCTGGTCATCAGGAGCACAGGGAGCTCTTGCCTACTGCAAAGTCTTCAGGGCATCTGATTTTCCTTGAGCGTCACAATTACCTCGCAAGAACATAGGCAGGACAGGTGTTGTTATTCCCATTCTAAAAATGAGAAAAGTAAGTCTCAAGGGAGTACAGTGTCTCATATGCTGTGTTGTGCTTAGTCATTCAGTCGTGTCTGACTCTTCGAAACCCCTGGACTATAGGCCCTCCAGGCTCCTCTGTCCATGGGGATTCTCCAGGCAAGAATACTGGAGTGGCTTGGCATGCCCTCCTCCAGGGGATCTTTCCAACTCAGGGACTGAACCCGGGTCTCCCGCATTGCAGGCGGATTCTTTACCAGCTGAGCCAACAGGGAAGTCCACAAGGTCTCATACTTGAATCCAAATTCTCGAAAACCTATCTCAGGAAGTCTTATCTCACATTTAAACAAGTGACTCAGATGCTTTAAAACTGAAGGATCAGGGTCCAGCCTGCTTTGGCCCCTGGGAGACGGCCCTCAGATCTAAAAAGGTAAAACTGGGTGCGTTTCTAGCTAGATTCCTTCTGTCTCCTCTGCAAGCAGGAGCAGAGGGAAGATGCTGCTTAGGAAGGGAACTCCGGCTTTCAAGAGAGGCTGGGATCACATCTCCCATGACATCCAAAGGGGCCATCTGACAAGCCACAAGTATTCTACAGCACTCAAGTATGTTCTTCACAAAGGTAAACATCTGCTTCCAGAATTCACTGCTTTTGCTCTGACTGCTGGGACCTACTGAAGGCCTTAGGGCAGTGGGACCAGCTTGGCCCCTTTCCTTTATTTTGGGTGAAGACCTCCCCTTCTCTTCTGACTCCCTTCCTCTACTCTTCCTTTCTCNGATCGGTCAGAAAAAAAAATTCAGGCTCAGTCAGGTCAGCGTGTTCATTAACTCTCCTATGTGTGCATGCTGAGCTACTACAGTCATGTCCGACTTTGCGTGATCCTATGGACCACCAGGCTTCTCTGTCCATGCGATTCTCCTGACCAGAATACCAGAGTGGGTCGCCACGCCCCTTTCCACCTCTCCTACCCATGTATGCATACCAATCTCTCAAGCCCCAAAGATGTGTTCAAAGAAACCGTTTCTGTGTGGATGGATTGGCGGGGGAAAGGCAGCTTGAACTGAAGCTGTTTAGTCGCTCAGTTGTATTCGACTCTCCGTGGCCCCATGGACTGTACCCCTCCAGGCTCCTCTGTCTATGGGATTTTCCAGGCAGTAACACTGGAGTGGGTTGTCATTCCCTCCTCCAGAGGATCTTCCCAACCCAGGGATCAAACCTGCATCTTTCATGCTCCTGCATTGGCAGGTGGATTCTTCCCCACTAGCGCCACCTGAGAAGCCTCAGCCAGGAATCATTATTTCCCATGCTGCCATCTGAGGAAGTTTGAAAGCATTTAGGAGATACTAGCTATTTGTCCCTCTTACAAGGCATGAGTTGTTAGCCAAAGCTCTGATGTCAAATAGGTGAATGTGCATTCGAAGTCATTAATAAGATCAGGCGACTTCCCCTAGCACTTTGGCCTGGAGCAAGGAATTTGAGGACCTTGAATCCTGGTCCCACATAAACAGATTACCTCTCCTGAGCCCAACCAAAGCACCACATTCTTGCTTTAAACAACATATATCTTTCATTCATTTTGGAATGAAAGGGACAGAGGTTTCAATAATCTTACTGAATTTAAATTGATTCCTCTAGGATTTCAACTCCTTAGTCCCTGGGTCACACACACAAAAAAGTCGAAACTCCTTGGCAGAGCTCATTCTCTAGGTAAGTGGGGGAAATTTTCATATTCTTGCCTAAGAACAATCACAGATTACTACAAGACATGGGCCTTGATGGTTCTCAACAAGTTGAAAGAAAAAAACCATGTAAAGCAAAATGATTAAAAATGTGGCTCTGGAAAGATTAAAACTTTAATCTTTAATTTAAAAGATTAAATGATTAAAAACTCTGGCTCTGAGTTTGAATCCTTGACAAGTCATTTAGATTCTCTAAGTCTTAGTTTCATTGACTATAAGATAAACAAAATACTCTAATAATAAAGCCAAGTGTATAGATGAGTTGCAATGATTGGATAAAACCCTGTGTGTAATGCACATGTGATGGTGGTTCTCTAAACATGGACTGTAATGTTATGATGGAAGCTTCAAATGTTTGCTTCTTGAGTGCCAGGATATGAAAGCTATACTTATATACATGGCATTTGAAAGGAATTTAGAATTTATAGGAGCTTCTGAATGCCAGTGAAGGGTTTCCAGCCAACACTGACTTTTATATTGTCTTTTGACATCTCTCCCTCCAAGGTTTAAGGCGTGGAGAGTATTAAAATGATCTTATACAGCAAATTAGTATCACCAAGTTAAGTCCTCTGACTCCAAATTCTATGACCTATCCACTTTGCTTGTTTCATGGCACTGTTGTTGATTTGGGATATAGCTATTTAAAAATTCTTTGCCCCTCCTTCCATCTTGAGCTAGGGCCTAATTCTCCTGCTTTTGAATATGAGTTGGTCTTAGTGACTCACTTCTAACTTCTAAGGCAAACTACTTCTGTCTGGATCGCTCAAAGGATCCTTGCCCTTAAATCCCAAATGCCATACTATTAGGAAGCCCAGGGCTGCTGGAGGGGCTCTAAATAGGCCAACAGCCTCCAGCTAACAGCATTCTCTGAAACCCCAACTGGAAGCCAACATCAGCTACCATATTCTACAAAAAGCTTTCAAGATGGCCCCAGAGACCCAAGAGAGGATTATTAAACTGAACCTAGTCAATCCTCAAACTGTAAGACATAGCAATAATATATTGTTGTTGTTGTGTGCCACCAAGTCTGGGATGGTTTGTTACACATCAACAGTTATGTAGGTAACAGAATGGAAACAGTGGTGCAGAGGGAGGAGACGGCACTCACGCCTTGGAGTACCATTTGTAGATGTAGGCAAAAGCCCTCACAAAGCCAACTGATGCCATGAAGGGAAAGCTCCACTGCTCTTCCCACACATAAAAGGAATATAATGCAAGCTCTGATGGTTTGTCTTTGCCCCTGTAATATCAAATCACCCTGTGCACTTTGCACCAAGAGAAGAATAGAAGAGCTTGCTTTGCAGGAAGCAATTCCCCCTCAGTCCATTCATTGCCTAGTGCAACACAAAAAAAAACAAAAAAGAGTTGAGAGCAAATGAATGCAATGGCCTTTACCCACACACTAAAAATAATGATGCTCGCTGCACCCTGCATATATGTGTATGGGTGAGAAGGAGACCAGCAACCCTCTCCAGGCCAAGATTCTTGTTCCTCCCTCCCTACTGTCTCACCTTCTCCAACTCTACCACCCCACCTCAGTGCTCAAGAGTCTTTTTCCATCTGTTATTTTCTCTTATTCTTTCAGCTTTCATTTCTGTTTCTACTAGATGCCCCCTGTCCTTAGACAGCTTAAATCTTTGCCTTCTAAAATCAGCGAAACTTTCCTTCACCTTATCATTTTCCTCTTGCTCTCCAATCAACAAATACTTGTAAGCCTACCATGGCCCCCATTATTGCATCATATGCTAGACTTTGGAAATACCACCAAGGAATTCCCAGACCAATAAAGGTGCCAAGAAGCTTCTCTTCACAAAGAAATGTCTTGCCATAAGTTCTGCTCTTTTGACCTCCTGTTCTTCATTGTCTGATCACAATTTTCCCTGATAGGACCTCACTTCTAGCCTCACTATCCCGCTGAAACCAGTCTTGCCAAGGTCTTAGTTGCTAATTCCAAGAGCTGGCTCATCGCTCATCTCACTTACCTAAAGTGTTGAGCACACTCTCAGATTTAGAATTTTCTTCTTCTTTTTCTTCTTTACATTGAACTATATGAAGTAACAGTTTCAGTAAATCAAAAACAGTCAAATAGTCAGGATATGGGGGAAAGAAAGGATGAGTAGGTGGACCATGTGAATTTTTTAGGGAAGTGAAGCTATCCATATATTATAATGATGCATGTGTTCAGTCATGTCTGATTGCTTGCAGCCTCATGGACTATAGCCCACCAGGCTCTTCTGTCCTGGAATTTTCCAGGCAAGAATACTGGAGTAGTTGCCATTTCCTGCTCCAGGGGATCTTCCCAACCCCAGGATCAAACCTATGTCTCTTGCATCTCCTGCATTGGCAAGTGGATTCTTTACCACTGGTGCCACCTGGGAAGCCCAATGTTGCATACACATCACTATTTATTTGTCAAAAATCTGTGGAAAGTATAAAAGCAAGAGTGAACTCTAACAAGAACTATGGATTTGGCTGGTAATGATGTTCAATGATGGTTCATTGATTGCAATAAACGTACCACTCTGGAGGGAGAAGCTGATGATGCAATAAGCTGTATGGGGTGAGGTAAAGCAGGGGTGGGGAGAATTTATGAGAACTTCCTGTACTTTTACTCAGTTTTGCAGTAAATTTAATAGTGCTTTTCAAAATGAGTCTATTAATTGTTTTTAATAAAAGGTCAAATGTCAGCAATTTTTTGTGGTTCAACCTAACAGTTCTACTTGCTTCCTCTGGCTACTCCTGCTAGGTCTTTTTAGGCTTACCTCCCTCAGTTCCTGTCTTAGCTGTTGGTATTCCCCAGGGTTCTGTATTTTCATCTCACTATGAAAACCCCCACGGGAAAAAGAATTCTGCCCTGAGAATTCTGCATATCAGGCTCCAGAAAATGCTCTTCCACATCTCTTGACCTATGACTTTAAAATACTGGGCAACTGCCCTCCAAATGCCATAAATTCTGTAGCTTGCGCCTCTGCCAATCTCAGACACAGACACTGCATCCAAGTTTGGGGAGGACCGAGAGCCGGAAACTTTTCATCAAAGGAAAGGAAAAAGTAGCCTTTTAAATTCTTCCTCTCAGATAGCATGAATGCAATAGATTCTTTTACGAGAGGATATCACTTCCCACTACTGCTAAACATCCTTTTTCTTGTTTCTCTTTGGGCTCCAATTTGCAGTTCCAGAGGTTCTCACAAAGCAGCACAGTGTTTGCTACAGTTTCACATGATATTTTGGACCATTTTGCAATATAAAGCCATTTAAATGATCTAAAATATGTAAATCTGTAAACCTAGAGAGCATACATGAAAACTGATGCTGGTTTTTTACTATCATAGGTTTGGTTTCCTGGGACCAAACTCTGAGAGCCTGAAATTGATTAGAGTTTTTACAAGGAAAAAAATGCTCGGTGGAAAAGAGCAGTGAAGGAAGCAGGATGGGGCCCAGGAAGAAACTGAACTGTGGTGCAGTCGCTGTTAAAACACAGCCGTGGTCAATACTATCACAAGTTTCAGAACATTGGTGGCTGGTCCTTTAGCATTATCCC
>SJYQ01006237.1:79799-105868 GCA_006410935.1 Redunca redunca | reverse complement strand
CAGCAATGAAGACCCAGCACAGACTCACATAAAATAAATACATTGTAAAAAAAAAAAAGAGAAATGATAGTGATTACAAGGATGTTCCTGCAGCACTGAGATGCTGCTGAATCATGTCTGTTCCTCCCCCTCCTTGCCTGTAGCATTCTCACCAGGCATCCACGCCAGGAACTTACGTTCTGGAATACTCAGTGAAATGGTACCAGGGAGCCATTCTAATTGCCTACGTTTGACATCCGATCTGTCACGCCTGATATTTATTCCTGAGTTTGAGGGGCGATAATTGTTGTTAGTTTTTTAAAGCAACAGTGGCCCCGTCTGTTGACAATGCCTCCCATCAAGGCATCTGCTCCACCAGGCGAGGAGTGGTTGATGCCAAAGCTGTCTTGCTTCTTGGACTTTCTCCTGAGCCCCGCCGTGCTGGGGGGACTCTGCGCGTAGTAAATATTTAAGCACATGTCTTGTGTGATGGTCACCAATCTGGATGTACGTGGAGCTGTGGAGCCACACACCAGCACCTGCCTGAGTGTCCCCACCTCAAGAGACCCTTCCAGAAGTCTGTTGGCTATCAGCAGCAGCTGAGAGGTGGCAGAATTCTGTGGCCTGTTAATTGTCTTGGAAGCAAATCCTTGAGTTGGGATAGAAAAAAAGGAACTGTAATTAAAGCTTCCCTTGGGCACAATTTTCCAATGATTGGCACATTTCTTGTGTGCCTGTTAAGCTCCAGGCATGCACTGGGCTGGGAACTTTACATATACAGATCTTCCTTGACTTGCAGTGGGGTTACGTCTGAGTAAACCCATTGTAAGTTGAAAATATCTTAAGACGAACCCTAACCTCAGTTTTAGCCCAGCCTACCTTCAACGTGCTCGGAACACTTACATCAGCCTTCAGGTGGGCAAAACACTAAATCTGTCTCGTAACAAAGTGTTGAATATCTCACGCATTTGATCAAACATTGTACTGACAGTGAAAAGCAGAGTGACTGTCTGGGTCTGGAAAAGCTGTGAGTGTGTCAGTCTGTGGATCGCATGGCTGACGGGGAGCTGTGGTCGCTGCCAGCGCTCAGCATCACGAGAGAGGCCTGCACTGCATCTCACTAGCTCAGGAAAAGAGCCACGCTCAAAATTTCCACTGGTTTTTACGGAAAGCATCCCACTTTTCCACAATCGTAAAGACAAAAAGAGACTTGAAAGTCCCTTGGACAGCAAGGAGATCAAACCAGTCCATCCTAAGGAAATCAGTCCTGAATATTCATTGGAAGGACTGATGCTGAAGCTGAAACTCCAATACTTTGGTCACTTGATGCAAAGCGCTGACTCACTGGAAAAGACCCAGATGCTGGGAAAGATCGAAGGCAGGAGGAGAAGGGGACGACAGAGGATGAGATGGTTGGATGGCATCATTGACTCAATGGACATGAGTTTGAGCCAACTCCAGGAGATAGTGAAGGACAGGGAAGCCTGGCATGCTGCAGTCCATAGGGATCGTAGAGTCAGATGCGACTGAGCTACTGAACTGAAAGAAGAAAAATCATTAAGTCCAAACATCTTAAGTTGGGGACCATCTGTATTGAATCTTTTCATCCTTACAAGAGATGAGGGAATGCATATTACTGCCACCAAGAAATGAAGCCTCAGAGAGGTTAAATGATCTGCTGAGAGAAGGGGCTTGAAGATGAGGCCAAAGTCGGGAGCTCTACTGACAGAGAGAGGGAACTGGTGCAGCCCTTTTTAACCCTGCAGCCTCATCAGTAACTTACTCTCAGAGACTTAGAGAGAAGGCTCATGTTGGTGGGGACGCCTCCATGTATCTCCCAGGTCAGTGCTAAACCTCTGATGCCTCCTGGGTTCCCCTGGGCAAACACATTGTGTCTTATCTCAATGTATGCATTTATTAAGACTGAAAGGCTTGAAAGACATCAGGGACAAAAGCAAATAGGACAATGCTCAGTGTACAGAACCGAGGAAGTCAAATTGTAAGAGGTGGCACCCACTTCACCCTCATCTCCCCCACATCCTGCCCCCCCATACCCACTCCCTCCTGGGCATCTCCCTCTGCTCCTCACAGACCTCAGGGTTCGCCAGCCACAGGAGACCCTTCCAGCCTCTGTTCCCTGCATCGCTCACAGCCACATCTACATCCACCGTTCCTTCTTACACGTCTCGGCACCTGGGCTCCCTCGACACCCCTGGCGAGGAGTACAGCCTGCAGTTCCCTCCTGGTTTATACTCCTTTCGTGTGGCATCATAATTGCATGTTTGTCCATTTGTCCTCCCCTGTGAACTGCAAGCTCGTCAGAGGATGGAACTTCTCATGTCCATCAGGGCTCCTCGCATATGTCATCCAGGGCTTGGTGCATGAAAGACACCCTATAGACGCCAAACGGCAGATGAATGTATGCATGAAAGTGAAAACTGAGTGTTAGTAGCTTAGACTCTTTGTGACCCCATGGACTAGCCCGCCAGTCTCCTCTGCCCACAGGATCCTCTAGGCAAGAATACTGGAGTCGGTAGCCATTCCCTTCTCCAGGGGATCTTCCTGACCCAGGAATCGAACCTGGGTCTCCAGGATTGCAGGCAGACTCTTTACCATCTGAGCCACCAAGAAAGCCCAAATGTATGCATGCTGCTGCTGCTGCTAAGTCGCTTCAGTCGTGTCCGACTCTGTGCGACCCCATAGACAGCAGCCCACCAGGCTCCCCCAGCCCTGGAATTCTCCAGGCAAGAACACTGGAGTGGGTTGTCATTTCCTTCTCCAATGCATGAAAGTGAAAAGTGAAAGTGAAGCTACTCAGTCGTGTCCGACTCTTATCAACTCCATGGACTGCAGCCTACCAGGCACCTCCGTCCATGGGATTTGGCCTGGAAAGAGAGACTGTGTATTTTCAACCCATATTATGTGACAGAAAGTGTCTGATCATTGCTTTCATTGCAATCTTAATGCGGTATTGACTCACTCAAAGATAGAATGACTTTGCTTCTTCAGATAGTAAATAATGTTACACTGCCTCACAAAGATCGCCTAAGGAATAAGCAAGAACTAAGTGCTAACCTAATGTTCACAAGATCATAATAAAATGAGACTAAAAAGTCTCTAGAATTCTAGAATTCAAAGATCATTTTGCAAGATTGGAAAACTAAATGTTAAAATCTTCAAACAGGCACTTTAATAGATGTTGGGACAATTCACTTCACTTTAAAGGAATCACTTCCACTTCAAAGTGTTAATTGAATATCTCCCAAGTGCTTGATGCTATGAGCAACACTATTATAATCTCCTGCTTACAAAATGCTTTACACTTAGTACTCTTCCACAGAACTGCTTCTGTATTTCTCGGTTTCCTCATTGCGGCTGGCAGAGTAATGGCTCCCATAAGATGCCCCTTTCTTAATTCCCGGAAACTGTGACTAGGTGACCTCACAGGGGAAAGGGGACTTCGCAAATATGATTAAGGATTTTGAGATGGAGATAATCCTGATTTATCCAGATGAACCCAGCATCATCACCAGGGTCCTTATAAGAGGAAGGCTGGGGGTTCGAGTCAGTCCCAAGAGATGAGGTGAGGGAAGCTGGCAATTGGGGTGACATAGCTGTGAGCCGAGGAACACAGGCAGCTTCTAGAAACTGAATAAAACAAGAGATGGATTCTCCTCAGATCACTCAGGACTGCAGCCCTGCCGACACCTTGCCTTTAGACTTCTGACATCTAGGGCCACAAACAAGGTAATGGATGCGTATTGTTACAAGCCACTGGGTTTGTGGTGATTTATTATGATTTAATCCATGCATCTTTATGATGCAAGTAACAGTGGTCCTTATCTCATGGACTGTGCTGTCAGATGAGACACGCGGCAAATACAAAGCCACTTTGTTACTTGCTATTATCATAGAATTATTATTTCATTGTTATTTATTTGGGAGATCTTATCCTGTGAGGTTGGAGAGGAAATGGCAACCCACTCCAGTATTCTTGCCTGGAGAATCCCACGGACAGAGGAGCTTGGAGGGCTACAGGGTGGCAAAGAGCTGGACACGACTGGGCAACTAAACCACCACCATCGTCCTGTGAGGTAAGCAGATTCACCTCATATTCATGAAATGAGCTGTGTTAGGTCTTTGCCGGATACCAGGCCCTGCAGTAACACTGGGGACCCAAGAGGAATCTGGGAGCTCTTGACAAACGGGGAGGCAGACAGCACGGCAAAGCCAGCCAGCAGGGGGGACAAGACCAGTGAGGGGTGTGCCCAGGATGGGAGGGGACCCAGAGGAATGAGACTGGAGCTTACTGGGAGGTCTAATGAGGTGAGTCTTGAGCTATTAACGGCAGACAGCAGAGGCCACCAGGCAGATCAGGGGAGGGTGCAGCAGGTGGGGGAGCTGGGGACACCCCTAGAGAGTGGGGAATGGGCCCAAGGTCCCACAGCAGAGACTGGACCCTACACTTTCTGCCCCTTGCCCTTTCTCCTGCTTTGAGGACACTGCCCACAGGACATAGCTGCTGGTGACCCTCAAGGAGTACAGTCTGCAGAGGGCAACCAGATACATGCCCAGTCTAAACCAACCGCGGAAGTTCCTGTTTGAGAGAGTTTAAATGTAAATGGTGGAGGGGACTTTCCTGGTGGCCCAGTGTTTAAGATTCTGCACTTCTAACACAGAGGGTGTGGGTTTAATTCCTGGTCGGGGAACTAAGATTCCCACATGCCAAGCAGTGCAGCCAAAAAAAAAAGAAAAAGTAAATGGTGGGGAAATTCTACCATTCCACCAGGTTCATGCAAAAGAATGAAACTGGGGAAGAAGTCAAGATGGAAGGAATGTGAGTTGGCCATCACAGGTGGATAGGATATAGACGGCTGGGGGTGGGGGGTGAAGGAAGAACCTTCTCAGCATGGAGGCTGGTCCTCCCAGAGGCTGGCACCTGGGGGATTGTAGGGAGCAGCTCAGCAAAGCCCCAGTGATTTCCAGGGACAGTGGGGATGGCAGGCTGGGTGCAGAGGTCCTATAGGGCCTGAAAGCTACCTGAAGCCAAGGCTTCACACTGAGGGCATTTGGGTGGCCTTGCTAAAGGGTTTTTGAGTAACAGAATGAGATCAGTATGTTAGGATCACTTATGGGTCTGACTGTAAGACGGAGACTTGCCTTAATGGTACTTGCTCCATTGGACTGAATTAAGATTTGTAGGATGGACTTCAAGAATGGGGAAATCTGACATCTGATCTAAATCCTATGTGCTAACTCCTCTCTGGAAAAGGCAGCTCACGATTGCCAACCTCCATATGGACCGCAAACCCTAGTATTCACAAGAGATTGTAGAGTCATCTCGGGTTTATTTTTCTTGTTGTTGCCTTTCATCTTTCCTGGTAAATACTAAATGTTTCACTAAGTGCAAATTGAAATAACACTCGTGATACTGAGCACTGGCTATTTATAACCAAGTATAACTGAGTCTTGACCCAGTTATAAAACAGGAGCTTGAACGTATTATTTCAATGTCGGATTCTGATGGGAAGAAGCAAAGTCTAGCCTGTCTTCTGAGCCTTCGCTTGGGATGACCCCTTCCCAAGCCCACCTCACATGTTGGGAGGTGTGAATTGAATGGGTGCTCAGCTGCCGAAATATGCCCCAAATTGTGCATCAGAAATAACAGGGACATCTCCTAGATGTCTCCACCTGGGTGTCCAGGTTGTGTCCCGCTGCCCCTGAGCTCTGCCAAGTGACTCCACTTACCCTCTACTTCCCTGAGTCAGTCTGCCTTGGAAACTCAGCCCCCTCCATGGAGGTAACAGCTGACACAGCAATGAGAAACCACAACAGAAACAAATAAAGACTTCACATTCTGGTCAAAGAATCACAGAAACCTCTAGCTTAACAACATCCCATGTGGGTGAAATCAGAGGAGGAGAGTTACCAGTGGCCCTTCTGAAGCTGACAGACACCTCCCCTAAACGACTATGACTTCTGCACCCACGGCAAAGGGTATGTGATGGAGTTGGTGGCCATTGTACGGACCAGTGGCTCAGACTTCGCCACGGGCAATCCTGATCGTGGAGTAAAAGGCCTTGCAGGATGGGAGTGGGGGCGGGGAGAACGTTGATTTACTTTAGGGACGGCCCAATTGTACCCATGCATTCTACATTCCTCTGCTGTTACAGCAGAGCCCGCCCTGCTGTCTGCAATTGTTTTAGATGCTCTGGCACCATGGATCCCTAATTGACCCCAGATTCCTGAGCGCCGGGAGCGGGCGTGACTTGTGGCCGGCTGGCCGGCTGCGCATGTGTCCATTGGCTCAAAGGCCGCCCTCCGAGCGTGAGTCAGCCCAGCCCAGGGACCACACAACCTCCCTGTAGCTCCAACACACATCTCATCTTTGGTGAAGCCATTTAACACGCGGGCCTTCATTTTCTGGCTCTCTGGCCGATAGAAATTCTCTCGGCACTTCATTATGGGATAGCTGGCTGTTACCACTGGGCTGGCTGTAACCTAGAAAAGTGTTCACCGCATTCAGACAGACTCTTCCTTTCACGCCAGGGTGCACCCTGAACCCCAGCCAGCGAGCTTTCAGAGCCTCCCATGGGTGAATGGATGCCTGGCTGGGATCTACAGCTCATTTGCCTCCCCATCCCTGGTGACAGGTGGTCCCCATGTCACCTGGTACACAGAGCAGAGTGCTTACTGCAGAGAACCCCCCCAGCACACGAAGAGCAAACTGGACCCGCCTCTGCTCCCTTCTGGGGCTTCAGGGAGTCGTGTCTGTGTGGACCACAAGCAGTGATGTGGTCAGAGGCACCCTCGCAGGCTGAAGGGGGCTACATTCAAGCCCTGCCCTGAAACAACAGAGCCCTGAGGCCAGCGGTTTATTGGGTGTTTTCAGCAAAGACGAAGAGTCCTGCACTCCCTGGGGAGTCCACGTGGCACACATTCATCTGGCCACATCTGCATGTTTAAGATCGGAGGCAGATCCGGGGAGAAGGGGGCCCCTGCCCCTCCCAGTATCCTGCCACCCTGTGTCTGAAATCAAAGCCGGATGGTCAGGTCTAGACCGGAGGAGGAGTGGTGCTGAACCTCAGAGAAGCATTAAACACCCAGAGGGGGATGGCTCCTCGATTATAGACAGAAGTGTGCTCTCCTCTTAAACCACGGACCTGGAATGTGCCCTCTGACAATGATTACGGGCCGACTCAGCACTCCAGCGATGGGAACCAGGCCACTCTCTGCTCTTGCGTCCAGGCTGCCAGGCAGCTGTGGCCTGATGAGATCCAGGAGGCCTGCCTGTATCGAGGAGGGCACTTGGGGGAGGGGGCATCCAGGCACCGTCCCAAGGGGCTCCCTGCCTGTCTGGGGGCTCGACACCTCCACCGCTTGACCCCAGGGCTCTGCCAGTGGGCACCAGAGGCAGCTACACCCACCCATGGACACCGTGCTCAAGGCACAGGCCCAGTGTAGTACTGAGGTCGGGACTTTCCCCAGGACCACCTGCCCAGCTTGAACCATGACCCGACCTTCTGAATCTCTCATTACCATGCTAACTGTGTCTGCAAGACCTGCAGGTAGAGTTTGCTCCCTCTGCACTTGGCAGAGATGATGTCTTTATTCCATACATAATGAAGTCCCCAGCTAACACACCTACCATAATGGAAGATCAGACGGCTATAGAGAGAGGGGTGATTGATTTCTTGCCCTTGGCACCAAGCTCACCTGATCCTTCCACCTACCCCATTATAACACAAGCCTGCATCTTATGAAACTGAGTTTGGGGGGCCCTGCTTGGGAATTTACTGCATTTATTAAGAACCCAAAGTGTGCAGAGAAAAATGCAAAGCACACAAGTCCACCTTCACCTGCTACCTGGGATGCTCTGGTGAGAGCATCAGGGACAAAGAACTCAGGCTTGAAATGCCTGTGGTCACTGTCCAGTAAGTGGCCACCCCAGGTGGAGGCCCAGCAGGTGAAGAGGATGCAAGTGGCCCTAGGGATGACATTTAACCATCAGGGCCATGCAGGTGAGGGGTGGAAAGATGGCTCAGGGGAAAAGCCAAGCAGAACACTATTCCAGTCTCCAGAGGACAGAAGATCCGGGCCTGGCCTTGTTAATAAGCTGTCTCCTCACACAGCCTCCTTGCAATGGCTTCTCTTGCAGAGCACAGACTCTAGGGCACTCAGGCTTCCTAGGATGCTCCAGCTTCAATAGTTGTGGCGTGGGCTTCAGTAGCTGCGGTTCCTGGGCTCTGGGACACAGGCTCAATAACTGTGGTGCACGGGCTTAGCTGCTCCACAGCATGCGGGGTCTTCCCAACCCAGGGATCGAACCTGGGTTCCCTGCACTGATTCTTTACCACTGAGCTACCAGGGAGGCCCTGAAGGTGCTGTTTAGACCAAACGTTCCTCTTTCCTCCTGAAACCTATTCATCCTCTTGCCTCTCGTCTTCCCAGAGTCTTCCCACCCACTCCTTCCTGCCTGGGTCACATGGGCACTGCTTCTCTGCGTGGAGGTTTATCCAACGACCCCTCCAGGCCGGGAGCCCTGCCAAGCCAGGGCCAGTGACCCTGTTCTAAGCACCCACAACAGTGTCTGGCATACAGATGCTCAGTAAATATTTCTTTCAATGAGACAGAAACAGAGCTATTCAGTGCCTTCTGGTAATGGAAACAGCCTGGCTTGAAAGGCGCCCTGCTCCACGTTGCGGCCACAGGCAGCTCTGGGCTTACTCACTGTCAGCTTCTAGCCAGGGCCACAGTTCCTGGTGTTGTGAAGGCCACCCCACAGTTGCCATGAGAACCAGCCACTCACAAAGCTTTGGTGGTTGGGGGAGGGAGTGCTCTGTACTCCACCCCCACTCCCTGCTGCTGAGCCTCCTGAGATGCTGCTATGGGAACTGCCCAGGTGCCAGGGCCTCCCTGCAGCCCACCCCTTAGGCCAGAAGATGGGGGCTGGGCTTTGGTGGGCATCTAACCACCCCACCTACAGCTGCTTAAATAGAGAAGGGCACTCAACATTCCCAAGACACCAGCCAGTCAATGCACTGCTGGAATCAGATGAAGGGTCTTCGGTCTCAGCAGCACGTTGAAAAGGGCAGAACCAAGAAGCAGGCAGGATGGGGAAACAGAACAGGGCTCAGTTCTCCTTCACCCACAGAGTGGCTTTGGTGGGGTGTAGGGAGGTCTGACATCAGGGAAGGGATACCAGGGACTGTTGTCAGACCTGCCAACAGTGGGTCCCAGCAGAGATTTTATCAACCAACTTTGAGGAACGTCGGTGGAGTATTTCATAGATGAGGAAGCCAAGGTTCAGAGAAGTTGACCAAGTCCTTGTTCTAATCATCTTCCTGGGCACACACTGCCTGGCATCCCCTGCAACTAGGCGTGGCCATGTGGCTAGTAGCTAAGGGATCTGAGTAGAAGTGATGTGAGCCTCTTCCAAAGTGGGTCTTCAAAGTCTCCCACACATGCCACCATGCTCTCCGAGCTGGCTGGAATGGTGATGACTCTGGGCAAGCTTAGAAGTGACTACTGACCTGGTAAAGAGGGAAGAACTCTGTCAAGCCAAGCCCCTGAATAACTGTGCTGAATTGGGGTGCCCACCAACCTCTGCCCCTGCCCAAGAGTACTACCTGAACAAGAAGCAAACTTCTCATGTGACTACACATGTTGAGGTCTGTTTGATACAAGGAGCCTTCCCTGACTCATACGATGGGATACTCCATTTCACAGGACTAGTGCCAGGGCGACTGGTAGCATCTGAGGTATGCAGACTCACCTGGAAAGGTCCAGAGATGCTGGGATCAGAGCTGCTCTGTTCTTCACAACAGCTGCATTCAAGAAGTTAGCTCCAAGACAGACCATTAATTGTTCACATAAGGTGTCCCCAGAGAGATTATGGCTTTACTGCACGACGCCTGGTACTAAAAAGATGTTCTGTAAATACTTATTGAATGGTTGGATAGATGGATGGATGGATGAATAAATGGATGGCTAGATGGATAGATTAATGAATGGATGGATGGATAGATGAACAGATGAATGGATGGATGAATGGATGAATGGATGGATAGATGAATGGATGGATGGATGGATGGATGGATAAATGGATGGATGGATAGATGAGTGGATGGATGGATGAACAGATGAATGGACAGATAGATGGGTGGTTGGATAGATGGATAATGGCTTCTATTACAGGGCAGAGAAGGAGGGAATGCCCTAAATATAGACATGGGAGTCTGAGACACAAGAAAGATGGTAAAGAGAGAGAGTTGCTCACTCCAGTGACAAGAGCCTCTTGCTGTATGTTGGCAAGACCAGCTGGGTAGAGAAGAGCGGGTGAGCAGAGATGGACAGGCTCAAGGAGGCAGCAGATATGTGGCATGAGTGTCTGCCGCTGCTGGGAATGCTTCCCACACAACCCTAACCATGGCCCAAGATGCCAGTTAATCAAATAAGAGCACAGACTGGGTGCCCAGTTCGATTTTAATTTCTAATAAATGACTATTATCTGCCCTTGTGATGTTGGGGACACACTTATACTAAAATACTATTCACTTTTTAAAATCTTAAATTCAAATTGAACTTTTGTATTTGACCTGACAACTCTCATCCTGGCTGCCCAGTAAGTGATGTTATAGGGACAAATGGGGGAAGCCTCTGATGTGAGCTGATCAAAGACCACTGCTTCAGAGATCAGCAGCGGTTCACTTTGTCTTAAGAGCCAGAAAGGAGAAGACCTCTAGAAACTCCACTGGACCTCTTCCCTGAATTTTGGAAAGTATTCTAAGCATACAAAATGGCTGGTCTATAAATAGTGGTGTAAATTAGAACAGGAAAAAAAAACAAAACCCTCATATGAAAGTGAAAGTCACTTAGTCACGTCTGACTCTTTGTGACCCCATGGACTGTAGCCTGTCAGGCTTTTCTGTCCATGGAATTTTCCAGGCAAGAATACTGGAATGGGTAGCCATTCCTTTTTCCAGGGGATCTTCCCAACCCAGGGATCAAACCCAGGTCTCCTGCATTTCAGGCGAATTCTTTACCATCTGAGCCATCAAGGAAGCCCATACAAACCAAACCAAAACAAAACTAAAAAATCCCTTTGGACTTTGGTCTACTAGGGGGAAATCCCATGGACAGAGGAACTTGGCAGGCTGCAGCCCATGGGCTCGCAAGAGTAGGGTATGATTTAGCCACCAAACCACCACCACTACTAGATCCAGAAAAGAAATCCTTCCAACCCAGTGACTGTTTATTAAATGTGAAACGTACACTCTTATTTAGAAGAGAATTTATAAAATAGGGAGAACAAGCAGTCTTTCTGCTTATAACCTATGGAAGAAGTCTCTGTATATTTTTTTCAAGATTCTTAAAACAAACGTTTTCTACACGTAGTTATTGTCACTGTCAAAAACTTGCTATTTAATAAACAAATCCATTGTCAACACAGAATTCCTGGTCAGTGATTGTAAAGATGCTTTTCTCTCCCTTTAGATTCAACACTATTTTAGCTTATTTTCTTATTAGTCCTGGGAGCCATCGGAGAAAGTTCTAGAAGTAAAGGGAGTCTAGCTTCACTCTTTTTCCTAATACTGATCACATTATAATTTTACATGGAAATCTTCTTAGGGGTGGGAGGTGGGAGGGAGATTCAAGAGGGAGGGGACATATGGATACCTGTGGCTGATTCATGGCAGATGTATGGCAGAAACCAACACAATATTGTAAAGCAATTATCCTCCAATTAAAAAGAAACACATTAAAAAAACTTTTCTTGGGGAGAAAAAAGGCAAGAGGCCGGAAGGGCTAAGTCCGGCTCCCTCGGGGTCGAGAGGACAAGTCAGGTAACTGTGCCACAGCCTCACTGGGCGCTGACACCTCCTGTCCACGAGAGGACTGGGAGCCTCTGAGCGTCTCACAGACAGGACTTCCGCCCTCATCGTACCCACCACTCACATGCTTTCCTTGTCACGGTGCCCCGTGGGAGCCCCAATTTTCACATGTGCCCCTCTGCAGTCTTTTCCCTACCCAGTAGCCAGAGGAGCTTTTGGAAAATGACATCTCCTTGCTATAAACCTTCCAGTGAGTCCCCAGCCCTTGAACAAAACAGCCAATCCCTCTAGTGTGGTCTCTGGTGCCCCCTGACTCCGTCTCTCTGACGTCATTCCTCCCAGTCGCCCCATCACCCTCATTCCACCCGCCCCACTGACCCTGGCCTTCTTTCTGATCCTCAAATACATGAAGCTCCACCCCTGCTTAGGGCTCCCCATGAGCTGGCTACTGTCCTTGGAAAGTCCTGACACCCTGGTGTTTGCCTGGCTCCTACCTTGCTGTCACGCAGAAAACAGCACAAAAACTGCCTTTCAAAGTTACTTGTCCAGATCGTGAAACCTACAGCAACTCTCTCCCTTCATCCCTCACCATGTTATCACCCTGTTGTTGTTTTTCCCAAACTTTAAACTTTTTACTTTGTATTGGGGTATAGCCGATTAACAATGTTGTGGTCATTTCAGGTGAGACGCAAAGGGACTCAGGCATACATATACAGGTAGTCATTCTCCCCCATCACCCTGTTTTATTTTTATCATAGCACTTGCTACCATCTGATCTTTTTTTGTTTATTTGCTTGTTGGCCATATCCTCAAAATAGGATGCAAACTTCAAGAAGACAAGGACCCTGTTTGTCCTATTTGACCCATTTCCCCAGCACCTGGAACAACATGGAACATGGCAGGCTGTCAGTGCCTGTAGACTGACTGAACGAAGGTTTTGCAGAAAGTTTTGGAAGCTCATCTTATTACCAGGGACCAAATCCTCACATACACAGACTTGGAACAAGTATTTATCCAGGGCTCACTACCTGGCTAAGCACTTTACGTGTGTGATTCAGTCCCTTAATCCTCACATCAGCCCTGGGAATTCTGTCATGTCATCATCCCATGTTAGAGGTTAGGGCCTGGGGCACAGATAGAAGATGTCCTTGCCATGAGCACACACGGGGTCAGAGAATGACTGGACGGACCCTGGCAATGCACCTCCATACTCACTAAGCTGTGCTGATGACTCCAAATAAACCCAAATCCTGGGACACAAAAACCCAGGTGGCACTAGTGGTAAAGAACGTGCCTGCCAACAGAGGAGATGTAAGAGACCTGGGTTCGATCCCTGGGTTGGAAAGATCACCTGGAGAAGGAAATGGCAACCTGCTCCAGCATTCTTGCCCAGGGAGTCCCGCTGACAGAGGAACCTGGCGGGCTACAGTCCACGGGGTTGCGAAGAGTTGGACACGGCTGAGCACGCACATGATATGGGGGGACACAAAGGGACCTGGGTTCTGGAAGGTATTCCCCGTGAGGCTTTCGGTTGTCCGTGTTTTTTCCTTTATTCCATTTGTTGAGTTCTGGTCATATTTCAGAGTCAAGAGGAAACAGAACCAGGGAGCGACTTGGCAAGACTTAGGAGCGAGCCAAAGACAGAAGGTGGAGGAGGACCCGGGATAGCAGCAGTCTCCAGTGTCCACCCACCCATCCATGGCCATTCACCCAACACCCAACACCTCCGGGCACCATTCTGGGCGCATCTGTCTATGAAGAGGCGGTGAGAACAGCAGAGGCACAGAGAAAGGGAGGGGCAGGAGCTGAGGATAGAACAGAAGCTCCACAGGCTCCCGAGGGAGCCTAAGAGCAGGGTTCCAGGCTGTGGGATGGCAAGTGGTGAGGTCTGGAGGCAGAAATGTGCCTGGTGTGTCCAGAGACCAGCAGGACTGGGTCTGAGACAGGGCTGCAGTGGGCAGGGCCGGGGTCAGGGAAGAGAGAGGACTTGCAGGTGCTGTGAGGTGTTGGGATTTCACTCTGAGTCAACAGGAAGCCGTGGTTTGACTGACAGTTTTCGAGAGTCACTCTGGCTACTCAGGGACTGCAGGGGACGAGCATGCAAGGGAAAGACTGGCCAGGGTAGTGGTTCTGCCCCCCTAGTGGACACCCGACAGCATCTGGACACAGGTTTAGGTCATCAAGTTGGGGAGGAGGGGAGTGGATGACTGGCAGCTGGGTGAGGTTCGGTCAGAGACACTACCAACCCTCCTGCGCTGCACACGAAGCCCCCCCAACAGAGAGTTATCCAGCTCCAAACGTCAGTCGTGCCAAGGCTGAGAAATCCAGAGTTAAGGGATTACTGCAAACATCCAGGGAAGAGATTTACTCACTAAATAGTGACTGAGCACCTACTATGTGCCCGGCAATGTTTCAGGAACTGAAGATACAGAGACAAACAAAACAGACCAGGTCTGCACCTTCAGGAGTTCACAATGTGGTGACAGTGGAAGCTTCAAACAGAGTGGAGGTGGCAGAGGGGACAAAATGACCCAGTTTTTCTCTCTTCGGAAGGTAAAAACCAACAGGATCTTCTAAGGAGAGGATGTGCAGAATGAGAGAAAGAGGAGTGAAAGGTGATCCCAAGGCTTCATCCTGAGAAGTAAGTACCGAGTTGCCATCTACTGAGGTGAGGACCATGGGAGTGGGGTGGGGTGGGGGGAGGTGATTTGAGGGTTGAGGACATCAGGAGTTTCGTTGTGAACGTGCTAAGTGGAGATGGAGGAAATTGGAGATTTAAACCAGGTTTTTCTTTTTTTAAAAGAAGGGGGTCTTTCTTGGTAGGAATTTTTTTTTTTTTTTTTAGAAATTGACCAATGTAAATAAGCACCCCTGGATGTAGAGTACATCCAGGAGATTCTCCTCCCAGGCTGAGCTCTCCTTCTTGAGAGTAGCTAACCTCCAACCCTGCAGAGGCTGGGGAGGGACAGGATGAAGCGAGAAGAAAGTCAAATGAAGAAAGTGTTCCGAGAGACGAGCATGATCAAACCACGTCAGGGAAATACTCCCACGCCAGGAAGAAAAACTAAAAACCGCCCCTTCCCCATTTCTCAAAATTAGAAATTGATCTGGTGCCGTCTCCCTCAATTCGGTCCACTCATCACTTCCTCATCTATTGCAGTCTCTCCACTTATTCTGATAGATAATTAAATTGGATATTGTACAAGATGCAAAAATGATTCATACATACTTCCCGTCCTCATGAAGCTTTCCATCTGCTAAGGAAAATACAACATGCACAAAATCTCCTGCCACATCAAAGGGAGGAATTAATCTATCGGTACTCAGTGGGCGTCTGCTGTATTCACAGCTTGTGGCTGAAATAACACATGAGAAAGGCGAGATAAAGGCTTCTGTCTCATGAAATTTACAGTCTCATTGTGGAGCATGGGTATAAACAGAAATGAAATACTTAGAGGAGACATCGTGGGGAACGGAGATGCTCTAAGTGTGGGAAGGAGGAGGAAGCCATTCACTTTGAAAGGCCGTCTTACTGTCTTCCAGCCTGAAATGTCTCCCTTTTTGCTGGGGTTCACATATGTGTAGGGACTGAGGGTCCCAAGGAAGTTGGAGATCAACAGGATGTGCATGAAGCAGCAACAACCACGAAAACCTCTGAGCAAGTGACCCTGATGCCTACTGGCCACGGGCAGACTGTAGGAGGAGACTTTTCCCTGGACCTCAGACTCAGGACCAGCGTTCCCTAGGGCTGGTGGTGGCAGGGGAATTAGCGCCAACACGGAGCTTAGATATCTCCATGTCCCTTCCCATTCATTACCTCCCAGCGGTTATTTCCCCAGAAGTAACCAGATAAGAGCAGTTTTACATTTGAAATGTGGAGGCTTTGGAAAAATCGATTTCCACACCAATTTCTCTCTCAGGTCTGATCTACTAACCCGAAATAGTTTTCAATTCTGCACATCCCAGTATTAGAGTAGGAAATTCATGAGTTTCTGCATTAATATAACCAAATTCTCATATTATAAGGAGCAAACCTCCAGTATTCACAGGAATTCTTGGTATAAGGGATTGATGAGCCTCAAAGGACAGTCAGGCATTTATTTTGTTTTAGCCTCTCTTCTAGAGTATAAGCCAGGTGGTAAGGTAGTGGATTGCTGGGCAACATGCTTCAAGTTTTTGCAAAATCTTTATACCTTTTTCTATTAAAAAAAAAATCTTTTTTTTTTTTAAGATAAATGTGTGTAACTTGAGAAGAGATCAAAGAAACCATATATTTTCTTTTTGTACTAATTCCTGAATACTGTTTCAGGAAGACTCAAGAGACCTCAGAAGGAAGAGAGAAGGATAAAGTACTTTTTCAAAAAGTTTACTTCCTCTATTTCTACTTGTCTTCTTTTTCAAGTCAATTTGATTTTTAGTGACAGTGCATGCTTAGTTGCTCAGTCATGTCTGACACTTTCTGACCCCATGGACTATAGCCCACCAGGCTCCTCTGTTCATGGGGTTCTCTAGGCAAGAATACTAACTAGAATGGGTTGCCATTTCCTTCTCCAGGGGCTCTTCCTGACTGCAGGATCAAACCCAGGTCTCTTGCATTGCAGGTGAATTCTTTGTCTTCTGAGCCACCAGGGAAGCCCTTAGTGACAGTAAGATATCTCAATTATCTGTTCTGTCAATACCTCACCAAAGGAAGGCAAACATAATCATTTTGCTTTGGTATAAATAAATATGGGAATAGGTTATTTTTTCAAACAGCCAGGAACCATATAAAGTTAGAAATCCCTATCAGGTCTGGAAGGATTGCAAGGTCATTATCAGGAGAATTCCTTCAAGTCCATTTCCTTAACAAACAGTAAGAAAAAGACCTGGGTTTTTATTTTTCACCTGTGAGGAGCCATCCTGTTCTTTGAGTAAGGTCCTACACTGGGAAATATAAAGAATCAATTGACTTCTTATGAATGTGATTTTTCTTACCTGACATATTTTCCATAAATTAGGACGATGATGCTGAGTTTTTAGATTAAAAGACCCAGCTCAATATGTCTGTCTGCGGAAGAGGAAATGAAGCATCTGCTTCGAGCCTCCATTAGGAAGATTGACTTACAATGGGCAGCTGGATCCTGGCTGAACCGATTCAGACCCCGTGGTGAAAGCCTTGGAGACCCCCTTCAAAGTCATAGACCATTACCAAGGCCCTCCCAACCCCCATCAGGATGTGTGCTCCATCATGTCCAACTCTCTGTGACCCCATGGACTGTAGCCCGCCAGGCTCCTCTGTCCAGCGGCTTCTCCAGGCAAGAATACTGGAGTGGGTTGCCATGCCCTCCTCCAGGGGATCTTCCTGTCCCAGGGATGAAAGCTGTGTCTCCTGCATCTCCTGCATTGCTAGGTGGATGCTTAACCCCTGAGCCACCCGGGAAGCCAAACCCAGAAACAACACGAACAACACAGATGTCCACAGATGCACATTTTGAGCATAGTTTCAGGGTTTTCAAGCTTTCCCACCCTGGAGATCCAGACCATGAAAACACACATATCAGTTCTGAGCTCTGAGATCAGGATCACCTCTCTCTAAGACTCATCTCCGTTGTAAAGCAGTATGGGTTAATGACACCTCACTCATCTATTGATTTTGAAGATTAAATGAGCAGATGTATCCGAACCCCTCTGGGCTTCCTCATTGGCTCAGTGGTAAAGAACCCACCTGCCAACGCGGGAGACAGACGTGGGTCTAATCCCTGGGACAGGAAGATCCCCTGGGGGAGCACGTGGCAACCCACTCCAGTATTCTTGTCTGGAGAATCCCACGAACAGAGGAGCCTGGCGGGCTACAGTCCATGGGGTCACAAAAGAGTCAAACATGACTTAGTGACTAAACAACCAAGATATGAAGCTTTCAGCGCAATGTCTTGCCCATAACAAAAGCTGGTCATCATTATCTGTTAGTTTCTTGCCTGGGCTATGAGTGTAAGCTTTCCTGGTCAAAAAAAATAATACAGGTACTTTATAGTTTATCTCTATCAATTTTAAAAAATCTAAATGACAGGTTTTACAGAGTAGCAGTTAAGAGCATGAGTTTGTTTTACAACGTCCATAAGTTACTTGAAAAGAGCTTGACACTGAGAACAGAAATATGAGTTTGGATGAGTTGAAGCTTAATTCTCAGGGCATTAAGTTGCTTTAATAGAAAATTCAGCCTCAAGGGGTGGTTAGCCGGAAACATATCAGAAAGCTGTTGGCTCTTCACATCTCCAGCATCACCTGAGGCTTTGTGAATTAAGATAGTGAATGTCAGAAATGAGTTTTTATTGGCAAAAATGAGAGACTTGTTAATTTACATGATGAATGTCAGACATAGACTTGATGGTAGAATTAAAGGTATTCCAGTTTGGAAGACTAGGTAAAAACCTGTATAGATGCTCCCAATCCACATTGTAGTGTCCGGTATGGCCAGGGGTCATGTCCATAGGGATGGCCCTGAGGTCAAAGACAGTCCTGTGAGCTGCCACTGGTTAAAATTTCTGCTTGCCTAATACCAACTCAGTGGGCAGGAACTTGAGCAAACTCCGGGAGATAGTGGAGGACAGGGAAGCACTATGCTTCAAGTGCTTTCAGATGCTTCCAGCAGAACTTTAATAAAAGTCTGTACTTATGTCCAGATTTGGCCTGATAATTGTTTTCTTAATAACATGATAATGGGGTCTGAGGATATAACTAACCCTCACCCACCTTAAATATCTCAGTGATGTCATAAACACAAATTACTGGAGTGGTGCTCAGCCTTATTGGATAAATTCAGTTAACAATAGTTGTTTTTTTTCCTTGACCCCCACTGTGAGACCTGTTGGATCTTAGTTCCCCAACAAAGTTGAACCCAGGAGCCTGGTAGTGAAAGTGCAAAGTCCTAACCACTGGACCACCAGGGAATTCCCCGTAATAGCTTTAAGACAAGACAGACAAATTTGACTCCCAGATGTGCTACTTCTAGTCATTTATCCTTGGGCAGATGTCCTCATCTGTGGGTCATTAAAGGGTTGAATAAGATCAGGCCTACAGAGTACATGAACAGCACCTGGCTCACAGTGAGAGAGTGATCAAGCTGTCGTCAAGGTGATGATCAGGTTTTTAGGGATTCTCGTTTCTCCTTATTATAAGTGGCTTTCCAGTGTCTTTTGATGTTTATTTCTCATGACAATTTTACACACAACTATAAGTTGAAACTGCCCCCTCTTGGGCTTTTGTGACCCATTATACTCCATCTTAGATCATAAGTGAAAGTGAAAGTGAAGTCACTCAGTCGTGTCTCTTTGCGACCCCATGGTCTGTAGCCCACCAGGCTCCTCCGTCCATGGGATTCTCCAGGCAAGAATACTGGAGTGGGTTGCCATTTCCTTGTCCAGGGGATCTTCCCGACCCAGGGATCAAACCCAGGTCTCCCACATTGCAGGCAGACGCTTTAACCTCTGCACCACCAGGATCATAGCTACTCTGTAAAACTAGATGAGTCCAATCTCCAGGCTCTGGTAAGACGTACCCAGGTAAGCTGATGGTTTGTGGGTCCTCTAGTTCACCACAGAGCGGAGCACCATTCCCCGCAACAAACCCACAGTCAGTCCTACTGGGTTCCCTCCTCCCTACCTTGACTATTTGGGACGGCAGTCACCACCTCCTCTTTGATCCTACCCACTATAGCTTAAACTATGGACCACCTTTTCATAAACACTTCTGTTCCCCCAAATAAAAGGTAGGCTCTTTGAGACTAAGAGTCTCTGTTACACCAGTATATATTCCCTGGGTGTTGCATGAAGCTGTAAGCCTAAATGGCTCTCAGCAACGTCTTCTGTATTCCTCAAATGCTTTAAAGCGTCTCTTAACATTTTCGTTTTATATTGATTTTTTTTTTCTTTCTTCTCTTTTCTTTATCTCCTGTCTTTTGATGGCATTTCTTTCCTCCTTTCTCCTGTTTCAGGTCTGAATGAACCAAACACTGACATCTCTCAATGGCAGGAGTTTTTCTGTGCCATGGTTTCAAATGCTTCCAACAGAACAATAAACAGAGTGAAAAGAGCACCAAAGAATGGCTGATACATGTATTTGTTTGTTTGTTTTTAGCATTTTATCAAAGTCAGGCCCTGTGCTCAGAGATTTATTTGACCTGTTTCATGATAACTAACACTCCTATTGAGAATCCCTCCCTGAGGAAAGGTGGAACATTCTAGAAAAGCAACTCTCAGCTTCTTGGAGACCCACTTCCTATCTCAGTAACAGCCCTACCACATGGCAAGAATGAAGGCAGAGAACTCGTGAGAGGAACAGCTTTGAAACAGAGGGTTAACATGAGACGAGGGTCACTCATTAACTCTGCTCTCTGTGGTCCCCATTAACCAGGTGATTGAAAGGGTGACAGAAAGGATGTGTCAGCTGAATCACAGAACGCTATTGTGGTTTTCTTCCTCTTAGTGGGCAAGCACGCACGCACACACACACACACACACACTTCCCTCCAACCCTCCTCCCACCCCAGCCTTTTTCAGAGGCTGTAAATAACAAGCATCTCAGCCTCATGGCGTCAGTCATGCAAGCAGCACTCTTCATCTGTCCCTGGCTGAGTGCATCAATGAGTATATAATAGGGGTGGGGAGGGAGGCTGTGAGCCCGGTGGGCATGGTCTCCTGGCTCCAGGAGAGAATCGACCTTTCTAGTTGATGATGTGGCCACATCCAGGTGGCCATGGTATTGACGATGAGAACCAGAAGGTATACATACAGAATCAAGTAATCACACACCAAATCTTCATTTTTTTTCCCTCTTGTTGACTGGCTGAGAAGTTATTATTTGGAATTCTGAGAAGGCTTGTGTTTCCTTTCATTATGTTTATGGTTTCCAGTCTATTAATAGCAAGTCCATTCTTTGCAGCAAACTTCTTCAACTATTGAGGCCAATTTCCATTAAAAACTGTTTTCAAAAATTATCCAAAGGGAGACAGAGTTGTTGCTTTTTTCCATAGGTAGAACTTTCTGATTTCTTAGAAGCCTGAGCTGACTTCTTTAGGCAGACGGAAATGTGCCAATTTGAGGGGCTGCGGTAAATTTTAATACATTTGCTCTGCACAGTCAATCTGCACTACCTATCAGCCCAGCATTGAAACGCTTAGGCCAGGATAACAAGGAAAAAGGAGGTTATACCTCCCCTGGGACTCTGGTCTATTGGTGTGCCAAGCCAAGTTTTTAATTTGGAGAGCAATTCTGCAGAAATGAACAGAAACTGCTATCTAAACATTTTAATAAGAATAAACCCCCAAGCCAATATGCAATCGAGTGCACTGCTTTCTAGTAATTTCATTTATACAACAGCTCCACAAGCTGTTTTGCTCTCCATATTCAGATAACCCTCGCCTCTAGGGTGACTGGAAAAATGATATTTTAATCATGCGCCACATCTGTGATCAGAAACACTTAATGAAACACTCTGATGATCGTATGGTAACAAGCTTCAAAGAACTCTTTCCCAGATTTAGGCAGGATCCGTTTGCTTCTTGTGACAATTTTAGCAGCGTATTTTTCAGTATCCTCTGCAGGAGTCATTACCCGGAGACATGTGCTTGGGATGAGGTCCAGCAGTTCTTTCAGTTGGGGGATTTTGCTAGCACCCATAAAACCTCTGGATCATTGCTGTCCGATAAAAATACAATGCAAGTTGCACATGTAATTAAAAATTTTGTCATTATACTAAGGAAAGTAGAAAGAAATAGGTGAAATTAATTTTACTAATACATTTTATTTAACACAACATAGTCACAAAATTAGGCTTCCCAGGTGATGCAGTGGTAAAGAATCTGCCTGCCAATGCAGGAAGCACAAGAGATGAAAGTTTGATCCCTGAGTTGGGAAGAGTCCCTGGAGGATGGAATGGCAAACCAATCCAGTATTCTTGACTGGAGAATCCCATGGACAGAGGAGCCTGGTGGGCTACAGTCCATGGGGTCACAAAGAGTAGGACATGACGGAAGCAATTTAGTGTCAACAGCATCCACAAGATTATTGTTTTAATGTGTGAAAGTGTTTGTTGCTCAGTTCTGTCCAACTCTGAGACCCCACAGACTGTAGCCCACCAGGCTCCTCTGTCCATGGAATTCTCCAGGCAAGAATACTGGAGTGGGTTGCCATTTCCTTCTCTTTCTGGCTTACTTCACTATGTATAACAGGCTCTAGGTTCATCCATCTCACTAGAACTGACTCAAATTCGTCCCTTTAATGGCTGAGTAATACTCCATTGTATATATGCACCACATCGTCTTTAACCGTTCACTGTCAACGGACATCTATGGTGTCTCCATGTCTTGGCTATTGTAAATAGTGCTGCAATGGAATGTATGTGATTTTAAGCCATAAAGTGTGTGGGATTTCATTATGCCACAATGGAAAATGAATGTAATAACATCCCAATAATAAATATAACAATAATAGATCATAAGTATTCAGCACTTACTACGTGCTAAACATAATCAATTGCTTTATCTCATTATTCCTCACAGCACCTCCTAAGTCTGGCACTGTTATTACCCCCGTGTAGCACATGCAAAAGCTGAGGCTCAGGACTGAGGATGTGGGGGCAGGGGTCCAGTCCAGGGCTGGAACTCTGAAGAGTCTGGTCATTATGCCACACTGCCTCCTATTCAGAGAGGGGCCCCTCATGGAAGGACTGATGCTGAAGGTGAAGCTCCAAGTCTGTAGCCACCCGATGCAAAGAGCAGACTCATTAGAAAAGACCCTGATGCTGGGAAAGATTGAGAGAAAGAGGAGAAGGGCACAACAGAGGATGAGATGGTTGGATGGCATCACCAACTCAATGGACATGAGTCTGAGCAAACCCCGGGAGACAGTGAAGGGCAGTGAAGCCTGGCGTGCTGCAGTCCATGGGGCCAGAAAGACTGAGCACAGCACAATATTCAAGAGCTGATGATTTAGTGGGGACCAGTGGTACAGAATAAGAAACAGCTTGACATCGTGGTATGAATTTGCTGCAGCTGAGATGTGCACAGGGTGCTGTGGAGGGTCGGGCAACATTAGACCAATCTGGAGTTAGGGAAGGCATCTTGGAAAAGGCCGTCTTCAGTTGTGTCCTATTACTTTGTTTAGTGGTATTTATTTGCTCCTTCAAATTTTCCAAATAATGTGCAAAAATATAAATAAGCGAGTAAAAAACATATCTGAAATCTCTTCACCCAGAGATACTCACAGTTGACCATTAGTGACCTTCCAGGAGTGTGTGTGTGTGTGTGTGTGTGTGTGTGTGTGTGTGTAGATAGCATATTTTTTATTATCATCATTAAGGTTGAGGAAAACAGACTAGTTATTCAACTGTAGCAATATATCCACCCAAAACTCAACCACCAGCCTCAAACATATGTCTGCATTTTATTTTAGGAAAACATAAACTGGGTCACAAAACGTCTTCAGAAAGCAGGATAAGTCACGAAACACACAGAAGGGATCTGAATTTGCAAATGTGGGGCCTCGGCCTTGTTCAGAGGGCGAGGCTGATGTGAAAATTTCCTCTTCCAGGAAGAGCGAGGTTCACTCAAGCTGCAAAGCCCAGCAGGTCATTAGATTTACAGCCTCTTTTAAAGGGTTGTGGTATGATGGCTTTTAGGTATCGATTAGCTGAGCACACCCGGAATTCAGCAGAGAGTCAAGGGATGAGAAGGAGAGGGGAGATGGTGGTGGTGACGGTCTTGATGTAGTTTTCAAAGTCACTTCCGAAAAAGGCGATGAGGAAGTAGTTGAGTATCCCAGCGAGGGACATGGCGAATAGGAACAGGATAATGCGTTTCCCAAATATGTAACCAGGCGTGCTGGAAAGGAAGGAGAGGGAAAACTGGAGAAGAGCACAAGTGACCCCAATTTAACACAAAATAGTATCGCTTTGAAATACATGGGCCTTAAAGGATACCTCCTTTTACTCAAGGATGCTCCATTTACTTCATATGAAGGATGGACGTGTCTTACCTAGTATTAGTCATTGAATCTAGTTCAGAACCAAGCAAAAAGAGCCTTAAACCCATCATCATCAGGGCCCTGCTCTCTGGTTTCTCTGTGCCGTGGGAATGCCAGCTCCCAGACGGCGTGAAGGTGGTGGCGTCCACTGGTAGCTGGGGTTCTGACCGTGGATTAGGAACCCATGGATTCACGAAGACCCTCTCCGGAGTGCCTGTAAGAGCCATGCTGGCAGCTGTGTGTAATGCAGGATTTTCAGTGCCTCTAGGTGAGAAGGGATGGTATACATGAACCAAGAAGCCTGGTGAGTTCTAAGAGATGCTCTCGCATCCGAGGGCTCAGTCTCCTGAGGCTGCCTGGGAATAACTCAAATTCCTACTAATGAGAGCTGGCCTCCAGGGCTGGAGGGCAGGCCCTTACATATAAGTGAATCAAGGAAGGGAGACTTTGTAGTACTGGATGATTCCGTTTCTTCTCTCACAGGTTCTAAATCCTACACTGCTTGCACAGATCATCCACTGGGGTCAGGAGGCATCTCTCCAGTGACATGTGACCACACAGCTGCGTTCAGCAGCTGCCCTGGTTCCCCTCCTCTGTAGCATCCTTCTGTGATGGCTCTGGATGGTTCATTCCTGCAGCACTGGTAGGTTTTGAAAGCTCAGCCAAGTGGGTCACCAAGTGAAAAGTGAAAGTGTTACTCGCTCAGTCCTGTTGTACTCTTGGAAACCCGATGGACTGTAGTTCACCAGGCAAGAATACTGGAGTGGGATGCCATGCCCTTCTCCAGAGGATTCTTCCCAAACCAGGGATCGAACCCGGGTCTCCTGCATTTGCAGGCGGATTCTTTACTGTCTGAGCCATCAGGGAAGCCCCATGGGTCACCAAGGCTGTTAGTTGCTAAGGCTGTTAGTAAAGACCCCAGCAAGGGGACTCCTTGGCACTCAGGAGGGCTTCCCAAGAACAGCCAACTCATCTAAACAGGTACCTTAAGGCTGCCAGTCCCTTGCTTGCTATAATTTAGAGACTACAATGTGGTATCCATAGGTTCAATGTTAGAAATTTTATCTTATTGAA
Organism: Redunca redunca; assembly: GCA_006410935.1. Taxonomy (NCBI): domain Eukaryota; kingdom Metazoa; phylum Chordata; class Mammalia; order Artiodactyla; family Bovidae; genus Redunca; species Redunca redunca. The sequence goes on along the minus strand of SJYQ01006237.1, from coordinate 80,985 downwards.
GGGGACCCCAAAGGTTCAAGATGCAACTCCTAGTTTTCCTGTGTCAAGAGTCTGAAAATAGTTTCGCAGCTGAGTATCAACCTCCTCGCTCCTCACAGCACTCCACGGACCAGCAGCACATGAGCTTGTTGGAAATGCAGATGCCCAGGTCCACTGGATCAGAACCCATACTGTGGACAAGCTCCCCCTAGGACTCGCAAGCACAGAGTCACCCTCAGTTGACAGCTCCCTGCTTCTTGGCCAGTGCATTCCTCTCACCTGGTTTCCTGCTTACAGTCCTGCTCTTGAAGTGACCCATTCTAGCTCTTTGTTAGGGAAAAATGTATGGTCCCCAAAGAGAGTGTTCTGAGCTGAACTGTACATGTGCCCCACCCCCACATTCATATGGTGTAGTCCTAAACCCCAGTACCTTAGAATGACTGCATTTAGAAAGAGGGTCTTTAAAGAGGTGATAATGGTAAAATTTTCTCTTCAAGAAAATTAGAGATACCAAGGGAACATTTCATGCAAAGATGGGCTTGATAAAGGACAGAAATGGTATGGACCTAACAGAGGCAGAAGATATTAAGAAGAGGTGGCAAGAATACACAGAAGAACTGTACAAAAAAGATCTTCATGACCAAGATAATCACGATGGTGTGGTCATTCACCTAGAGCCAGACATCCTGGAATGTGAAGTTAAGTGGGCTTTAGAAAGCATCACTACGAACAAAGCTAGTGGAGGTGATGGAATTCCAGTTGAGCTATTTCAAATCCTGAAAGATGATGCTATGAAAGTGCTGCACTCAATATGCCAGCAAATTTGGAAAACTCAGCAGTGGCCACAGGACTGGAAAAGGTCAGTTTTCATTCCAGTCCCAAAGAAACGCAATGCCAAAGAGTGTTCAAACTACCACACAATTGCACTCATCTCACACGCTAGTAAAGTAATGCTCAAAATTCTTCAAGCCAGGCTTCAGCGATATGTGAACCGTGAACTTCCAGATGTTCAAGGTGGTTTTAGAAAAGGCAGAGGAACCAGAGATCAAATTGCCAACATCTGCTGGATCATGGAAAAAGCAAGAGAATTCCAGAAAAACATCTATTTCTGCTTTATTGACTATGCCAAAGCCTTTGACTGTGTGGATCACAATAAACTGTGGAAAATTCTGAAAGAGATGGGAATACCAGACCACCTGACCTGCCT
>SJYQ01006237.1:0-76100 GCA_006410935.1 Redunca redunca | reverse complement strand
AGCCTTCCACAACCCACATCAGGCACACACAGGGTGCTGCAAGCTGGCCAGGGAGGAAATGGTCTTTGTAACAGAACCATGGCAGTGTCTGGATGACCTTTATCTTACAGAAAATTCTCCTCCACCCCCGCCATAGGTCCAACCTCTCCACAGCTCACTCTCCTCCCCTCGGTCTCCTTCCCCTCTCTTGAAGGGTAAGTAGGAAAGTCAGGACCCCCAGGCAGCACTGATTGCCTACCACTCTTCTCTAGCATCTTCTGATCTCAGGGACTGCATGCCATTGCAAAACTTCCAAACTGTCCTTCAAATGGCAGCAAAGCCACCCCCATGGGGCACTTCCGCAATCCGGAGGCTAGCCATGGGGACCAGGTGTCAGTGCGGTGGCTTCATCTTCTTCTTTTTAAAAAATTTATTTTTATTTATTTGGTTGCTCTGGGTCTTAGTTGCAGCATGTGGGATCTAGCTCCCTGACCAGGGACCGAACCCGGGCCCCTTGCATTGAGAGCGCCGAGTCTTAACCACCAGGGCAGTCCCATGGTAGCTTCTGAGAAGGAGAGCTGGTTCACTCCTGGAAGAAAAGGCAAAAACCAGGCGGCCTGGCCTGCTGTGGCTCTTCCGCTTTGCTGGCAAGATGGAAGCTTAACTTCCTACCTGGTACAGAGAAATTCCCCTGCCCCGACTTCTCCAATACTGACCAGCTGTGCTCATAAGACCACAGTGCTGCTGGTGAGAATGCAGTGATCTGGGTGGGAAGAAGCTTCCCATTCCAGTTTGTCTGTAGAACAGGATTCCTAGTTTTTGGATTCCATTTTCAGGGAGGTTCTGGAATCATCTCCAGTGGAGCTCCCTGTCTTTGCTCCTCTCTGCCGGCCCCTGCACACGGCACAGAAGGGCTGGGGGTGCTCCATACACGGTTCCCCCCTCCTATAAATGTGAACATCCTACATGGCTTAAAGCCACACCTTTCAACTTCTCCCTATCCTTCTAGAACTTTCCTTGTGTGGCCCTAAGTCCCGTTTTAGAAGGTTCTCTGGGGAATATCAAAGTCACCTCCAAGCTGAGGCTGAACGCCAGCTCCCTGGCAGCTTGGGGCTACAGCCGCCCTTCCTAACAAGCCTCCAGTCACAGGCATGGAGAAGCCTGCCACAGGCTGATGTCTGAACCCTTTGTCTAAATGCATTTGGCAGAGAGGAAAATGAGTGTTTGAATAACACCATTCAGATTTGCATCCCAAATAGCACCCCTCCTCCTTCCCTGAGTTGTTCAGGTGTTTTCTAGCAACCTTTCCCTGCAGAAGTAAAGAAGGAGAGATAGAAAAGCAAGCGGATAGTCCCCTCATGCTCTCTGCCCTGTTGCTCCAGGAGACCAGGCATCGGTGTCCGCAGGGCAGCAGGCAGCTGCCTGACAGTCCTGCTTGTTGCTTCTGATGCCAGCTGGTGAGTAATGGCTGGTTTGCACGCCAGCACCTCAGGACTAACCCCCCAGGAAATTGGTCAACTCCATGACCGAATGACTGGCTGAGAGGTTTCCTGACCAGGCAAGAGCTGTGAGGTCTACTCCCCCATCCCCAACACCTCTGCTTCCTCTCTTCAAACACCAGCACCTGCTAAGATGATGAAAAGTATGCCCAAAGCCTCCCAGGTGAAGTTCAAGCTTCCCTGGAACCCACCCCCCGCCCACCACACCCCAGCCTCCAGAAGGTTGTCCCAGGCCCACTCCGGGCCATAGAGTAGTGTCAGAGTTTGGACTCACTTGGCAGTGTAGACCCGCTCAAAGGCCAGCGTCCCAGTCCTCTGGAAGCTCCGCCCATTGTGGGTCTTGCTTTCGTGCTCCACCTTGTGGGCAAAGAACCCTGCCAGAAGGAAAGGTTTGGATTTATAGTGGGCACGTATCCCGAGCCTGGTATCTTAATATTTTTCCTGGAATGTTAAATGTTTCCTTCTCTCGACCTCTAAACACCCCTAATTGTCCTCCATCAAATGTCACTGAGCACAAAGGTATTCAGCAGCTACTCTTGACTAATTGCTACACTTGGTGTTGGTGAGGCAATTGTGAGCAAGACACACCCCCACCAGAAGAAATAGACAACCAAGTAAAGAAAGGCCTACAGAGAGACACGTGCTGAGACTGAGTGAGAACAAGGAGCCATCGAGGGTCAAAGGGGGTAACAATTCAGTGTTTGGGTCACAGAAGGACTCCTAGAGGGAGTGACGTGTAAGATAAAACCTGAAGGACAAGCAGATGGAGGGGGCCAGGGGAGGCTGAGGAGACCACTTTACTCTATCGGAATGGAATATGCAGAGGTCCAGCAGCAATTCCCTCTGGGGTTAGTACATCCAACTGACTGGGAGATGGGGGGTGGGGAGGGCAGTAATGGGGAGTATTAACCTGGTAGAATTACAAATGAGGCCGAAGAGAGGTAGGCGGTGAATTGCTCTTTCAATGCCATTTCTCTGTTATCACTTGCCATGTGCCAGACACTCAGCTTGTATCAGAGAACAAAACACACACAGAGAGCCCTGGCCTCAGGAGCTTATGTTCCAGCGAGGATACAAGGAAAGGAGACAGACCACACACAGTAAACAGTATGTAAGAATTAAAATCCCACGGTGTGCCGAGCTGTGGACAAAAGCGAAGGCAGAACAGGGCAGGGGCCTCCAGGGGTGCTGGTCAGGGTGGCCAGGGGGAGCCTCAGGGAAAAAGTGCTAAGTGAGCCAAGGCTGAGCAGATGGTGGCAGGGACATAGCCCTCAGACCAGCAGCGTGACCGTGACCTTGAGGAGAGCCACGTTAAGAACTTCTGAATTTATTGCCATCTTGAGGAAACATGCAGTTACTGACCGGTATAAGCTGATGAATAGCTTCGCCAGAAAGCCGCTCTGTCTTAGCATGGTGAGGGCTTAGAGGCCTGAGACCCAGGACAGGGGGAAAGACAGCAGGGAGCTGGTTAGGGTGATGGCTGGGGGATGCAGAGATGCTGTGGAGACAGAGTCTGTCTTGTCTACAGGCTGGATGGTGGGGAGGGGGGAACACGGTCTCTCCTTCCCTCTCGCTCTTTCCTCCTTTCTCTTTCTCTCTCTCCCACCCCTCCTATTTTATTCCTTTCCTCCTATTTTGAGTGAAAAAAGGAAAAAAGGGTGACAGTCAGGTATCCCACTCACAGGATTTCTTTTTATCATTAGCCTCCTTGAAAAGACCTGAAAAGGATGCCTCATCCATTGTGTCCGTGGATAAAAGGCTTCGTGATTTGCTTTTTGGTGAAAGCATGTTCCTCCCCTAGGGCTGTGCCCACACCAGGCAGAGCCGCAGGGCTGGCTTCCTGATGGCACTCTGGTGGACGCCAGACACATGCTCTGTGAAGCACATCCCCACACTGTCAACAAGGGCACTGTGGCTCAGAGAGGTTGAATCACCTTCTCCGTCCCACCACTGGGGAGCAGGGAGGAGCTGGGACTCGAGTCCAGCTGGGCATGAGAGAGTGTGTTCATCCTCTTATTATCACACAGAGGCTCACTGCAGGGACTCCATCAGCAATTTGGGGTCTGAGTAGCCAACTGTCTGCTCTGGACGTCTCTTCTCCTCAGAGAAGACAGTGGAAATTCTGATCACTGTCTTTCCAGAACCCAAGGTGATGCCCGTGCCTCTGAACACATAAGCAGGGACGGTATTAAGAAAGTCCGAGGTTACTTCTGCAACCAGCTCCACGGCGGGGCCCTCCTTCTCTCAGCCTGCTTCTCTTCTTCTTCTCCTTGCCCAAGAACAGCCCCTTCCTCTTTTTTAAGTCTTAGTCCTCCACCTGCGACCTTGACCCTGCTTTGGCCAGCCTCTTCCAGTCCTCCTTCATCGATGTTTGCCCTACTTCGTAAATCTTTGGTCTCTGTTTTTCTCCTAATCTTTACCCTTGAAACATGCTCAAATCTCTCCTAACCTCAAAACAGAACAAAAAAAAGCCTGCCTCTGTCCTGAACCCCCACTAGGCTCTACCTCTCTTTCCTTTCGAGCTAAACTTGAAAGAGTTGGGCCACGTTTGTCCACCCCTCCAAATACTGACACTCCATACTCTATATCCTTGATCATGTTACAGAAACTATGCATGCAGGGAGCATTCACACACTGCTCTTGGCTGGCTGCTAACATCAGGCCAAACCAGAGGGACGGAGAGAGACCAGAGGGAGAAGGCTGCAAATGGTCACCAAGAAACCACCTCATGCTGACCTCTGCCAGCAACTCAGGGATTATCTCAGCAACACCTTCAGCCACCACAGGTGGACAGTATTAGAACCCCACCTCTCTGTTGAGGAAACTGCAGATCAGAGAAGGTGAATGACTTTCTCAGGATCACAGAAAAAGATTCTGAGATTTTCATTTAGTATGAGTCAGCCCTGTGATACACAAGAATAGCTCACACCTCCATCATTTTAACAGAACTGGTGTCTGGATTTCGGGAACAGATTTCTTGCATGAAAAACACCCACCTGCATCTCAGAAAGAAGATAGCAAGTTGGTGGTGGGTGGGGTGGGAAGGAGTAATCTGATGACTAGGGTCTCTGGAAACCAAGTCAGCTGAGAAATGATATGTTGAACCAGGGATATTACAGGTGACTTTGGAAACACAGAAGCTGCAGGCACAGTCTAAGCTTTTCCAAAGAACAGACACACCAGTGGATAGAAGTTAGAGGGCAGCAGGTTTCCGTTCAATGTAACAGAGAACTTCCCAAGCAGTGAGTGTTTGAATGATTGAATCCAAGACAACACACATCGTGTAAACTTCCACGTTTTGAAGTAGCTTTGAATCCCAGTTTCACCACTACTGACTCTGGAATCTCCAACCAACTCTCTAAGCTCCACTTAGTTATTCTGTGAAATAAGAGTGTAATAGCAGAATATTTCATAGCGTGCAAGGATTAAATGAGATCATGTTATGACCAGCATGAAGCACCATACATGACACAAAGCAAATTCTCAATACACTTGACAATGGGAAGAGTGAGCCCAGTGTGTTGTGAGCGCTCCATCCTGGGAGTGTTCAGTAGGGGTTGTTGAGGATGCGGTCTAGACTTCTGCTGTTACCATTCACAAGGTCTCCATGCACAAGGCCCTGGGTCCCTCCCCTCAGCTCACTCTCTCCCCACCCCCCAACCTAATTAGTTTGACTTCCCGTGGGAATCATTTTCTCCAAAGCCACGTTTCCCAGGTTTGCTTCATGTCAAAGCTGCTGGCACCCTGGCCGAGAAGTGGAAGGCCCTCTGGATGCTACGCAGAGGAAATGCATCTGTCTACACGACCAGAGAAACCAGGCTTTGGTACTCGTGGTCCAGGTCGCTCAAACTTTAAATGTGGTCTGCATTCCCAAACATGTATTATGCTGGATCAAGCTGGGAGGGGGCCTCGGGTTCAACGATCTTGATGACTCCTGAGTGTTTGGGAGGCAGAGGAGGAAGTTCACTGGGCTGGTGGGCTCCGCCTCTCCCCTGGTGAATTGGGAGCCAGAGCGATGGCCCCCTCACCCCCATAGTGTCACAGACACAGGGGCCGAAACTCCTTGTCTTGGGACAAACACGAAGTACACAGTGCCTGGCAACAGCATGTAAATCGTTCCTAAAGCTAACAGGAAGGGTTTTGAATGTAACTGGGGTGGGGACAGAGTTTTTGCATATTTTCTGCACTTAATACAGTTGGTAGACCTTTGGCTACAACCTCGAGGTTAATCAGAATTGCAAAGAGAGGTTCTGGACCTCGGTTGGACCATTGTGTTTGCCTAAAAGCTCAAGGATAAAACAGGTAGAGGTGTTATCTCCCAAGTCACTTGAATTTCTCTGGTTCCCCTGCACCAGCACATTGGACAGACTTAAAAGGTGGTCTCAGCATGACCAGCAAGCCTCGCTCTGTGCCTCAGAGACGAACAGGGCTGATCCTGAGCCCCTGAAGGGAGCCAAAGACTCCTCTGGTGGCTTCAAAACTGCCCCAACCTTTGCAAAATCACTCTGTCCACACGGTGCCCTTGCTGGCCACAGGGCAGGGGATGGGGAGGAACAGAGGCTGTGACATGAGCGCCGTGCTGTCCACACCACCACAAACACAGCCCAATCAACAATGTGTCCAGGATGAAAAGTCTCCAGCCCAAAGCAGCAGCTGGTCCACTCTTGACTCCCTCCCTGCCAGAAAGCGTCATCGGCTCATGGGACTGTGTCAGCAAGGCCATCACGTCCCATTGTCACCTATCCAAGATGGCCAGCCGAAAGATTGTGGTTAGAGCTCAGACATGTGACCATCTATCCTCTCTCCTCCCCACGACCTAATCTCATCTGCCAAAAATGATTAGAAATCTCATCGTCCGCCTCAAGTCTGCTCAGGGTTCCCTGCGCTTCTACAGAAAAGCCCAGGACTCACCGGACACTCCAGGGCCAGGTCCCGGGGCATCTCAGGGGAGGGGGAAAGATTCTGTTCTCACAGCGGGGGACCACGCAGCATCCCCCCACTCAGCTCTGGACCGGGGCCAGCAGCTCAAGGTGGATGCGAACCTCTGCATGGGCGGCTGAGGGGACTCTGGCTCCCGTCCCCTGTCACTGATCTTGACGGGTATCGGGGGGGCCGGAGGGGGCACCCGAACAACCAGCACCCATGCAACTGCCTCCACAGGGACTCAAGGCTTCACAGCAGGCTTCCTGCTTCCTGCCTGCCCGTCCTCTCCTGCTGTTTGCTGCTACATCCCCATGGATGTAAGACCCTTCCTGGACCAGGCAGAGTCCCCGTTGGGAGTACGCAGGTTGAATGAATGATCCTTTGGAGATTTACAGAGACCAAGAGAGCCCCAGCATGGCAACTGCATGAAACAGCAGTGGCTTGGGGCCATGGCAGCCTCACCCGGAGCCATTCGTCCACTCTCAGAGCTGCAGCTCTGTTGTGTGACACTTACTATGAAAATGCTCAGGTCAGAAAGCTGCCAAGTGTTGTTCCACAGAGGAAACAGACTTGGAGTATGCAAGATTGGTCTCTTTGGTGCCAGGAGGCCATGGGAGCCTTACTCAGTGCCCAGAAGGCTCATCACCAACCTAAGGCCACACTCAAACTGGGGGAAAATATCAGGATATCCCAAATCGAGTGAATACCCACATTTCCAAAGTGTAACAGTATATGAACATTCAGAAATTACTGTTAAGTTACAGAGTAAATCTTCCCCTTTTTTTCTCTGTCTTCATAAACTGCAAATCCCAAAAACACCAGCCATGCTGATAAAAAGAATCTGAGACAGTCCTAACTTAGGAATTTAAAGAGAAACTCCACCCTGTCCTGCCTTTCTCATTCTAGGTCCCTTGCCTGGGTTAAGTGACACCAGAGTTAATGGAAATCCCCTGGAGAAGGAATAAACTACCCACTCCAGTACTCTTAGGCTTCCCTGGTGGCTCAGATGGTAAAGAATCTGCCTATAATACAGGAGAACTGGTTTCAATCCCTGGGTCAGGAAGATCCCCTGGAAGAGGGCATGGCAACCCACTCCAGTGTTCTTGCCTGGAGAATCCCATGGACAGAGCAGCCTGGTGGGCTACAGTCCATGGGATCTCGAAGAGTTGGACATGACTGAGCGAAAGCACAGCGCAGGGTTAATGGAAATGCAACCCTCAAACAAGGAAATCCTTCTGACCCTCTCTCCCTTTATGTAAGTACATGATGTCTACCAAAGAATGCTTCAAAAATTACACATTGCTAAAGAAAAAGGAAGTATTGCAAAGAACGTATTTTGTCAAAAGAAATAAAAAAGCAATACAGAGGTAAAATAATGAAAAAGTGAAGTCCCCTCTCACACTGGCCAAATTTATGTGTTTTTTTTTTAGCCTACCGGTAACAGGTAACTGCTACTGCACTGAAGTCAGCCTGCTGCACTGGGTATAACCCAGTGTCTGGGTGAACATATATCTGATTGTTGCTTTCAGGCTTCCTGCCCTCCAACTGGCCACAGTAATTAATAGTTAAAGTGCTGATTGCAAACACTTCGGTGATGGTTTGTGTACAACCAACTTGCTGCTCCAGCTCTACAGACATGATTAATCATCCCCATTAAAGAAAAAGAAAGATGGGGAGAAGGAAAACTCCCAGTTCACACAGAAGTGCACGCATCCCTGTACAGTCAAATAAAGACACAAATACAGATAAGAAAAAAATGTACACACATATACACACACAAACACACAAGTGTGTAAGTCTGACTCTCAGACACCGAGACACCAAGCCGACCCCGAGGGAGGGGCTTCCCTTACCATTCTGGACCACACTGATGAGGGTGACAATGGCCAGCAGGACGATATTGCCCACAGCTTCTTGGTCCATGGTTGTCTGGGGTTCCTAGCAGGACTGCTCAGCTCCCTGGCACCCCACGCCCGCACTGTGCAGGAAGGGGAAGTGGGAGCTAGCCTCTGCCTTTCATCATTAGAATTTCCGAAGGTCCCAGCACAGTTACAGGCCTTCTTCTTCTTCCTTTTTTTTTTTTTTAAATTAGCCACAGTAGTGCCCCGGGCTCAGCCTCTCCTGCCAGAAGAAGCATGGCTCAGGAGTAGGGAAGAAAGGAAATAAAAAGTGAAACTTGTTTTTTATTCATGGAGCACCTATAAGGTCTGTGTCCAGGGTACCGTCTTTCTTTCTTTCTTTCTTTGAATTCCTAGGAAAATAAATAAATACTTGACACATGACAGAGTCCAGAGTAGCCAGCCGCATAAGCCCTGGATGAATGAATGAACAAATGAAGAAGTGATGTTTCTATGGGAAACAAGCAACAAGAGAATGAAAACTAAACCAAGGGGCCTTCCCTGGTGGCTCAGTGATAAAGAATCTGCCTGCCGATGCAGGAGACACGGGTTCGATCCCTGGTCTGGGAAGATCACACATGCCACGGAGCAACAAAGCCCATGCACCACCGTTACTGAGCCTGTGGTCTAGGGGTCACTAGTCACAACAACTGAAGCCCACACTCTGTAGATCTGTGTTCCACAAGGGAAACCACTGCAATGAGATGTCTGCACACCACAACCAGAGAGTAACCCCTGCTCGCTGCAACTAGAGAAAAGCCTGAGCAGCAACGAAGATCCAGCACAGCTGAGAATAAAATAAGTAAATAAAATTATTTAAAAAAAATAAGAAGCAGAAAGAGGGTCACAGGTGATTCCCGAGGAAAACCTCCATGCAGGAAGGATTGCTCAACACCTCAGCAGGCTTCTCTGAGGTCATTACTGAGAATGGAATCTTCTTCACATAATGATGAGTAGCTGCTGCTGCTGCTAAGTCGCTTCAGTCGTGTCCGACTCTGTGCGAGCCCACAGACGGCAGCCCACCAGGCTCCCCCGGCCCTGGGATTCTCCAGGCAGGAACACTGGAGTGGGTTGCCATTTCCTTCTCCAATGCATGAAAGTGAAAAGTGAAAGTGAAGTCGCTCAGTCGTGCCCGACTCTAGCGACCCCATGGACTGCAGCCTACCAGNCGCCCCCACAGCTGAGCTCCTGGAGTCACCCTGCCTGGGTGGGGCACACGTGCCACTGGGGTGAGTCTACTTCGCCCAGGAAGAGAGCGTTTTAATAGTCAGCCGAGATGGCCACTAAATTACAGCTGCACATTAGGATTCTGGCTACAGCTGCAGAGGAGCACTTACTTATCAGAGGTGAAGCCTCTGGAAATGCCATTCATCTCAACAGAGAGCTGCGGAGACAGAACAAAAAGGGAGGGGTGCCAGGGGCTTGGGCGGGGAGGGGGTTCGAGCCGGATTCCAGATTCCTAACAGGACAGTCTCCAGGCCTGCAATTGGCCCTGGCCCAGCGAAAACCAGACCAGACCCAGTCCAGGACCCAAGGCACTGTGTAGCCATGTCCTGGGGACATTGCCCAAAAGATGAGACAGAGGGGCAGGGGGTTTAAACCACAGGAAGTAAGGAGCAGACCTGGGATTCAAATCCAGGCCTGTCTAGCTCCAGCGTCTGAGGTTCTAACCACCCCGAATGCTGCTTCTGGAATAGCCTTCAGAGCTCAGAGCTCCTGGCCCTTCTGCATCCCTGTTTGGCAACCCCTTCAGGGGTTAGTGAAGTGACCAACAGCTGCTCAGTCCCTAAAGAGATGGTTTTTTTAAAGAAAAGAAAGGAAAACGTATACATTTTGCAGGAAATAGTGTATTCCCTGGACACCTGACCATTCAGTAAAGGTAATTTAACAGAAACAGCCCACCGCTCCCCAGCTGTAAGCCCACCCGCTATGCTCCCCGGACCCCTGTCCTCAGTGCCCTCAGCGCTCATGCAGACGCTGCACTTATTCTCGTGTGACAGGTTACTTAGACAAATGTGCTGGGAGTAGGGAAGAATAATTAGCACGTTCATTAATTAGAGCACTGTTAGTAGTTTGACTGTGAAGGACAACCATTTGTCAACAGAGATCAGGACAGCCAGGGCCAAGCAATGACTCAGGGGGGCAGCAATTCAGCGAAGGTGCTGGCACTGACCAGCTGCTATTAAAATCCACAGGAGCTGCTGCTCATCCACTTAGCTTCAGCGCCTCCGTCACCATGGCAACACGGGTCCACTACAGACAAGAGCACTCTCGCATCCTTCATCTCACCTCCAGCGGCGTGTTGCCGGTTCATGACGTCTCTTCCTTTTGCTCTCCGGCAAAGGTTGCCCTCAGCGTCCATTAGGAGGAGGACTTCCCTGCATATAGATGTTGGGTGTGAGAGAGAGTGTGCAGAATGCTCCCAGGGTGCAGGTGACCCCTAGACCAGCACAGAGATATAGCTCAGGTCTGTTTGTAGGCGCACGGAAGTGGTTACACAGCGCTTCTTAAAAAAAAAAAAGAAAGAAACACTTTTATATTGGGTTGATTACAAAACAAGTGCTAGTTTCAGATGAACAGCAAAGGGACTCGGCCCTATGTATACATGTATCCATTCTCCCCTAACCCCTCATCCAGGCTGCCACATAACATTGAGCAGAGTTCCCAGTGCTCTACAGTAGGTCCTTCTTGGTCATCCATTTAAAGTATAGCAAAGTGTTCATGCTCATCCCAAACTCCCTAGCTATCTCTTTGCCCCATCCTTCCCCTTAAGCAACCATAAGCCGATTCTCTAAGTCAAGCACTTTCTTTTAATTTCAGTTAATCTAAAGGATATTCAGACCAATATTGATCTGAACAATAAGCGAATGGAGCAAAGATCAGGCCACAGCCTGTTACAGATGTCACATGGCGATAGTTGCCAAGAGCACCAGCCAGCCTGGTCAAAGTGTCACGTCTCCTTCCCTGGCCACAGCCTTACATGAACAGCCTGTGGCTCCACACTGAACTGAGCTGGACAGAGAGGGACCCTCATGCCACTGGAGGGTGAGGAAACTGAGGGGCAGTGCGTGTGCTGCAACCCGGGCGCTCCTGATGAAAGTCCACGTGCTCAGAGCAATCGGTGAGATGGCTCACAAATCAAAATCGCATGGGCAGATATGACCTCAGTTCTCTAGAAGCTCAAGTTACAGGATGATAATATCAGTGCAAGGAAACAAGAAGAAACAGAAGTTAAAAATTAAAATTAAGCAAGTAACTCATGACTGCAGCCATGAAATTAAAAACGCTTGCTTGCTCCTTGGAAGAAAAGCTATGACAAACCTAGACAGTGTATTAAAAAGCAGAGATATCACTTTTCCAACAAAAGTCTGTATAGTCAAAGCTATGTTTTTCCCAGTAGTCATGTACAGATGTGAAAATTGGACCATAAAGAAGGCTGAGCACCAAAGAATTGATGCTTTCGAGCTGTGGTGCTGGAAAAGACTCTTGACAGTCCCTTGGACCTCAAGAGATCAAACCAGTCAATCCCAAAGGAAATCAACCCTGAAAATTCATTGGACTGATACCGAAGCTGAGGCTCTGATACTTCGGCCACCCAACTCAAAAAGGTGACTTACTGGAAAAAAACCCTGATGCTCAGAAAGATTGAAGGCAGGAGGAGAAGGGGGCGACAGAGAGTGAGATGGATGGATGGCTTCACTGACTCAATGGACATGAGTTTGAGCATCTCCGGGAGATGGTGAAGGACAGGGAAGCCTGGTGTGCTGTAGTCCACAGGGTCACAAAGAGTTGGACACGACTGAACGACTGAACAACCCATGAGAGCAGAAGATATGCTGTGTTCTGTGCACACAAACAGATGTTAGACATAGGTTTTTTCACCCAAGTATCAGCTTAATCTGCATTATAAACTCTCCAGGGAAAGGAGATCAGAAACAGTATGACCCAACTTGGAAATATTCAGTTCTGACAGCACTGAAAGTTGTGATGCTCACATATGCTCAGCTGATTTTTGACAAAGTAATTCAATGAGGAAAGAAAAGTTTTTTCAACAAAGGGTACTAGAACAACTGGATATTCATATGTGGGGAAAATGAACCCTGACCCTATCCCCAAATCACACAAAATATAGCTAGAAATAAGTCTTTAACCTAAACATAAAAACTAGAATTATAAAACTTCTAGAAGAAAACATAAGAGAAAGTCTTTGTGACTGAGGAAGACAAAGAATTTTTAGATAAAACAGAAAAATGGTGAACTAGATAAGAGGGAAAATAATCAATAAGTTAGATGTCATCACGGAGAAGGCAATGGCACCCCCCTCCAGTACTCCTGCCTGGAAAATCCCATGGATGGAAGAGCCTGGTGGGCTGTAGTCCATGGGGTCGTGAAGAGTCGGACACGACTGAGCAACTTCACTTTCACTTTTCACTTTCATGCATTGGAGAAGGAAATGGCAACCCACTCCAGTGTTCTTGCCTGGAGAATCCCAGGGACAGGGGAGCCTGGTGGTCTGCCCTCTATGGGGTCGCACAGAGTCAGACACGACTAAAGTGACTTAGCAGCCCCAGCAGCAGATGTCATCAAGATTGAAAACTTCTGCACTTTAAAAGACCATTAAGAAAATAAAAAGGCAAGCCACACAGAGACAGGGAGAAAATGTGTGTAATATATAAATCTGATGAAGGATTAGACTATATATTCAGAGTATTCAGAATATATAAGGAACTTATTTCAGTCAGTGATAAGAATATACAACTTGTTTTTAAAATGAGTAAATGACTTGAACAGATATTTCACAGAGGAAGACAGACAAATAGGCAATAAGTGCAAGAAGAGACGCTCAACACCATAACCACCAAGGAGAAGTGGTGTGGGAGGGGCCTGGGGACCACATGGCAAAGGGCCATGTAGGTGCCCTCAACAAGGTTTGAAATGATCCTGGAGGCAAAGAGAAGCCACTGGAGGATGTTAAAAAGATTGTCTCACGGCTGGATTTGCAGTTCAGACGATCACACTGGCCACAATGTAGAGAACAAGTTGGAGGAGCCAGCATCGGCACAGGAAAGCAGCTGGGGTCCATTCCAGAGATCTATGGAGAAAAGATGATGACCAGACTCCCGTGGTGGCAATGGAATTAATTGGGCAGAAGTTGCTGGATTTGAGGGCTAATTATCAGATGGTAAATAATCTGCCTACAATGTAGGAGGCCTGGGTTCGGTCCCTGGGTCAGGAAGATCCTCTGGAGAAAGAAATAACAATCCCCTCCAATATTCTTGCCCAAAGAATCCCATGGATAGAGGAGTCTGACGGGCTACAGTTCATGGGGTCGCAGAGTCAGACACAACTGAGTGACTAACACTGCTACTGCTGTTAAACAGTATCTATAAGGTTTAGTGAGGGATGTGGGGTAGGGAAGAGAGAACAAGAGGGAGTCTCAGATTTCTGACAACACTCTGGATCTGGATGAGTGGTTGACTCAACTCCTTGAGAAGTTCCTCTCGAGACCCTTTCACTATCATCATTCTTAGGGTCCCTCCTCAGGGGTCATTTGGGTGCATAGCTGAAGGCCCCAGTGCTTGGCTGACTTTGGCTATTTTTGAGTGAATTTTGATAAGCATCACAGCTCCCAAATGATCCATCTGACAGTACTATTGAGATGTAGCAAAAATTAGACTTGATGCAGACGTACCTGTACTAAACACGGATGCTCATCTTCTATGGTGTCCTGATAAAAGGAGGAGCCGGGGGAGGTGTGCCCAGCCAGCAGAAGGAAGGTGTAGGGAGTAGACCAGACAGAGTCCAAGAGCCTAGCGTGATGGCTGGAGAACTGAATTACAAGCTTCATTTCCCCCCAGATACACAGCCACAGGGGATTCCCAGTTCTAGATTAGAGGTACAGCATCTGCACCGAAATACTCCCCCCACAACCAAAGAGCATTGGTGCCAGCAGGGAAGTGGGGAGAGAAATCAGAAGGATGCTTCTGCTCCCCAGAGGGGCCCTCAGGGTGCAGACTCCCCCTTCTATTAGGGAGCGGCAGACAGAAGAGAGAAAAACGCCTCTGTTTGTTGTTCTCTCTTTATAAACAGAAATTATGCAACACGCAAGTACGTAGCACTCAAATTAAATGACTGGGCGTTCAAAGATTCAAAAGCTAAGGTTCTTCTTCTGGCAAAATTAGCCTGACCACATTAACAGAGTACATATAGCATTAAGGTGTTTTTGTTCCTGTTTTTCTTTCTCATAAACTAGCTGAAACATTACTGTTTGTGGTGTTAAATGGATTTCATAACTAATACAGAATGTGGCTAAATTCATATTACTGTGATCATTTTAATTGAATTTCCTGATTCCTACACGTTTAATTGTCAACTTTTAACACTGCATTAAACATAAGGTTCCAACATTATTGATATAAAATGTTCACATTCCCCTACGACTGTGATTATATTTTGCTTATCATTCTTGAATGTTGCATTAAGTCTATTTAAAAGATATCCCAAGGGACCCTTATATGTTTACTGCATTAAAAGAAAAACAGATGTTCTCACATATCCTGAGAGATATTACAATTTACATTGTAGATGAGGGGTGTTGAGAACCACTTAGAAATCTTCTTAGGTGGCCAAGGCTTCAGTAATCCTTAGCATCTGATTTTCTGTCATAAAGTTGGGAAAAAAATCTGTAATATAAAGTTAGAAAAAAATGCCAATCACATTTTCCAACTGCAAGCACATATTTTAAAAGCATCCTTGAGAAAAATCAAAGCATCTGAACCACAGCGCTATTGTTCTTGAATCACATTCTCAAGTTAGAACTGACAGGAGTTCATGAACAAAACATCCCGGTCACTTCTCACTTGCCTGGAACTTGCCCATTAACCCCACAGTGAACAACCCTGAACCATTCCAGCAGGTTTAACAGAGAATACTCACTAAGTGCCATTTGACTCTGAAATGCCCTAAAGAGCCTGGTCATTGTATGCAGGATTGTTACACGCTTCTTTCTCTGAAGTCCACACCTACAGGGAGCAAACAAGGAGGAAGGAGCATGAGGCTTCGGAAACAAAAGCAGCTAAGAGAAGCAATAGCAGCACGGTGTTTAATTTTGACAAGAACCCTACAAAGAGGCATTATTGTCCCATTTTAGAGCTGAGAACACTGAGAGTAAGAGAGGTCACACAAGCACATGGTAAAGCTGAAACCTTAGCTTTAGCTTTGCTGGAGCCTAGAGAATCATGACAGTGATAACTGTCATTGCTAACATCTACTGGATATTTTCTATGGGTGCCAGATACGGTCCCAAGCACTTTATATCCATTATAACCCTTAATTCTTACAAAAGAACTCTAAGGGACCCTTCTTTATTGTAACCATGTCACAGAGGAGGGAACGGAAGCTTGCAAAGTTTCGATCACTTTCCTACCAACATGCAAACAGACAAGAGCAGAGATGGGCCTCGGATCCAGGACAACGTGACTCCAAGTCCATTGGGTTCCTGCACTGACCAGGAGGAGGAACAGAGGAAGCAGGTACCATGGCAACAGTAAGAAGGGGCAATTTGACGGCAAGGGAGAATAAAGAAAAAAAAAAAATCAAGAAACAACCAGAACACAGAAATAAAGCTGCCCAGGCTGCGGGAGTTCAAAACATGCTGCTGTCACTCAGAAAGAGGGCAGGAGCTTGGGGGAGGAGAAGACTGTGAAGCCCGTGGCCACATGAGCGGTGGACTTAGGAGGAAGAGTTGGGAGGTCAGGGGGCAGCCAGGAACATCGGAGGAGGGGACTGTCGTGACCTCAAAACCCAGGGATTCCACAGGAGGTCTGGAAGCTGCACTGGGAAGCCAGGGCCACCCTGACTCCCCCACCTCCTGGTATGACCTCAAGCCCCCACTGTAGCCCCACAGGTCTGCTTATGGTTGGGAAATGTGCAAATGAGCCCAGGCCCTGTGAAACTGACCAAGGAGCATGTCTCCGTCTGGGGCTCCCCTGGCCCCTGCCAACTGCTTGCCCCAGGCTGGTAGCTCCCATCACCCCAATGCCACACACCCAGCGACTCCGACCCCTGGAAGCAGCTCGGCTCTGTCGGGGCAGGGGGTTGGGGGAAGAGGGCCCGATGCCATGAGTTGGCAGATGTTGCCCCCAACTCAGCTTCACAGTGATGCTCAGGCCCTTCGATGCAGACATTCCTGTTTGACTGCGACCAAAGTTTTGGGTTTTTTTTCCTTATCACTGGATAAGAATGCTGGATTTGATGGTCAGGAAGGGATCATCCTCGAAATCAAAGGGCCACTTGCCTGAACCCTAGTTTCTGAAAAGAAGCCCAAGAGCAGAAAGGGATGCTAACATCTGACAGAAGGAAGCTTGATGGGGAGCTTTCCAAATGTTCTGGGCTCTAAACACATCTTGATGGATGGGCCCTTCCCCTCATGAGGGCAGCTTCCACAGAGGCTCACACCAGGAGAGGCCCCCAGGGTGGGGCGCCTGGACCACTTCTCACCCCCTTAGCGTGACCCTGTCTCCCGTTCTGCCGACAGGCCCTGGGGGTTCTGCTGCCTCTTCCTCTGTGTGTGCTGACAGGGAGGCCTTCGGCTCAGGAGATGGTCCTTGCCCCTAGTGCTCGAGGGGGCCTTTACCACCTTCACCCTGACCAGTGCCACGTGGACAGCTCTGTGGTCATAGAACATTCCTCATAATAACAGCTAGCATACGCAAATGCACCAGATGCCTCACCAAGTGCTTTGCATCCGGTGCCTCATTTAACACGGACAAAACCCTATTGTTATCGCCCTTTTTACAGAGGAGGAAATTAAGCTCAGCGAACCCGGTCACTTGGCTAGCGTGTGTTACTCGCTCAGTCGTGTCCAACTCTTTTGCCATCACACTGACAGTAGCTCCCCAGGCTCCTCTGTCCACAGGATCCTCCAGGCAAGAATAGAGGAGTGAGTTGCCTGTCCCTTCTCCAGGGGATCTTCCAGGATGGGAAGTGGCAACATCTTCTATGACCTACTAGTCCAAGAGGCCACGTACTATCACTTCTGCTATATTTAACTGGTCACACAGACCAACCTTCACACAGTCTTGGGGGTCTGTTAAGTAGAGCATGAGTGACTGTAGGCGAGGATCACTGGGAATCCCCTTGGAGGCCGGCTACCATGATCTCCCATCTTGACCCTCAGCCTCCGTCCTGTGCACCCTGCATGGTAGCCACTCCAAATGACCCTCCTCCACTCCTGGCCACCAAAATCATTCCGGTCCTACCAGAACTCACTTCCATAAAGGCCCCCGGAGCGCATCAGCTTTGATAAACTCCTGGTTCACGTGGCACTGTTACTTCTGTTACAGTGCTTATCACGCTCTGCCTCGTATTACATGGGCTTGGATGTTGCGTTGCTTCAGGCGTGTCCAACTCTTTGTGATCCCATGGACTTGTAGCCCTCCAGGCTCCTCTGTCCATGGGATTCTCCAGGCAAGAATACTGGAGTGGGTTGCCATGCCCTCCTCCAGAGGATCTCCCTGACCGGGAGATCAAACCCACATCTCTTACAACTCCTGCATCGGCAGGCAGATTTTCTTTACCGCTAGTGCCACCTGGGAAGCTCCACCTTGTATTATAGTTGGGCACAAATGTATCTACCACCGAAAGATTGAAAACTACAGAGAGAATCCATGACATTCACATTTTCACCTATCCTCGGCAAAATATCTGAAGAAGATGATCTATACAAAATTGTGTGGCACTGAATTAAATGTGTCTTTCTTCCTGCCAGGGTCACTGATTGGGAAGAGACTATTTCATTTGACTTTGTACTATGTGCTTACTCGGCGCCAGCTCTTGGGGACAGACATGGTTCTTGTTTCCTTGGAGTTTCCAGTCCAGTGAAACTGATAAATTCTCGAAAATGACCAGACAGGTGGCCCCACATTGAAAAATCTCTGTTCTGTCAACTCTGCCTTAGAATATTCCTGAAAGTATTTTAGAATAAGATGTTATAAAGATTTTAGGCCCCAGTCCTTCCACTCAATTCTCAGCCTTTTCTTTTGTGTGTGATGGTTCCTATTTGCTTATTCACTCATTCCTTCCCCTCCTCCCCCATTTATGCACTCAAAAAACGCTGAGGAAGTCACTGTGGGGATTCAAAGATAAACAAGGGAGTTTCTCCTGTTAGGACCGTTGTAATCCAGGGGAGGAGACGAGAGTGTGCAGAGACGACTCTGACACAGCCAGGAGCACCGCAGGAGCAAATTTCAGCAATGATTCAAGAGATGCTGTTCTGCCAGTGTGCGCAGGGCAGGGCTCTGGCTTCGGCTGTAGGAACTGCTGAGAGCACAGTAACCTCCACAAACTTCATCAGAGAGAAAAGGCTGTGTCTTTTTCATCCAGCAAGACCCGGATCATTCCCTAATCCACAGAACTAAATATTTGTGCCAATCTCTGCCTCTTCCTATGCAGGGAATTGAAAGCCAGGAAAGGAAATAGGATCAAAGGTGCACTGAAGCTCTCTAGGTAAAAAGTCCATCACTGTGCTCTCTCTGGGAAAGCAAGCAGGCCATTCCTCCCCTTGGACTGCCCAGGGCTGGATGTCCCCGCTCCAGACCATGCTGGCTGGCCTGGTGAGGATGGGGACACCAGTGATTCAATGCTAGGGGCTCCAAGGAATCTAGAACCTACCCATCTTCTAAGCAAAAAAAAAAAAAAGGAAAAAACAAAAACATGCTCAAATTAATTCTCAGGGAATCAGGACGATTCTTATTGTTACCATATTTCTTTTGATCCCTGAATAAGAATACCTGGGCAGTCCTGCTGTTTGGCACATGGGTTAGTAATCAGGTGGAATATTTTCCTTCATAGCTGCCCTGGAATCCTGGGACACATGATTGCTAAAGCAAACCTCATAAATGCTCATTTATTTTTAATGCGTGTGTTTTAATGTATGCAAAATATATGATACACATAAAAAGGATTCGTAAGATATATGCACGGTTTGAAGCTTAATAAAATGAACACCATGGACCCACTACCCTGCTGAAGAAATATATGTCAGATTATTAGTAATAAGAAGAGTTAATATTTCTGAGCCCTTATCATGTGCCAGGCGCTGCTCTAAGCACTTTACATATTTTATCAGATGGGTGCTGACAACGGCCTCATCAGTCAGGTGGAGAGAGCAGTGTGGAGGAGGGGCAGGCGGAAACCCTCATTTCAGGCTCTGCAGCGGACTTGGAGAAGTGTGGACAAACCAGTGGTTCAACACAGGTTCAATCTCTTTCTCCCTTTCTTTTCATGGTCCCGTCATAGATGCCAGAATTGTTTAGACAATTGTAAGATCAGTGTCTACTAGCTTGAAAAGCCAACTATCCTCAGAACTTTCTGACTTCTGCCCCCAGAAATCTCCCCAACACCCTCCTCTTTGCACAGACGAGAGCATCACGCTGTCCTTCCCCAAGACTTGTGAACAAGGGGCTTTCCAAGAGTCATAGGGTGAGTTGAAGGGAAATGAATTTTTGGCAACGTGGCCCATACACGTCTGTATATTGGCTCCAACATACAACAGTTCAGTAAAACATCCATGCCAACGTTTTTTCCTTTAACACATTCCCTACCAGTAACTGGGGGGAATCCTGTGGAGGTTTGAGCATTCTTTGGCATTGCCTTTCTTTGGGACTGGAATGAAAACTGACCTTTTCCAGTCCTGTGGCCACTGCTGAGTTTTCCAAATTTGCTGGCGTATTGAGTGCAGCACTTTCACAGTGTCATCTTTCAGGATTTGAAATAGCTCCACTGGAATTCCATCATCTCCACTAGCTTTGTTCGTAGTGATGCTTTCTAAGGCCCATTTGACTTCACATGCCAGGATGTCTGGCTCTAGCTGAGTGATCACACCATCGTGATTATCTGTGTCGTGAAGATCTTTTTTGTACAGTTCTTCTGTGTATTCTTGCCACCTCTTCTTTAATATCTTCTGCTTCTGTTAGGTCCATACCATTTCTGTCCTTTATCAAGCCCATCTTTGCATGAAATGTTCCCTTGGTATCTCTAATTTTCTTGAAGAGATCTCTAGTCTTTCCCATTCTGTTGTTTTCCTCTATTTCTTTGCACTGATTGCTGAGGACGTCTTTCTTATCTCTTCTTGCTATTCTTTGGAACTCTGCTTTCAGATGCTTATTTCTTTTTCTCCTTTGCTTTTCGCCTCTCTTCTTTTCACAGCTATTTGTAAGGCCTCCCCAGACAGCCAGTTTGATTTTTTTGCATTTCTTTCCCATGGGGATGGTCTTGATCCCTGTCTCCTGTACAATGTCACAAATCTCATTCCATAGTTCATCAGGCACTCTATCTATCAGATCTAGTCCCTTAAATCTATTTCTCACTTCCACTGTATAATCATGAGGGATTTGATTTAGGTCATATCTGAATGGTCTAGTGGTTTATACTACTTTCTTCAATTTGAGTCTGAATTTGGTAATAAGGAGTTCATGATCTGAGCCACAGTCAGCTCCTGGTCTTGTTTTTGTTGACTGTATAAAGCTTCTCCGTCTTTGGCTGATTGATTCGATAATCAATCTGATTTCGGTGTCTCTTGATGAAAGTGAAAGTGGAGAGTGAAAACGTTGGCTTAAAGCTCAACATTCAGAAAATGCAGATCATGGCATCTGGTCCCATCACTTCATGGGAAATAGATGGGGAAACAGTGGAAACAGGGTCAGACTTTATTTTGGGGGGCTCCAAAATCACTGCAGATGGTGACGGCAGCCATGAAATTAAAAGATGCTTACTCCTTGGAAGAAAAGTTATTACCAACCTAGATAGCATATTCAAAAGCAGAGACATTACTTTGCCAACAAAGGTCTATTTAGTCAAGGCTATGGTTTTTCCTGTGGTCATGTATGGATGTGAGAGTTGGACTGTGAAGAACGCTGAGTGCCGAAGAATTGATGCGTTTGAACTGTGGTGTTGGAGAAGACGCTTGAGAGTCCCTTGGACTGCAGGGAGATCCAACCAGTCCATTCTGAAGGAGATCAGCCCTGGGATTTCTTTGGAAGGAATGATGCTAAAGCTGAAACTCCAGTACTTTGACCCCCTCATGCGAAGAGTTGACTCATTGGAAAAGACTCTGATGCTGGGAGGGATTGGGGGCAGGAGGAGAAGGGGACGACAGAGGATGAGATGGCTGGATGGCATCACTGACTCGATGGACGTGAGCCTGAGTGAACTCCGGGAGTTGGTGATGGACAGGGAGGCCTGGCGTGCTGCGATTCATGGGGTGGCAAAGAGTCGGACACGACTGAGCGACTGAACTGAACTGAACTGAACTGTGGAGATAGTGGTAAAGACACTATTGTCCTACCAGTGCAGGAGACCTAAGCGATGAAGGTTCGACCCCTGGGTTAGGAAGATCCCCTGGAGAAGGAAATGGCAAAACACTCCAGTATTCCTGCCTCGAAAATCCCATGGACAGAGGAGCCTGGAGGACTATGGGTCCACAGGGTCACCAAGAGTCATGACTGAAGCGATGCAGGATGGATAGATTTCCAATAATTGAGCATAAAGATTAATTTGGGGGAACTTGGTCCTCTCTGTTCCCCTCCTTGCAGAAATCACCTTCACAGAAAAAGTCAAGTTCAAGTCCCTGGAAGAGTCAACAGCATCCTTGGAATTAATATCCACCCACTCTACAGCGTGGTGATGATTTGTGACTTGGGTCTCATACCCCTCCAGGGTCACTGGGGCGGCCTGAGGCAGGGAACTGGGAAGGGAGCTCACCACTAAGCCCTGTCCAGTCTTCACAACAATGATTTGGAGGGAGAGGTGCAACCTCTTGAGAACCCAGGGCCCAGGGGGAAGCCTTGTACAGGAAAGTGATACCCTGCCTGTCACCAAGAGGTGGGACCAGACTGCGTCTCAGTGGAGCTGCATTCTTCTGTGCCAGGACTCTCTGGACACACAGAAGCCACTGTCTGTCTGCAAGGAAGATGAGCCCAGCGCAAGAGGGAAGCTCTCCTTTGCAGCAGGGCGCTGGATAACAGGAATTGCTGGCCAGTCAGGAGAGGAGGAAGGGATGATGAGAAAGGGATGGGGGTGGGGTGGCCGAGAGGCTTCCAGCCAGCATCCAGGCGGTTGCAGAGAATTGGTGGAACTTGAGCAAAAGATCTTCTTCAAGGACCCAGAGTTAGAATGACAGACAAAAGGCAGGACGGTAGGAGGCTGAGGTTTTCATGTCCACAGTAGGCGAGCTCGGGCGGGGTGGGGGTTGGGGGGCGGAGCGGGAAGGGAGGTGCGGCGGCGGGGGACGGGTGAATGCGGAGGCCGCTGCCCTGTGGGCTTGTGTCTCCGCTTCCTTCCCCTTTCTCTCCTCCCACTCGCTGTCCACCGGCTATATTTGTCATTCCTGCCACACCCGTTCTTAGAATAACCTTCCATTGCCAACACTCAAGTCCCTCTTCTTTCCACCCTTCGGGACTCTTGGAGAGCTCATGGCAAATGCTTCTGTGTTGACAGCTGTTTTCAAATTCCCAAGCATACAATATCTGTGCCCTGACATAGGTGGGCGACATATGGGTGTAAATGAGATGGGCACCTCCCAGCCTTGGAGAATGGCCAGGCCAGAGAATGAAGCAGATAGAGGTCCGCACAACCAAAATCCAGGCTGAGCCAGCTAAGGTACTAGAAAGGTAGAGATAAAAATACTGGTGTGCAGGTGCAACGGGGCGCCGAGATGAACTCCACAAATAAACAGGGTGGTCCTGGAGCAGGCCTGGCGTGCTGCAGTCCATGAGGTCACAAAGAGTTGGACACGACTGAGCAACTGAACTGAAACTCCTGGGGAAGACAAACCAAGCAAAATGGCAGGGCTTGCATTTCTTAGCTCTGAGGTTCCCTGTGCAGATGCTAAACAGAAAAGTTAGAGAACAGATGTGCGGATCTTCACAGAGGGGTGATGGAGAGTTTCAGCACCCACTTGCACAACTGCAGGGGCCCCAAGCTCTGCACACACCCCAGCTCACGCTCAGCTTCATGTTCTCCAGGATCTTCGTCTGGAGGTACAGCAGCCAGCCTAGACATCCCCTTAAAGCTCAGAGGGAGACGACCAGAAGGAGGGCAGAGATCTTAAAGATCTCCCTTCCCTGACCTGGAATCAAGACTCGAACCTCACCTGGGAACCCTCCTGGGCTATACGGCTGCCCCAGGCCCATCTGAGTAGGGCTTCCATCCAGCCTGTCCATCAGAACTGACTCGGGACAGAAGAGGAGGTGAGGAAATGCAGAGAGAGAGAGAGCGAAGGGAGATGAGTCTTTCCAGGACCTGCCCTTGCACAAATCGCTTCCCCTCCCCAGGACTCAGTCTCCTCATCGGTAAAATGAGAAGGTGGCCCTTGCGGCTCCCACGTGCCAGGCTGTCATGTTTCCTGCCCTCTCTCCTCCAGGACGCCCTTCTCTTCCAATAAGATGGTCTGTCTCCCAGTCTCCGGAGCCCTTCTCTCCATCTGCTTGTCCTCCTCTTCACTCCTCCCAACCCTGCCCCCTCCTCTCCCACCTTCCCTTCCCTCTCGCTCCCTTCCTGGGGTTTCTGCTCTTTTCAGTGCCCCCCTCCTTTGCTCATTCTGTCTCAAAACACTGGCTTTTCTTCCCCTGCTTGGGCTTCACTGGGGAAGTAGCCAGACAGGACAGTGCACACAGCTGCTACTTTGGGGCCGGCTTTTCTGAGGTTTCCCTCCTTCCTCTCTAGGAGACACACACGCGCGCGCACACACACACACACAAGACAGGAAGTGGGCCTTTCAAACTGTCTGCTCAGCACTTGCCAGACAGACTTCGGATTTCTCAGTGGCGGCAAGCAAGAACCATTAACCCCAGCCTGACTTGCAAAAGCAGATTTAGAATCTCTGAAAGGCCAGCAGACCTGGGTGGAGGAAAGAGCCTCCTTTCTTAAAAAACAAACAAACAAACACTCCTGGCTGAGACATGAGCCATGCTCATTGTGAGACGGAAGCCAGGAGGCACCTGGAACAGGGTCTGCTCAGCGGATGCAGAGTTAGAGATGCAGCCGTCTGCTGCAGAGCCCACTTGCTCCCTTTTAGAACCGTTGTCAGAGAAATGGGCTTTTTTAGGAGACACTCCATCTGGGAAGACAGCAGAAACAATGCTCTGCATGTAAAGTACACCTCCCTTTGGATCTTTTTGATCGGAGCTTTCTTCCTGCCTTTTCTGTCCTGGAGTGGATCCTGAAAGAATGCAGACTGAACCCTCTCATTGCAAGGGCTCACAGAGAAGAGGAGGTGGCCTGAGGTGACCGTGTTCCCCTTCACTCCCACTGCCCTCCTCCCCACGACCACCCCCTCTTCCTCAGCCTCCCTGGAAACCAGTCTGAGGAGCTGCTGCCCCTCAGAGCCCCATCCCCCATCCCTCCACGCAAGGAGTGAATGTTAAATGCATGCAATAAATTTATCTATTCATATCACTGAATAGATGATAGCTATGACAAACCTGCTTTAGCAGGCAGATTCTTTACCACTAGTGCCACCTAGCTCAGTGGTAAAGAAACCGCCTGCAGTACAGGAGATGTGGGTTTGACTCCTGGGTTGGGAAGATCCCCTGGGAAAGAAATGGCTACTGGCTCCAATATTCTTGCCTGGGAAATCCTATGGACAAAGGAGCCTGGCAAAAGGAATTCACGGGATTGCAAGAGTTAGACACAACTTAGCGATTATACCACAACCCTGACAAACCTAGGCAGAGTATTAAAAAGCAGAGACATAACTCTGCCAGCAAAGGTCCATACAAGCTATAGTTTTTCCAGTAGTCCTGTACAGATGTGAGAATTGGATCCTAAAGAAGGCTGAGTAGCAAAGAATTGATGATTTCTAGTTGTGGTGGTAGAGAAGACTCTTGAGAGTCCATTGGACAGCAAGAAGATCAAACCAGTCAATCCTAAAGGAAATCAACCCTGAATAATCACTAGAAGGATTAATGCTGAAGCTGAAGCTCCAATACCTCTGCCACTTGATGAGAAGAGCTGACTCATTGGAAAAGACCCTGATGCTGGGAAAGATTGAAGGCAGGAGGAGATGGGGACGACAGAGGATGAGATGGGTGGATGGCATTATCAACTCAAAGGACATGAGTTTGAGTAAACTCCGGGAGATAGTGAAGGACAGGGAAGCCTGATGTGCTGCAGTCCACAGGGTCGCAAAGAGTCGGACACGACAGGGATTGAACAATAACGACATTCCTATCACCTATGTTAGGCTTGAGCTCTCCCTGCATGAAGCACCTTCAGCCTTTGTGCTCTGGGGCACTTACTCAGCATTTCATAAACATGTTTATTACTTTAATCCTTCTAAAGTTCACGTCCAGATTCCCAGCCAAACTGCAAACTGCTCAAGCCTGGGACTGTATCTCATCCACCTCTCTCATCCTGGTACCTATCAGTATATCTAACTCATAGTCAGCAGATTCTGTGTTTATTTTTTATTTTGATCTATTACACAAATAAAACATGCTCACGGTAGGGTTGCATGTTTATTGGCAGAGTAAATCACCACAGTACACAATTTACAGGCTCCACAGCAATTAAAGCAACACAAACGTTTAGAAAGAGAAGATATTCTTGTATGTGTATTGCGTCGCTGTTGTTGTTTAGCTGCTAAGTCATGTCTGACTCTTTGCAACCCCACAGACTGTAGCCTGCCAGGTTCCTTTGTCCATGGAACTCTCTAGGCAAGGATACTGGGGTGGGTTGCCATTTCCTTCTCCAGGGGATCTTCCTGACCCGGGGATTGAACCCGCCTCTCCTGCAATGTCAGGTGGATTCTTTACCACTAGGCCAGCTGGGAAGTGTTATGCCCAGAGTCCGAGTCCACAAAACTGAGAGAATAAGACATCCACAGCAATGCAAAAACATAAAGGGGTTTTATTACTAGTCCGAGCTAGGGCTCCCGTTTCATCCAGCACAGTGGAGTCTTGACGAGAGCCCTGAGCTCTGAATTACAGCTGCTTATATACAGGTGGTCTTTTGTCTGAGCAATAGTGTAGTTGGCGTGTGGTGATTGACTCAACTTTGGGTCATCATGGTGACTGACATAACCTTGATTGACTCAACCTTGGGTCATCATGGTGATTGACTTAACCTTGACTGACTCAACCTTGGGTCATTGGGGACCTTGGTGTCATCGGGGACCTTGGTAGGGCTTCCTAGAATTATGACTCATGCTAACAAGAACCTGAGGCTTAGGCCTAGTGTGGCCTGTTGAGCCTGTCATGGCTCAGGTCAGGTCCCAACAGGAAGCCTGTGTATTATATTAAGACAAATCAATAAAGGTGATAAAATAGTATGTGGAGATGATCATAGGAAAGGAGTGTGCTTAGACAGCATTGGAGGGATGCTGTAATCTGGTTAAAGACTCTGGGTTACTACCTGCTGACATCTAACAGGATGTATAAAGGTCCTCGTGGTGAGACTTCCCTGGTGGCCCAGTGGTTAAGACTCCATGCTCTGAATGCAGGGGGCATGAGTTCAATCCCTAGTTGGGGAACTAAGATCCTACATGCCTTGTGAAACCAGCCACACTTGGGGAGTCACCACCCATGTCCAAGGCAAGGTGGCCGTCCAGTCCTCTTGGGAGTGAGTGTGTGCAGCAAAACCCCAGAGCAGAGGGTCGCAGGCTGTCTGGAGAGGCCCCACAGGCTGAAGCCGGCAGCTGTGGTGTGGACTACACCTTCCTACACAGTGAGGTGGTGCCAGGGAGGGCACCCCTGCACAGCAGGAAGGCTCTGACCTTGGGAAGAGAGACTTGGACTCAGTTTTTTAAATTAAAACCAATGTTTGCAATTTACTTTTCTGATAATAAAATTGTGCATGTTTATTACAGTAAAACTGGAAAGTAGATACAATCAATAAATAAACAAATCAACAAGCACCTATCACACCCCTTGATTACCTCTGTTATCACCTCAGGATAGAGTTTCAGGATTTCTTCTATATATATAGGTGTTGGATGTGTGTGTCTCATACAATTCTACTAACCTGTACATTTAAAACTGGTTAAGATGGGGGACCTCCCTGGTGGTTCAGTGGTTAAGACTCTATGCTCCTAATGCAGGGGGTGCAAGTTCAATCCCTGGTCAGGTAACTAGCTCCCACATGTCACAACTAAGAGTTTGCATGCTACAATGAAAGATCCTGAGGACTCTGTGTTCCACAGTTAAGACCCAGTGCAGCCAAATAAATAAATATACATAAATATTAAATATTATTATGAAATATTTTAAACACAAAGATCAGTTAAAATAATAACAACCTATAGAATGGGAGGAAATCATATATCTGATAAAGGGCTAATATCCAGAATTTTTAGGGAACTCATACAACTCAGCAAAAACAATAAAGCAGTGACATTATTTTACCAACAAAGGTCTGTCTAGTCAAGGCTATCGTTTTTCCAGTACTCGTGTATGGATGTGAGAGTTGGACTATAAAGAAAGCTGAGCACTGAAAAAGTGATGCTTTTGAACTGTGGTGTTGGAGAAGATTTTTGAGAGTCCCTTGGACTGCAAGGAGATCCAACCAGTCCATCCTAAATGAAATCAGTCCTAGGTCTTCATTGGAAGGACTGATGTTGAAGCTGAAACTCCAATATTTTGGCCACCTGATGTGAAGAGCTGACTTATTTGAAAAGACTGATGTTGGGAAAGATTGAGCACAGGAGGAGAAGGGGATGACAGAGGATGAGATGGTTGGATGGCAAAACTGACTCATTGGACATGAGTTTGGGTGAACTCTGGGAGTTGGTGATGGACAGGGAGGCCTGGCGTGCTGTGGTTCATGGGGTCACAGAGTCGGACACGACTGAGCGACTGAACTGAACTGAACTGAATGCAATTAAAAAGGGGGCAGGGACTTCCCTGATGGTGAAGTGGGTAAGAATCCACCTGGCCAGTGCAGGGGTCATGGGCTTGATCCCTAGTCCAGGAAGATTCCACATGCAGTGGAGAAACTAAGCCTGTGCGCCACTGCTACTGAGCCCAAGTTCTAGAGCCGGTGAGCTGCAACTACTGAAGCCTGAACACCTAGAGCCTGTGCTTTGCAGCAAGGGAAGCCACCACAATGAGAAGCCCGTGCACCGCAACTAGAGAGTAGCCCCCACTCGCCGTAACTAGAGAAAGCCTGCATGCAGCAACGAAGACAACGGTGCAACCAAAAAAAAACCAAATAACTAAATGAAAATTTCAAAGGTGGGGAGCCAAAGACTTCAGTAGACAGTTCTCCCACTGAGATATACAAATTGGCCAAAGAAGCATACAAAAAGATACTCAACATCATTAATTATCAGAGAAATGCAAATCAAAATCACAGTGAGGTATTAGCTTGCACTCAGGATGGTCACTATAAAAAGAACAAAAGATACCAAGTGTCTGCAAGGATGGAGGGAAATTGGAACCTTTGTGCACTGTTGGTAGGTATGTAAAATAGTGCAGCCATTATGGAAAACAGTAGGGAGCTTCCACAAAAAGTTAAGAATAAAACTACCATATGACCCAGCAACCCCAATCCTGGGTATCTATCCAACAGAATTCAAAGCAGGATCTCAAAGAGATATCTGCACGTCCATTGCACATTATTCATTGCAGCACTATTCACAACAGCCAAGAAGTGGAAGCAAACCGAATATCTACTGACAGATGAATGGATAGAGAGAATGTGGTCTATACAGATATACATACATATATACATATAATGCCGCCTTAAAAAAAGAAGGAAACTCTGACATATGCTACAATGTGGATGAAGCTTGAGCACATTATGCTAAGTGAGATAAGCCAGTCACAGAAGGACAAATATTGTTATGATTCCACTCATATGAAGAGTCAGAAGCAAATTCATATAAACAGAGAGTAACGTGGTAGTTGCCAGGGACTGGGAGGACTGGGGAATGAAGAGGTATTGTTTAATGGGTATAGAGTTTCTGTTTTTCATGATGAAAAAGTTCTGGAGCTGTTCACACAATAAGGCAAATGTGCTTAACACTATTGAACACAGAAATGGTTCAGATGATACATTTTTTGTTGCATGTTTTTACCCACAATAAAAAAGTAACAAAAATCTGTGTACTCATCCTGGAACATTATCAAATCCTAACATTTTACTATACATTCTTCAGACTTTATCCAGGAGCAAAAGGTGCCAGACAATGGTGTGTTGGGGGGAACTCCTGTCTCCATGACCTGTTTCCCTCTTCAGAGGTATCTGCTTTCCTGAACTTTTTTTTTAATTTTTCCTGTGCATGTCTGATATTATGATCACATGTAAATATATCTATAAATAATATACAGCATTGCTTTGTCTATTTACTACTTTTATATAAATTGTAACATAGATGGGAAGAAAATGGAAACAGTGACAGACTTTGTTTTCTTGGGCTCCAAAATCAATGTGGACAGTGACTGCAGCTATGAAATTAGAAGACACTTGCTCCTTGGAAGCAAAGCTATGACAAACCTAGAGAGCATGTTAAAAAACTGAGACATCATTTTGCTGACAAAGGTCTGAATAGTCAAAGCTACAGTTTTTCCAGTAGTTGCATACAGATGTGAGAGTTGGACCATAAAGAAGGCTAAGTTCTGAAGAACTGATGCTTTTAAACTGTGGTGCTGGAGAAGATTCTCAAGAGTTCCTTGGGCTTCAAGAAGATCAAACCAGTCAATCCTAAAAGAAATCAACCCTGAATATTCATTGGAAGGACTGATGCTGAGGTTGAAGCTCCAATACTTTGGCCACCTGATGCGAAGAGCCAACTCATTGGAAAAGACCCTGATGCTGGGAAAGATTGAGGGCAGGAGGAGAAGGGGACAACAGAGGACAAGAAGGTTGGATGGCATCACTGACTCAATGGACACGAGTTTGAGCAAACTCCAGGAGATAGTGAAGGACAGGGAAGCCTGGCATGCTGCAGTCCACAAGGTCGCAAAGAGTCAGATACAACTGAGCAACTGAAGAACAACTATGATGGACCTATCCTTTGTGCAACATCACATTTTAAAATTGATATACACTGATAAAGACCCAATTCATTATTAAAGCTTCTGTACAGTGTTGCAGTGTTTAAATATACTGTGTTTACTTATCCACCATCATTTTGATGAGCAGTTGAGTCATTTCAAATGCTGCACTATTATGACAATTCAACAACAAAAACCAAACAACCCAGTTGAAAAACGGGCAGAGGGTCTGGATAGACATGTTTCAAAAGAAACGTACAGATGGCCAACAAGCACATGAAAAGACGCTCAGTATCACTAATGATCAGGGAAATGCAAGTCAAAATCACAGTGAGATAGCATCTTATACCTACCAGAAGGACTATTATAAAAAGGAGGAGCAAATGTTGCAGAGGATATGGAGAAGAGGGAAACCTCATGCACTGTTGGTAGGAATGTAAATTGGTGTAGCCACTATGGAAAACAGTATGGAGATTTCTCAAAGAATTAAAGATAGGACTACCATATGATCCAAATAGTCTACCTCTGAGTATTTATACAAAGAACACAAAAATACTAGTTTGAAAAGGTATATGCACCTCTGTGTACATTGCCAAGATATGGAAACAACCTCAGTATCCACTGAGGGATGAATAGACAAAGAAGATGTAAGATACACACACACACACACATACAACACAGCGGAAATACTACACAGCCCCAAAAAAATGAAACCCTGCCATTTGTGACCATACAGGTTGACCTTGATGGTATAAGTGAAATACTAAGTGAAATCAGTCAGATGGAGAAAGATAAATACCTTATCATTTCTCGTATGTAGATTTTACTCATATGTAGAATCTAAAATCATGAATAAATGAAATTGGATAAAAATAAACTCATAGAGAACAGATTCGGGGTTATCAGAGGGGAAGGGGTTGTGGGGTGGGCAAAATGGGTGAAGGGGGCCAAGCACATGGTGATGGAAGGTAACTAGACTCGTGTGATCACTCTGGAGTGCACAGAGATGTGGAACTAAAATGATGTATACCAAGGACTTATATGTATATCTTATATGTACACCTTATATGTACACCTATATATGCACTTGTACATCAAGGACTTATAAAATATTAATATTTAAATATATCAAATAATTTTTATTTAAATTTAAATTATTTAAATACATTATTGTTTATTTAAATAAAATAAAATAGTTCACTACTGTGAACAATACTGGATGGAGTCGTTCTGTGTACATCCTTGTCTACGCATCTCTAGGATGAAAAACTGCGTTGGAAGGATTGAATCTATCCAGTGTAACCAGGATACTGACAAACAGTTCTCCAGGGCGTGTGCCCCCAGCTTCCACCCACAGCAGACGAACCAAGCGCTCCCACCACACCAGCTGAGTCTGTCAGGCTTCCTCAGCTCTGCCAATCTGCTGGGTGTGAAATAGCATCTCACTGTGATTCTGTGTGTCCCAGGTTATTAGAAGAGCTGACTGTCTTCTCACAAGTTTATTGATGATGGGTTTTCTCTCCACTGATGTTTTTTGACTGTTTCTCTGTTTTGTTGTTTGTCTTCTGATTGGGAGGCATTTTTATGAATTCTGGATACTAAGGCTTTTCTAGTTACATGAGTTGCAAATTCTTTTCAGACCATGGTTTGTCTTTTACATTTATTTATTTTTTGCTTATTCATTTAACAAAAGTTCTTCTGCATTTTAATTAGAATCAAATACATCAACTATTTTATGTTTATATTCATTGTGTGTGTTAATGAAATCCTTTCTTACCCTAAGGAGACTTTTCTGTCTTCCCTGGGGAACACAGTAATAATTCAGTAAATATTGACTGAATAAGTGAATTATTTCTAGTTTCTTGGTCTCTAGAAAATTTCACAAATACAACTTTTAATTTATTTTGTATAAGCCCTATGGTCATAAAAGTAATCTTTTATTGCAAAATTGGACTTACATGTAAAAGGTGGTGCTACCACTTGTCCTAATGAGGCCAAGTGGAAGCATGCCTTTTTTTTTTAATGGGCACAGAATCTCAATAAACATTTCCAGAGAAGATAAACAAATGGCCAGCAGATATAGGAAAATGTGTTCCACATCACTCATTATCAGGGAAATGCAAATCAAAAAGCACAATGAGATACCATTTTGAACCTGTTAGAATGTCTATCATCAAAAAGACAAAGCATAACAAGTGTTAGCAAAGGTGTAGAGAAAAGAGAAACACAAGCTGGAATCAAGATTGCTGGGAGAAATATCAATAACCTCAGATATGCAGATGACACCACCCTTATGGCAGAAAGTGAAGAGGAACTAAAAAGCCTCTTGATGAAAGTGAAAGTAGAGAGTGAAAAAGTTGGCTTAAAGCTCAACATTCAGAAAATGCAGATCATGGCATCCAGTCCCATCACTTCATGGCAAATAGATGGGGAAACAGTAGAAACAGTGTCAGACTTTATTTTGGGGGCTCCAAAATCACTGCAGATGGTGACTGCAGCCATGAAATTAAAAGATGCTTACTCCTTGGAAGAAAAGTTATGACCAACCTAGAGAGCATATTCAAAAGCAGAGACATTACTTTGCCAACAAAGGTCTATTTAGTCAAGGCTATGGTTTTTCCAGTAGTCATGTATGGATGTGAGAGTTGGACTGTGAAGAACGCTGAGCGCCAAAGAATTGGTGCTTTTGACCTGTGGTGTTGGAGAAGACTCTTGAGAGTCCCTTGGACTACAAGAAGATCCAACCAGTCCATTCTGAAGATCAGCCCTGGGTATTCTTTGGAAGGAATGATGCTGAAGCTGAAACTCCAGTACTTTGGCCACCTCATGTGAAGAGTTGACTCATTGGAAAAGACTCTGATGCTGGGAAGGACTGGGGACAGGAGGAAAAGGGGATGACCGAGGATGAGATGGCTGGATGGCATCACTGACTTGATGGACGTGAGTCTGAGTGATGGACAGGGAGGCCTGGTGTGCTGCAATTCATGGGGTCATGAAGAGTCAGACACGACTGAATAACTGAACTGAACTGAACTGTGCACTGTTGGTGGGAATATACATTTGGGCAGTCACTTTGGAAAATAATATGGAGATGCCTCAAAAAATTAAAAATACAAATACCATGAAAGTGAAAGTGTTAGTCACTCAGTTGTGTCCAACTCTCTGTGATCCCACGGACTGTAGCTTCTCTGTCCATGGGATACTGGGCTGGGTTGCCATGCCCTCCTCCAAAGGATCTTTCTGACCCAGGGATTGAGCCTGCGTCCCCCGTGTCTCCTGAACTACAGGCAGATTCTTTACCAGCTGAGCCATCAAGGAAGCTACCATATAATCCAGCAATTTCACTTCTAGGAATTAAATACAAAGGATTTAATTAAAAGCCAAAGGATTTAAATACAGGATCTCAAAGAGATATCTACCCTCCCGTGTTCACTGCAGCATTATTCACAATAGACAAGTCATGAAAGCAACTATGTGTCTGTCAACAGATGAATGGATATATCTCTCTCTTATAGTTCAATAAAGCTAAAAATTTTTTTTTAATTTCACTAAAATGTTTTTACTTCCTAGCTCCTCTCCTGGAAGCTTGCCTTCTGTAATATACTAGCGAAAATAACCATTCTTCTTCACAAGAGATACAGTTGAGAAAGAGGATTCTTGAACATAGCAATATTTAGAAAGCAGAAAGTAAGCCTTGTTAGTGAGGGCTACAGCAATAGAACAAGGCACCTAGAACAGCCCACACAGTCAAAAATTGTGTTGAGCATCTATTACGTAAGGAGAGGTGTAGAACTTCTTTCTTTAAAAAATGTAATCATTGGGTGTTGCAGCACAATAAAGTTCTTAATGCCAGAGTTATTGCCATCTATGGCACCAAATCAATAACTCTAACATCAATGTCACCCCACTGCTTTTCCCTTTGTTAAATCTTTGTCCAGGGACTTCCCTGGTGGTCCAGGAATTAAGACTCCATACTCCCAATTCAGGGGGCCTGGGTTGTATCCTTGCTCAGGGAACTAAGATCCTACCTCCACAACTAAAAGGTTGCATGATGCAAATGAAAGAACCTGCATGCCACAAAGATCAAACATCCCACGTGCCATGACTAAGACCTAGTACACAGCCAAATAAATAAATAATCAATATTTTAAAGTCTCCTTTCCATTTTCCACCACCCCATCCCAACAAGGCCTCCTCACTTCACACCTGGTTTATCGAAATAGTCTCCTAACTAGGTTTCCCACTGGTTTCTCTCCCATCCTTTGATTGCCAGATTAACTTGTTATCCAGTCTCTTTCATTCAAAATTTTCAGTGCATCCTTACTGTATACATAGAACATACTAGTTCAGACATTGTTCCTTTGATGAATGTTTGCTTGCTTGTTTGCTAAGTCACTTCAGTCGTGTCCGACTCTGTGTGACCCCATAGACGGCAGCCCACCAGGCTCCCCCGTCCCTGGGATTCTCCAGGCAAGAACACTGGAGTGGGTTGCCATTTCCTTCTCCAATGCATGAAAGTGAAAAGTGAAAGGGATGAATGTTTAAGTCATTTAAAATTTTCTACCGTTATGAACAATACTCTAATGAACAATATTATTCATAATGCAAACTTTTGGAGGGAGGCTCTAGAGGGAGGGGACCCATGTATACAAATAACTGATTCGTGTTGTACAGAAGAAGCTAACATACTTGTAAGGCAATCATACTCCAACAATAAAATAAAATTTAAAAAAATAATGCAAACTTTCTAACCAGGTATTTAAGGGCCTCCAGACTGCACTTAGCTTTCTTCATGTCCTACCAAGGTCTGTGTAAATATTCTTCTTTGATTGGGTCAATCATACATTCTCACGGTCCACACCTCCACTCCCTCTCCTCACCATCTAAAGGATCTTGCCAAGGATCAACCCAGGACCCAGCTCCTCCCAAGGCTCTTTACTGATCGTTCGGTGGTTACTCTTGACTCAGATGCCTTAAATACCCTCAGTTCTCACTTACTGCCTTGAACTTTTTTAATAGATCTCCTACTTGCCAAAGTAGATTAAAATGATCTGTGGGTAGGACTGATGTCTTGGAAGGTCTCTGGAAGAAGGAGAATCTTTGAAGCAACTAATCTGGCTCCTTATGAGATTCAATAAATAGCTGCTAACTTACATGTAGCCCTAAGTGCATTAAATATTTCATATTAAATTTATAATGTTTTTAAAGTCTTAATATTTTCCTATAGGTTGGGCTAGCCTTCCCAAATGAAATTAATTCGTTGTAAAAGAAGCAAAAAAAATCAGTGCAAAAAAAATTTTTTTAAGAATGTAAAAGTCATCTAAAATCTCAAGTGCATGCATGCTCAGTCGCTAAGTTGTATCCAACTTTTTGTGACTTCATAGTCTGTAGCCCACCAGTCTCCTCTCATCCATGAGATTTCCCAGGCAAGAATACTGGAATGGGTTGCTGTTTCCTCCTGCTGGAGATTTTCCCAACCCAAGGATCGAACCTAGTCTCCTGTGTTGGCAGGTAGACTCTACCACTGAACCACCTGCAAAGACCCTGATGCTGGGAAAGACTGAAGGCGAAAGGAGAAGAGGGTGGCGGAGGCTAAGAGGGTTACCTGGTATCACTGACTCAATGGACATGAATTTGAGCAAACTTTCGGAGATACTGAAGGACAGGGAAGCCTGGCGTGCTGCAGTCCATGGGGTCACAAAGAGTCGGGCACAACTTAGCGACTGAACACCACCACCACCATTTGGGAAGCCCAAAATTTCAGGGATCAGTTCTTAAATGAAAGCATATTCATTACTAAAGACTTGCACATTGTAAAATTCCCCACAGGAATCTACTGTCCCTCAGACACTCTTTCTGAGGCAGGTGAAAGAGTTGGAGAAGAGAGACCAGCTGGGGCATACGGGGCTTGGCAGAGACCCATCTGTGCAGACACAGGACTATGCAAGTTACCACCTCACAGGCTGGCACTCCTCTGCCCCCAGATGGAGAAGATCGGCCAAGAATAACCACCTACCACCCTCTATCTGCAATTTAGGAAACTGCTTCTGCCACCTTCCATCACTGGCTCTTTATAAGTACTGCTTGGTGCAAATGCTTGAGGAAGTAGTGGAAAGGGAGAAAGAAGAAAATTAAAATCACCATTCAGAGACAACCATAACCACTACTCATGTATAAACACACACACACACACACACACACACACACACAATTTGTGCTCATACTGTATAGGCAATGTGAGAGGCTGTGTGGGTCAAGTTACAAGTGTGACTGATGGAACCTGACTCTGGGTCTGGAACCCAGCTCTACACTCACAAGCTCTAGAACCTGAACAGAAGCTCTCTGCTCCCGTTCCCCACCTGCAAAATTAGAATAAGTAATGATGTCTGCCCCACAGGATTGGTATGGGGTAAAATGAGATGTTATATATAAGGGTGTCTAATAGCATGAGACACATAGAATATGCAGCTATGAGTTATCACAATGACGCGTAGTTCTTCATTTGACCTTTTCATTTAACATTTCATCATAGCCTATTGTCATTCTTTGAAAACACTATTCTTAGAATTACAGGATTCTGTAGCTTTTTTTTTTTTTAACATAACACTTTACCAAGACTATGTCCTTCCCCAATGATGCAGCAGTGAAGAACCGCTTGCAACTAAGGAGATGCAAGTTCAATCCCTGCGTTGGAAAGATCCCCTGGAGGAGGGCATGGCAAGCCACTTCAGTATTCCTGCCTGGGAAATCCCATGGACAAAGAGCCTGGCGGGCTACAGTCCATGGGGTGACAGAGAGTCGGACATGGCTTACTGACTAAACAACAATTTACCATGACTGACTATATATTTCAAAACATTATTTTTTAATGTCTATATATTTAATGTTCTATTTTCTCAATATACTACAATTTATCATTTTTTCCTGTTGCTGGACATTTGTTTCCTGTTTTGCTGTTGTTGAGTTGCCAAGTCATGTCCAACTCTTTTGTGAACCTATGGACTGTAGCCTACAAGCTACTCTGTCCATGGGATTTCCCAGGCAAGAATACTGGAGTGGGTTGCCACTTCCTTCCTATTTATCACTATTATAAATAATACTGTGATGATATATTTGAAACCTGGGTCATATCCCTGGTCACTTTCTTAGGATAGATTTCTAAATATAGAATTTTAGAAAAAGAGGGTATAAACATTGTTCAGTGTTCCTTTTAAATCTACTATCCAGAAATGATAGCCCAAGTTTACTTGATCGGTTCTGCCAGGGTCCAGCCCCAGTGGATCCAGGGAATTCAAAGGTGGGGACGGCGTCGGCGTCTCTGGAAAAATACATATTTAATCACAGATATATAGAGAGATTAGAAACGGATAGTGTAGTAGGAAAATTAGTTGAGATAAAGAGGCTGAATAACTTGGTTTACATGGAATAGCATCCATGCTCCAGATGGGAATTCAGCCAGAAAAACGGGAGCAAGAATGAATCCAATTTCTTTATTTTTTGGGTTTGTTTATATACCGTTTTTTACATATAAGGATGAATACAGAGTCACATGGGGGTCAGCAGTCCTGACCTTCATTGAAATCAGGTGCTTCACATAAATGTATAAAAAAAGGTCGTAGGGAATTTACATCATCTTCTGGCCATGAGACCTGCTGACATTTTATGATCCTTTCTTTCTGATAACCAAAAAACTTACTTCTTCCAAGGGCAGTTTTTCTTAAACCAGGCACCACCCTACAAATAAAGTTACATTCCTATAGGGTGAGGGTGTAGTGAGTTACAATCAAGAAAGGAATTTATTTAACCCAAGGTTAACATGATCAAGGTTAATACTTATTTCTACTTATATGCTAGTTATATTCATTATAAGG
Source organism: Redunca redunca (assembly GCA_006410935.1). Taxonomy (NCBI): domain Eukaryota; kingdom Metazoa; phylum Chordata; class Mammalia; order Artiodactyla; family Bovidae; genus Redunca; species Redunca redunca. Next base: position 37,938 of record SJYQ01006237.1, on the reverse strand, counting down.
GCAGGGAACATGGAGATTTAACAGCAAACATCAACCCAACAAGTGAAAATCCCTTCACCAGTGTTCCCCTTAAGATCTATTTAGTCTTAAGATCGTGATAAAGTTACATTTTTACATAGCAAGGACACAGTGATTCATAACAAAGTACAGTGATCTATTACAAAAGAGAAAGTTCATTAACTCAAAAAGTCTAGTATTGCTGACCTTAAAAACTACTATATTTCTTTTTCTATATTCCAAATACATTGATTAATATATTCCCAGGTGTCTAAGGATATGGAGGCCTGGCGGTAATCATTGACTCGACAATGAGAAAAGCCCTATGCTAATTAAGACTTTAAAATACTCCAAAACTCTGTGCTGTTTACGGTTGAGAAGTAGTAAACAATCCTGTGCGTAGTGGCAGGAGTATGGATAATCCTGTCACACAAGCTAGTCTGTCAGCAGAGAGGTTTGACCTGAGACACCCTTGTCACACCCAGGACAGGGAATTAGCAGCAATTATTGACACAACAAATGAAAAACCCGTCACCAATATAATTCCTAACCAACCCACTATACTAATAATTTCCAACTCCCTAAAAGAATTTGCCTTTAGTAAGTCTAAAACATCTCGTGCCTCCCAGGTTGGGAGGCTGTAAACAATCACATGTGGCGAACCTATACAGGTGAGCTAGATAACCTTCAGAGGAGGTGAGCTGAAACACTCTTGTCACGCCCAGGAATTTTTATTGCGTTGAAGCTGCACGTTAACTCCTTCTCCGAGAGAAATGGTTATGGGAGAGAGCCCCCCGTAAAGTCAGAGGTGTAGGTGAGAGCATAAAACAAACTCTGGTTTTGGGGTAGATGCTCGAGAAGAGGGGGTTTCCTGAGGCTTGGTCATGCCTTTGCGTACACCAAGCCTCCTTCCTCATGACCTTTGCCATGGGCGGAGTTCCTCACGCTGGCTCCCGGCAGGTTCTGTATAACAGTGAACCCTAATGATGTCCTTGATAAAAATTTTAGTAATATCTCTTTTTCTGCTTTGCTATTTGAGAAAAGGAAATTTTTAACTTCATTTAATTTTGATAACTTGTAAGTTCAGAATCTTCTGCTCATGTCTCAACTTTTGTTTGCCCCCCCCCCTTTTAAGTTGAGTTGTAAAGAGGTAGTTTTTGAGAATTCCCTGGTGGTCCAATGGTTAGGATTCTGAGCTCTCACTCCCAAAGATCTGGGTTCAATTACTGTTTGGGGAACTAAGATCTCACAGGCCACATGCTGTGGCCAATAAATAAATTTTAAAAAGGAATTTTTCCATATTAATTGATAAATCTTCCTTATATATTAGGAAGTTAATTTTTTCCTCATATTTTTTCCAGTTTCCTTTAGGCTTATGTTTTCATTTACTCATCTCTTCTGCATGGAGCTACTGAGCACCTGCTGTGTGCTGAGCACCATGGCAGGTGCTGGGATTCAGCAGAGAACAAAGTCGACTGAAATTTCTGTCCTTGGAGGCCCTACCTCTTAGTGGAAGCTTCTAGTCAAGGGTGTCATTTCAATGGACACAATCATCTAGTTTCTAGAACACCTGTTTTCTAGTTAGAAAAGTATCTATAATTACTTAAACATAATTGGTCCAATAATGCCACCTTCTCTTCAGAAAACCATTGTATTCACATGAATATGAAGCAAGAGACACCCCAGAGCTCAGCCTAATGGAGAAAATTTGATAATATTTTCAAACAAGTATGACTGAAAGAAAACGTTTAAACTTTCAGCTGGGACTCGAGCACATTCAGTGGTTATTTCCTTGTTTCCCTTCTATGCAGGTGCCTCTAAAATTTTAAACCATTGAACATCCCACAGTCTGGGGCTGGAGACATGGGAATGTGTGGGTGGGGCTGAAGAGAAAAGAGAAGTTTGAGGTCTTGTCTTAGCTCAGGCTCCTGTACCAAGGTACCATAACCTGGGTGACTCACAGACAACACAAATGGACTTCTCACAGTTGTGCAGCCTGGAAGTCCAAGATCAGGGTGCCAGCAGGGTCAGGCTTTGGTGAGGGCCTTCCATATTGCAGACTGCTGATCTCTAGTTGTACCATGACATGACGGAAAAAGATGGAGCTATCTCTCCAGCCTCTTAAAAGGGCACTAATCCCATTCATGACATCCCCAGCCAAACACCTCCCAAAGGCCTGACCTCCATATACCATCACAGTGGCAAATAGATTCCAACATGTGAACTTTGAGGCAACACAACATTTAGTCCATAGCAGATCCCATAAGCAGACAGGAGTGCCAGCATTGTGCCAGGAGTGACTTTATGGAATGATGATGCAACAGTCAGTTTCACAAGAGAGCCTTTTCCCTCAGTGGAGAAAGAAATGGGACCCTCAATAGTAGCAAAACTGCCTCTTCAGCAACCTGTGTGCACATGTGACTCAGGACCAAGTGCAGATTGCCCACCAAATCCTCAGCACTTGGAAACAACTCCAGGGAAGCGGATAGAGGGAATCCTGAACTGACAGAGATTGTTCAGAGATTGCAGCAGCAGAACAGGAAATCAAAAGAGAAATTGTACGGAATCACAGAAAGATAGAGTTCTATTTCTTATACATCTGAGAGGTATCACTGTGTTTCTAAGAGGAATCATAAGGGGGTGGTGAAGGATAGGGATCATCGTTTAAACACTTTAATTAGAATTTCCCACAGTCCTGGAGATTCCCTGGAGGTCCAGTGGTTAGGACTGCAGGGGGCACAGGTTCAATCTCTGGTCAAGAAACGAAGATCCTTGTAAACACTGCAAGGTGGCCAAAAAAAGTCCCACAGTCCCTGAGGAGAAACTGAAAGTGCAAATGGAAAATTCCATTAAATTAGCATAATTTTAAGCTAACTTTTAAAGGTACAGGTTGGAAAACCTAATCTGCTCCAATAATTCCAAGATGGAGGTCATCAATTCTTTCTTCACCTGTAGGCCACACATAAGCACCATATACATAAATGAACTCCAGATTAAACATGACTTCAGGCAGTTATGTTTACCCAAACAGAACCAGATCAAACATAACTGACTCCAAAAGTTGCCCAACACAGATAAACAAAACAAGGTCTCTAGACAGTCCTACTAAGCAGATTCCTCCTTCATTTCCTCTCCTTGCACAGCACAGGCTCAACTTTGCAGCTTCCCTTAGTCTTTCCCTACCCCCTTTATCAGAAGCTGGCCTCCATCACTCAGAGCTTTCTCCTAAGAGAAGCAAAGCTGGCTCTAGCTAGGAGGAAGCAAGCAGAAGAAGAGTCAGAGAACACAAAAGAAGGATCATAGAATATGCTCAACATCACTAATCACTGCTGCTGCTGCTGCTGCTAAGTCACTTTAGTCGAGTCCGACTCTGTGCGACCCCATAGACGGCAGCCCACCAGGCTTCCCCGTCCCTGGGATTCTCCAAGCAAGAACACTGGAGTAGGTTGCCATTTCCTTCTCCAATGCATGAAAGTGAAAAGTGAAAGTGAAGTCGCTCAGTTGTGTCCAACTCTTCGCCACCCCATGGACTGCAGCCTATCAGGCTCCTCTGTCCATGGGATTTTCCAGGCAAGAGTATTGGAGTGGGGTGCCATCGCCTTCTCCTTCACTAATCACTAGGGAAATGCAAATCAAAACCACAATGAGAACACTTCACATCCATCAGGGTGGCTATTACAGAAAGTAAGCAAGGGATGGAGGAAAGAAGGAAGAAGGAGAAAGGAGAGAGAAAGAAAGGAGGGAGAAAGGAAGAAGGAGGGGGAAGGAAGAAGGAGGGGAGAGGAAATAAAAAGAAAGAAAAGAGGGAGGGAGGAAGGAAAGGAGAAAGGAAGAGGGAAAGAAAACAGCAAGCGCTGGAAAGGATGTGGAGAAATAGAAACTTCTGTACACTGTTGGTGGACAAATGTGAAATGTGCAGCTGCTGTGAAAAATGGTATGAAAAATTAAAAACCGAACTGCCATATGATTCATCAATTGTATTTCTGGATATGTTACCCAAAATAAATAAGAGTACGGACTCAAAGAGATACGTGCACATCTGTGTTCACTGTAGCATTATTCACAACAACAAAAATGTGGGAGCAACCCAGGTGTCCATCAACTGAGGAAGGGGTAAAGAAAATGCAGTGCATACAAACAACAGAATATGACTCAGCCTAAAAAGGGTTCGGGTTGAATTCCGCCTTGAGAGGGAAATTTCAACTTACTCAACAATGTGGATTAACTCTGAAGACATGCTAAGTGAAACAAGACAGGACAGTACAATTCCACCATGTGAGGTACCTGCTGCTGCTGCTGCTGCTGCTGCTGCTGCTAAGTCGCTTCAGTCGTGTCTAACTCTGTGCAACCCCATAGACGGCAGCCCACCAGGCTCCCCTGTCCCTGGGATTCTCCAAGCAAGAACACTGGAGTGGGTTGCCATTTCCTTCTCCAATGCATGAAAGTGAAAAGTGAAAGTGAAGTCACTCAGTCGTGTCCGACTCTTAGCGACCCCATGGACTGCAGCCTACCAGGCTCCTCCGTCCATGGGATTGTCCAGGCAAGAGTACCGGAGTGGGTTGCCATTGCCTTCTCTGGAGGGGACCTAGCGTAGCCATATTACTAGACACAGAAAGTAGAATGGTGGTTGCCAGGTTTGGGCTTCCCAGGTGTCTCAGTGGTTTAAAAAAAAAAAAATTAGCCAATTCAGGAGAATTAAGAGATGCAGGTTCAATCCAGGGGTCAGGAAGATCCCCTGGAGCAGGAAAGGTCAAGCCACTCTAGTATTCTTGCCTGGAGAATCCCAAGGAAGGAGGAGCCTGGCCAGCTACAGTCCACGGGGTTGCAAAGAGTCAGACACGACTGAGCACGCACATACTCCACAGGAGTGTTTTTAGTTTTGGAGATGGGTGATGGTAATGGTTGACAGCAGTTTGAGTGTATTATTGTCACTGAACTGTGTGCTTTAAAAACAAACAAACAGTGGGAAGGGATTCATGTTTGGGAACGCTTGTACACTCGTGGTGAATTCATGTTAATGTTTGGCAAAAGCAATACAGTAATGTAAAGTAAACTAAAGTTAAAATAAAAATTTAAAAAAATTAAAAAAAAAAAAAACATCGTTAAAATGATGAGAAAAGAACTAGGAGGAAGGGAGGAGGGATGGGAGAGGAAAGCAGGAGAGGAGTTGGAGGAAGGCCTCTCCCAGGTAAACCGAACGGAAACAGGAACACACACTAGACTGGATTTGGCACGTGGAGAGCTAGAGTGAAATTTCCTTTTCTGTGTGCTGAGGGCACAGGGGAGCTGAGCCCAAAGGAGCGCTAGAGATCTGACTTCAGGCAAAAGTAGAATGAAAACCAGGCAGTTCTCAGGGTGTGGCACCAAGCTAAGGCCCCCACTCCCCTCCTCCGTGGAGCAGGGCGGGCGGGGCGAGGGGGTGGCTTCCAAGGCTTCAGTGCAGAAGTCAGGGAAAGCTGGGAGCCTGCAGTGACCACTTCCAAGCGTCAGGGCGTATCCGAATTGCCACTCCCTCCATAAAGGCCGTTCTGATGTCCCCCAAACCCATCATTCTCAGCGCGGGCCCTAGCCTCCCCCGCAACCCAAAGAGGGCAAACAGTGGTTCTTGCAGGTTGAAAAATCTTCTTTCCCTGCACCAAGCACAGAAGTGCATATGGCAAATTCACACCGCGGATCTTTGGTGTCATAATTTGGTGGGGGGGCTGGTTGGGGGCAAAATCCATGCTCCTCTCACAGCTCCGGCGAGGGAGCACGGACGACCTCACCCGGTCCAGCCCCTGCAGCCGGGTGCCCTGTCGCCGGGGTCGCGGTCACGGTCACCGCGCGCTGCTGCCACCTTCCCGCGCGCACAGGAAGAGGGAAGGGGGCGCGGCCGACCCCGGAGCCGCCGGGGCGGGGCCGGCTCGGGCTCCGGGGGTGGGGCCAGCTGCAGGGGGCGGGGCTAGGGCCGGCTCCGGGGGGCGGGGTCTGCGGGCTGCGCCCTGGCCGCCGAGGAGTCCCTGCGGCGCCGCCCGAACGTCCGCCTGCCTCCCGGCTCCTCCCGCCGCCTCCTCGGCGCGCTTCTCCGAGGTGCCCGCGCGGCAACGCCCCGGGCAGCTAGGGAGCCGCTGCGGCCGCGGAAATCTGTATACACCGCAGCGCAGGCTGAGTATCCGGGTCTCTGTGGCGCAATCGGTTAGCGCGTTCGGCTGTTAACCGAAAGGTTGGTGGTTCGAGCCCACCCAGGGACGGTAGCGTTTTGTTTTTCCTCTATGGGAAAATTCATTTTAAAACAGCAACAGGGAGATTTTTTAATGGAGCAAGAGTACGATACTGCGACGCTTCCAGGACAGAGGAAGATGACGTCCAGTTAATGGTGTTCGGTGCCGGTGAATCGGAGAGCGACGCTGCTGCGGTGTGGTTTGCTCTTTCTAGTTCAAACGAGTATATGGGGGAAATGTGCACCCATGGTCCAGGAGACCTGCCCGACCTTGTTCATCAACAGCAGACACTGCAATGGCAAAAACAAACCCCAAACACGCAATTGCTCGTTGGCAGGTGAATGAATAAATAACCATTGGTTTCTCTAGGAAAACCTGATACCACTCAAAAGCCAAAGTGGTTGTGCAATTTTGCCTATGTGCAGCCAGAAAGATTGGAGGAGCCGTGCAGATGCAAACAGGCAAGGGGAGACATCTCAGACTGTGGAGGCACAATTCATCCCAAGCCACTGTGGGCTGAATTAAGTTGTGCTCTATCTAGCTTTTGGACCCAGGACTTCAATCTAGGCAAAGGCCTTAACTGTTCACTTTGTTTAGACTCCCAGAAGAATTTTTCCTGAAATTAGAAAGTGTAGAGGTTCCTGTTAAAAAAATCTCAAACGACGTGTTTTCAACTCATCGCACAGAAGATGCAAATATTTTTCAAGCAGAGGATTCACACACTATTTTCCTCTTTTTTCCTGATTTTATTGAGCAGTAATTGACATTATATCACTGTATATATACGATTTTCTATAAAGATAGGGAACCACATGACAATATGATAACATGAGGCTGTAATTCATTCTTGCCAAGACTGAGGTCACCTGGTGCTTGGTAGGTAGGTGCTTTTTCTCTGGGATGTACCTACCATGAATAGACTTTAGAGACCCAGAAGAAGGAATCGTTAAACTCTCTCACTAGGGTGTCTCTTGGAGAAGGCAATGGTGACCCACTCCAGTATTCTTGCCTGGAAAATCCCATGGACAGAGGAGCCTGGTGGGCTACAGTCATGGGGTTGCAGAGAGTCGGACACGACTGAGCGACTTCACTTTCACTCTTCACTTTCATGCATTGGAGGGGGACATGGCACCCCACTCCGGTGTTCTTGCCTGGAGAATCCCAGGGACGGAGCCTGGTGGGCTGCCGTCTGTGGGGTCGCACAGAGTCAGACACGACTGAAGTGACTTAGCAGCAGCAGCAGGGTGTCTCTTAGGGAATGCTTTGACAAATGCTGGCAGACAACTATTTATCAAGTTACTGTTGATGATAAAATATCCTCTATTGCCTTGTTAGGAGCCCTCAGGAAGAAGACACAACATTGCACTTTCGGTGGAATTCCAGACAGAATAACAGTAGCCTGCCCCTCACCAACCCCTACCCTCCCCCCCTTCCCCCAGCCAAATGTTTCTAGCTAGGAGCCTTTCTGAAGTTCCTGGAAATTCCAGACTTTCCACCTACACTTCAGGATAGCTTACAGTGGAAACAAGAGAATGGGGGGTGGAGGTGGAATTATGTCATAAGATCATTTACAGATTGTTCAAATTGAGTCTCACATTTCAAGATGAAGAAGCTGTAATATTTGCTGTTAACTGAAGTGACAGATCCTTCCACTTTGAGGCTGAGTATATTTACACTAGGCTCTAAGCTCCTCGAAGGAAGAGACCATATTAATGATCATTTTAGGATCCAGAGGATTCCCTTCACCCTGTTTCCACATGAAACCTTTTAGAGGTTATAAGGACTTACCAGGGTTCTTTGAAAGGTCCAGTTTGCCTTACACCTTCTTTCTGGCCAGATGTCTGTCCATCTGCCCAGCGTGCCCTTCCCCATCTCTGCTTACCTGGGTCACATCTGCTGAGAAGCTACCCCTGGGAAAGCCTCCCCGACACTGCCTATAGATGGCCGTCCTCCACAGTTCATCATAGCACCCTCCAACCAGGGAGTTAATTGTTCCCTGAACGGGACTGTGATCTCTTTAGAGGAGGAACCATGCCTTTATTCATGCTGCTTGCTCACCTAGCCCAGGCCTGTCCCATGGCACACACTCAGCACCAGAGCCATCCTTGCCTTTCTGGGCACGTGGTTCACAGAGGCTGACAGTCACGTAAAAATGCATATGACCAAGGATCAGCATGAGGAACACAGAAAAATGTCCCCTGGCCCTGAAGAAAGAAGTCAACTTAGATGGGCTAAGCTGTCTTCATGGAGGACTTGAAATGACCCTGAAAAATCTGGACAGGGCACAAGACAGGGGAGGGACATTTTAGGCTGGGCAGATTTCAGGACAAGATGAGGGAGTGGTAGGGGCTGTGGGTGGACTATGTGTACTTAGGGTGCAGTGAAAATGTTCTTAGCTTGCAAAAGGGCTCTGAAGACTGAGGGAGGAGGCTGGGCTTAACTCTGTAAAGGAGTCACTGTTAAAAGGTTTCTGTTTTAGGATAGAAGGAAATCTATTTTTGGTGGTCAGGCTGACAATAGCATCAATAAGAAATAAGAGATCAGAGGACAGTTGAGATGTACTTATATTTCAAAGGAAAAGCAGTGAGGCTCTGGGCTAAGGTGAGTAAAGGAAAGAAGGCATGGATGCATTCAAGGGAAGACTGGTTGAAACCGGGACGGAAACAGGAGGAAATTGTGAGGGTGGAGCCCACATTTAAAGCTTGTGTTCAGACCCTAAGTCATGTCTGACCCCATGGACTGCAGCACACCACGCTTCCCTGTCCTTCACTATCTCTTGGATTTTGCTCAGACTCATGTTCATTAAGTTGGTGATGCCATCCAACCATCTCATCCTCTGTTGTCCCCTTCTCCTCCTGCCTTCAGTCTTTCCCAGCATCAGGGTCTTTTACAGTGAGTAGGTTCTTTGCATCAGGTGGCCAAAGTATTGGAGTTCAGTTTCAGCATCAGTCCTTCCAATGAATATTCAAAGTTGATTTCCTTTAGGGTTAAAGCCTGGGGGACCCAGAAAAATGGTGACGCCTTTGCTTGATGTGGGACTTTGGATGATTCTTAAAGAAAACTTGAAATTCAAAAAATTATAAATTGTCCATATTTTTAGCTTATCTAACCTGTGGTCAGTTCTCCACCATGGAGTTGATTGAGAACAGAGTCTCAGAAACATCATTTTTTTTAAGTTTAACTTCATTTTAAGTTAAACTTCATTTATTTTAGATGCGCTTCCCTGGTGGCTCAGCTGGTAAAGAATCTGCCTGCAATGTGGGAGACCTGGGTTCCATCCCTGGGTTGGGAAGATCCCCTGGAGAAGGGAAAGGCCACCTGCCCCAGTATTCTGACCTGGAAAATTCCATGGTCTGTATAGTCCATGGGGTCCCAAAGAGTCAGACATGACTTTCACTATCACTTTCATTTATTTAAGATAGTTTCCAGCAGACCACTTGGGGTTTCACAGAACCCTGTGAAAATCTGAATGGGAAGCTAAAGCTCTTCTCCCCAGGATGTACACATTCACTGGGAAATTTTTATTTACAGCGTCCAAGGTAGTCACAGAGCCTCTGGTGCAGGTTCTTGGCCCTGTTTTGTATTCTATCCAATTTGTATTCTAATTACTGATAAAAGTCATAAAGCATGTCAAATCCAAAGTGTTTAGGTATGGAAAAGTTACTAAACTGAAGATTTTAAGGTAACACAAAGAACTAGAAGAGTCTAATAGTATTGACAAGTCACAAAGAGAAGCCAGTTCCTTTTTTTTTCCCTTGCTGAGAAATTAAGTACATTTGTAAAATTAGTAATAAAGGACTCGAGACAAAAAGAGCTTGCTGGAGGCTTTAACACTTAATGTTTTATTGTAGGGGGTTCCCAGATGCCTCAGGGGTAAAGAATCTACCTGCCAATGCAGGAGATATGGGTTTGATTCCAGGGTCAGGAAGATCCCCTGGAGGAGGGCATGGTGACCCACTCCAGTATTCTTGCCGGGGAAATTCCATGGACAGAGGAGCCTGGTGGGCTACCTACAGTCCATAGGGTCACAAAGAGTCGGACATGACTGAGCATGCATGCTTTATTGTTAACACTCTGGAACCACTGGACATACTCTGTGAAGGGCTTTAGTATACTGATGCTTTCAAGGCCCCTTCTGTAGGGATTTATACCATCACCAGATACCAATTGACATTTCTTTCCTTGGGAGTTACTTTAATGACTCCCAGAAAACTGTCATATTTGCTGTCACGAGTCACCCTCTCACGGGAATTGAGCCTTTTTTTTTTTTTTTTTTGCAATAAAAACAAACCAAAAACTATTGTCTGTCAAATTTGACTCAAACTAGTTATTCTGAAACAAGTAAATCAAATACTCACTTTAAAATAAGGAGATCCTCAACTGCCTTAGTAATAAGCTGAAAAAGTAGAGCATAGATTATTATATGCATATGTTGAGTGTAATGATAGTTTGTATTTAATTATCTAATATATTCACTTGTACTAGCATATATAGGCTGACCTGATAATTGGAATTCACTATAATACTACTACAGAGGTGACAGTCTGCAATGGATAAGAACTCAATATAGAATTAAAGTTTTAAAGATAGAATTTTTCTATTAATTACCATCCACAGAGATGCTTTATGGTAATGACAAGGTCTGTATCCATGGGACTCTAGATTACAACTCAAACATTTTGCCATCCTTCTGAATAGACCTGCCTTACATCGTCCTGGGCCTTGCTAAGTCGCTTCAGTCGTGTCTGACTCTGTGCGACCCCATAGATGGCAGCCCACCAGGCTCCCCCGTCCCTGGGATTCTCCAGGCAAGAACACTGGAGTAGGTTGTCATTTCCTTCTCCAATGCATGAAAGTGAAAAGTGAAAGTGAAGTCGCTCAGTCGTGCTTGACTCTTAGCGACCCCATGGACTGCAGCCTACCAGGCTCCTCCATCCATGGGATTTTCCAGGCAAGAGTACTGGAGTGGGGTGCCATTGCCTTGGGGGAGCTTTAAATATCAGGTGAGCTGTAGACACACTTGAACTTTTCAGCATATTTAGATCGTCTCTCCCTCCAAACCCAGTGGGAAGGTTATAATAAAGAGAAAACTGGCAAGAAGGGTGCTTGACCCAGCTATTAAGTGGCTGCAGTAACTAAACAGAAAACGCATTTTCATTTTGAGACTTGAAGTATTTCATTGGAGCCTCTTTTCTCCCAATGACCTCTTGCTTCTTGGTTACATTTAATCTCCTGATTAAACTTCTCCAGTACCAGATTCCTTGTCACTTTGGCACTTGGCTGTTGTGAAGAAGTTATTTATATAATAATAAGTGCCTTTTGTGGGTCTGCTTTACTCAGAAATGTCCTGGTGTGCCTGTCAGCCACCTGTGTCTCTTCTGTGCTTCTTGAGGGAACGTGGATGGGAGAAAGGGGGGTGAGGATCTCCTGGAGGCAAAAAGCAAGAGGGCCAGAAAGATAAGTCTACCATTTAGATGCCTTTACCACCTACGGTGAAGGCAATGGCAATCCACTTCAGTACTCTTGCCCGGAAAAAGCCCATGGATGGAGGAGCCTGGTAGGCTGCAGTCCATGGGGTCGCGAAGAGTCGGACACCACTGAGCGACTTCACTTTTCACTTTCATGCATTGGAGAAGGAAATAGCAACCCACTCCAGTGTTCTTGCTTGGAGAATCCCAGGGACGGGGGAGCCTGGTGGGCTGCCATCTCTGGGGTCGCACAGAGTCGGACACGACCGAAGCGACTTAGCAGCAGCAGCAGCAGCAACCACCTACAGAGACTATCCACACACCACCTTGGCCTCCTGGTTCCTATGTCTCCTCACTTTTCCTCAGCTCCTGACCCAACCTTGGCCTTGCACCCCCCTTGTCATCCTTCAGATCCTGTCATCGCAGGTCAGTGCACTGTATCTGAAAGCTCAGGTTCAAGTACACCACTTTCTAACCAGCTTACTTCCTCCATAAGTCCCACTCCGGCATTCTCTGAACCCACCTCCAGTTCATGGAGGTCCGCCACCACTTTTTGAATGACCATCCCTTATCCCATGTCCCCCCTAGCCCTCCCTCCTTATCCTTTACTATAATCATTTTCTTGCCTAAAACCTGAACTCCTTTCTCTTCTGTATCCAGTTTGTTTGACAAAGCCTCTAACTTCAGCTAACTCTTTAACTTCCCATCTACTCTCTCAGTCCTGCACCCTAGCCGTACACCCAGTTAGAGAAAAATAAACCACCATTTTAGCTGGTCTCAGTAGTTTACAACCGTAGACTTCTGGAGGGTTCTGAGCACTGCCTAGTGAGCCTACTGCATAGTCCTGGTCATTTAGCACCGGAAACTCAAATCTCTCTTCTTCCATCTTTAACTCTTTCTCCCCTTAGGCCCGCAGCTTTGTCTCCTTGAGAAAAGAATCACAAGACCTTCCTTATCCCCTAATCTTCAAATCTTCTGAGGACAGTACCTACATACTTTGTTTTCCCTGGTACTAAAATGGATAAACTCTTCTAGCTCTTAGTGTCACACCCTCTTCTGATCTTGGATCTCATCCCAGAGAAATCTGCTCCTGCAATTGTCCCTTCTCTCATTTACAACATCCATTTGTCTTTCTGGAACACTTGAGCTCTCACTTAAACATGTGATACATCTCCTGTCTTAAAAACATGAAAAACCTTGACCTTGCATTCCCCCACCAGGTGTCAAGCAAATGGTTCAAAAGAATGGGATGTATCCGCCCTTTCTCACTGTCCCTTCTCGCTTGAACCCATTCACAGCTTGTCCTCACAGCTGCACTGAACTGTCCTGGCTGAGTTACCAAGGGCGTCCCTGGTGCCGAGGCCCAAGTCAGGTCTCGGTCTCCGTGTTTCTCTACTGCTCAGCAGCACCTGGCCAGTCTGCCTTCCCGATAGCTCTTCCCTTGATTTTCAGGACACCACTCACCTGGTTTTCCTCTTAACTGCCCCTCTTCTTTCCCCAGAGCTGTTTTAACTCCCTAATGACCCCACCCTCCAGGGGGTGCTGGTGGTAAAGACCCTATCTGCCAGTGCAGCAGACCTAAGAGACGTGGGTTCAACCCCTGGGTTGGTCGGGAAGATCCCCTGGAGGAGGGCATGGCAACCCACTCCAGTATTTTTGCCTGGAGAATCCCATGGACAGAGGAGCCTGGCAGGCTGCAGTCCATAGGGCTGCAGAGTCAGACATGACTGAAGCGACTTGGCAGGCACACACTACATCATGGCATCGAATAGGATCCGTGCACTCATCGTTCTAGATGGGTGTCTCCAGCAGTCCCCTCTTGAGCCCCAGTGCCACAGATCCACTTTCCTATTCTCCCCACTTGGAAGTCTAATAGGTATCTTACATTCACGCATCCAATTTTATTTTTTTAGCATCCAAAATGTTTTTAATAACAAAGTAGAGTCAGGGGTTAGTTCTTGTAATCATGGTTGGCCTCCGGTGCACCCGAACTTCCAGCCCTTGGAGTGAACAAAGGGTTTGGTGTGGCTATGCAGGGTTCCTGGGGCCTTGCCGAAACGCCTGTACACCTCTCTCCGCCCTTGAGAGGACCAGAGAGGACAGTGCCACAGCCCTTGGGGGAGTCCAGGGCCAGCTGGTCGAAGGTGAGGATCTTGCTCCCCGGCTTTGAGGATATGACTCCGGGTGCAGCTGCTCACTCACAGAGCACACACCTTGTTTGTGCACTTCCTGGACATGCACATCAGTGATTATAGTTCCCACCATCACAGTTGTTTTGCCTTCCCAGCTAGGAAACCCTATCTTCTGATCACTCAGGAAAGGGAATGCATCCAAAGTTGAATACATTCTTTCCTTTAAAGGTTTTCCTTCCCAAGTCTGTCCCATCTCAGTAGACAGAACCACCCATGTGTTCAGGCAACAAAATCTGAGCTCCCTCTTTGCATCCTCTTTCTACCCTGCAGTCAACTATCAACTCGACCTGTTGGCTCCACCTCTGAAATCCAAGTGGTCCAGCTGTTTATCACCTCCACAGCTGTCTGAACTGAGACTGTCACAAACTAGCACTTCCATTCTGACAACCGTAGTCAGTGATCTTTTAAAACCCCGACTAGATTGTGTCATTCCCTTGTCTGGAAACTTCTGGTGGCTTTCTGTTATTTTCGGGGACCATACGTGATTTGGTTTCTGCCAACCTCTTTAACCCAATGTTCTAATTCTCCTTCCCTTGCTCACTGTCCATACTGGCCCCTTGCCTGTTCTCAACCATGCCAAGCAGCCTCACACCTCAGGGCTTTTGTTCTTCCTGGATAATGCCCTTGATTCAGTCACGTGGTCAAGTCCCTAACTTCACTGAAGGACCTGCTCAAATGTCACCCCCACCCCCCGAAGTCCACCTGGTCTAAAATAATCTGCCCATCACTTTTCTCCATAGCATTTAGTACCATCTGACATTTATCAATTTGCCTACTTGCTAAAATTTGTAACCCTAAAAATCAATACCTGCAGTGCTTTTGTGGCCACTTGTGGGTGTGTACACAGCAGTGGAAAATCTGAGTCCCTTGCAGAACATCTGGTCTGTGCCACAAGGTCCTCGATGTGTGGTACACATCACTTGGCATGAACTGAACATGCTCATGTACATCTTGGATAGGACCAGACTTCAAGGACTGCTGGCATGGACCCAATGTCTTATGGACATTTCTTGTGCTTTTTGTTGGTTATTTTGTGGTTTCAAATAGCCCTGAAGCGTGGTACTCAAGTCCTGTCGCCTGTTCCCAAGCTCAAGGAAGATGTGATGTGCCTTATGGAAGAAAATGTGTGTGGGGGACAAGCTTCATCCAGGCATGAGCTACAGCACTGTTGGCCCTGTGTTCAATGTTTCTGCTGCTAAGTCGCTTCAGTCATGTCTGACTGTGTGCGACCCCACAGACAGAAGCCCACCAGGCTCCCCCATCCCTGGGATTCTCCAGGCAAGAACACTGGAGTGGGTTGCCATTTCCTTCTCCAATGCATGAAAGTAAGTCACTGAGTCGTGTCCAACTCCCAGCGACCCCATGGACTGCAGCCTACCAGGCTCCTCCATCCATGGGATTTTCCAGGCAAGAGTACTGGAGTGGGGTGCCATTGCCTTCTCCGTGTTCAACGTTAGTGAAGCAATAATATCTATTACATAAGGTATCTTTAAACAGAAAGACACACAAAACATCATTTGTTGATCAAATGATGATGTTGTGAGCAGAGGTTCACAGGAAGCTAACTGTATTCCCACCAGGAGCAGTGGTTCAGTAATTGGTAATGCAGTGTTCAAGGCAACTTTACAGAACTACCAAACGACAAGAGTCAACCACATCTATCTCCTATTACCACCTAACATTATAGATTTACCTTCTTGTTTAAAAGGCAAATGACTGAAAGGCAAGAATTTCTTCTTATTATTTTTTATTGCCTTGTATCAGCTTTACAACAATGCTGACATTCAGCAGAAACCTAGAAATATTTGAATGAGTAATTAATAACAAGGATGGATAAGTAATGCCTCAGAAGACATTCAAATAGCTAAGAGTTATAGTAAATATTCAGCCTCACTAGTCTTCATGGAAATGTAACCAAAATGAGCCAAGGTTCTCCCTCCCCCAACCAATGCTACTTCCTAGTGCTGATGAGGATTCAGCAAAATGACTCAAGCCATTATTAAAAGACCAAAAATAAAACTGCATATTCTTTGACCCAGCAATTCTACTCCCAGAAAATAAAACCTGATCTGTGAAAATTTTTGTCAATAAGTATAATTAACAATAACAAAACAGTACAAATCACTTCAAAATATAAATTGATGAAACAGTGGTAATACAATGTAACATTACATAGCTATCTGAAAGGTGTCAAAAACTAAAGATGGAAAAAATGCTCATTAAACATGAACACAAATCATTAACAAACAGGTACAACAGAAGCTTTTATTTCTTAAAAGTCTAAATACATGAAAACATGAAAATGTCTGCAGTAGTTATTATCACTAAATGTTAAGATGAATACTCTGAAATCTTGGTGTTTTCTTGTATTTTCCCAGTTTTTCCTTATAATAAACGTGTCCCTTTTGTAATCAGAAAAAAGGGAAGGGAGGGAGCTTTGGAAGTAAATTTGATGAATCAATTCTGAAGTTCTGAGTCCCTGGCGAAGTCTTCTTTCCCCAAGACGGCCACCCTTAACCTTGGTGACTCTGCTACGAATTCAAATTAACACAGCAGGAGGCGCTGCTTGGGACCCAGAGTTTAGACCAAGCTACAGGCTCATATGAGGAACCTTACATGTTCACACAGGAACATATTAGATTCAGCACCTCTTACTGCTGTAGTAACCACTCTACTCATTTCCAGCTCTACAGCTTATTAGCTCGATGGCGTTTCCTTAACTGTTAAAGGTGGTAAGAGTACTTTGCTCAGAGGAACGTTCAGGTTTAAATGAATTAACATTTCATTTATAATAGAACCCAACATATGCAAGCCATACATGTACTGTACATGTACTGTTATCTCTGCCAAAACATAACTGTTAGATGGTGTGTTCCACTTTGGCTACAGAAGTGTCTTAGGGGAGAAAGATGATACTTATAATCTCTTAGCACATCAACACAAAAATGCATTAATTTTTCCTTTTATAGATCAATTTTTGACCACAACATTATGCAACATTCTAGTTATGAGTTTCCTGCCCTCTTTTTTAAGGAGAGAAAGAGGAGACAAATTATATGGGGGGGAAAGTTTACATTCTATACCACTCTACTGGTACAAGACACATGCTTAGTCTTTTATCTAAGACCACAGCACCACTAGTAAAAACAGTCACATGCTCACATACCATATACAGTCACTTAAGTTTGTATCAACTAGTGTTTCTCCTGAACAATGAAACTAAAATTTGAAATGCAGAAATTTAGTGTACCCAACTGTACAAATTGCTAGAAACTATACACTACTTTTCATTTTTAACATTTTCAAGTCCTCATTTATCTACAACCACAAAATGAAGCCAAAAAGGAGAATACATTCATCATTATTTAAACTTATCAAACAGATCACAGGCTTCATGGGCACGCTGCTGCTACTGCTGAGTCGCTTCAGTCATGTCCGACTCTCTGCAACCCCATGACTGTAGCCTGCCAGGCTCCTCTGTCCATGGGATTCTCCAGGTAATACTGGAGAGGCAAAACCTTCAGTAGCTTACATTTTGTTCATGACAAGGCCAGTGTATCAAACACTACCTAGAAATACAGTAAATTTTTCCAAGAGTAGTAATAAATATTAAACTAAAAAGAGCCAAAAGCACTCAACAATTCTCAAACAGATATTCATCAAAATGAGGTAAGTCTAATGTGTCATTTGCTAAAGAATTTAATGCTGAAGCAGAAAAAAACTCATCAAAAATATCAGTCTTCATGGGACTTTCCGAGTTCAATGTTCTAATAAAGGCATTATTTGTGAGTGAATCTGGCTGAAGTTCACTCTGGTTTTTCTTAGGGCTGCAGTAATTATGCTCCTGCCTCAGATGTGTGTTGTGGGGAATACTGTTTAATTCATTGGGAACTGGTGCCGGGATGTGACTATCTCCCATTTCTAAATACCTGAAGTCAGCCTTCCCGTTTTCTGAGAGCTCTGTTGAAACCACAGTGGTCGGGGACAGTAATTCTGCTAGAATTTCTTCATGCGTCTGACCACCGTACGGGGAAACACCGGGAACTGTGGCACACCCTGATTTATTATCGGCAATGTCAATTTGACGCTGCAGTTCTTGTAGCAAGCCTTCTATTGACTCACCATCATTTGGAGACCCACAATGGGACACCTGTTCCGAAGGTTCACTTGGAAGTGTTCCGTTTTGGGGGGAAGACATTAGAGCGGCTAATTTCTTCTTTTTTGCCTTAAGTTTCTTAAGAAGTTTTAGACGGAGTTTATGAATCTGACCCTCAATTGTGTCTCCATGGTTTGGTGAAGAAACACCATTTTCATTTCCATGAGAACTGTGGTTGAGGTGAGCTCCGCAGGAGGCACTTTCACATCTCTTCCAAACTTCCGAATCACCAGTACCATCAGCATGGGGAGGGGAAGCTGCGCTGGCTGGTGTCTGATGGCTTGGAGGAGAGTTACTCACCAGAGGCAGCTTAGCTGCCCTCCTGTGAGCTTTCCTGGAGGCCTGGCTGGCCTTTTGTCTTGAACCTTTAGTTTGAAAGCCACCAAAATTACTTGCCCCCTTAACCGAAGGCTGCAAATCAGTCACAGTGTTTCTGTTATGAGCTGAAACACAAGAGGGCATAAAAGAAACACCCTTGCTTAATAAGCCTTTAACCCAACTTCCCACAAATGGTTTCTTCTCTTTCAGAGGTGGATTCTGTAACGGCTTAGCTGTTACAGTTTGAGAAAATGCTGTGGTTTCTTTTTCCTTCCAATCAGATACCTGAAATGTAACATGTTGTTCTAGATTTAACTTCTCGGTTTCTGGTGCAAGAAATTGTTTCAATGAAGCATTCCTCTCTAGCGCAACTGTACCCTCAGTGCCTACTGACTTGACTCGCTGTGTAAGGTCACCAGCATGAGTGTCATTCACAGGCTGAGTAGCTACAGTATCTTCTGGAGTCACCTGTACTGATGGCATAGTTAAGAGTTGGGACGAAAAGCTGAAATCCACAGACTGGTTGTGGGTAAGCTTGTCCTCGCATGGGGCCCCTAAAAAAGCTACGAGTGACTCCTCTGACTGCAAAGTGTTTGCTTCAACAACCCCTGCATTTTCTGCCACAGGTTTGTGTTCTAAACCTTCAGAGTTGGACTGTACTTCTTCAAGTGTCAAAGGTAAGATACTGCTGTCAACTGAACCTTTCAGATCTGGAAGGGAATGATGTTCAGGAGCCACGGCTTCATCCTGTGAGAGGGTATTAGGAACCATGGACACATCTGTGGGGTGCGCTCCTGAGGACGGTTCAGCTGAGGCAGCTTCGCCTGTAGAACATGCTGTTGGAGACGCTTGCTTCTGATCGCTGAAAGCGTACTGGTCACTAGTCTTTTTAAGCTGATGGCAGGCAGGTGCTTTATCTGTCATCTGGGATGTTTTTCTTTCCCAAATAACAATATGTATCTCCGAAGCAGGAACCTGAAATGTCTCATGCCTTTCAGAACACAGGCCTTTTAAATCATCACATTCTAGCCAACTTCCTGGGGAATAGGGAGTGAAAGTGAGAGGTTAGATATTTGAACAGACCACTATCCTAGGTAACTTTCTTCTGGCCTTTTTAATTGCTATTATTACTGAATAACCAAAAAAGAGAACTTGAAAACATGGCCTTATCCTTATGTCACCATTTTTCACTGCCGGGATTTGGATAACAAAACTTATGGACTAACATCCAGAAATGTGAAAAACTGAGGCAGTGTTTACTCTTTTCTAAAATGCTCATAAAAATCAAGACAGAAGTATCTTTAACTTCTGGAACTGAGAGTGCAGTATCACCTGATGTATCTAACAATATCAGAAAAGAGATTAGGTTTTTCATATATATGAGTTTTCAAGATAAATGAAACTTGTTACCTTAAGTACCAACATTTAATTTGATTATTTTATTGGTGGGGGGCCTGGTTAGAAAAAAAATAAAAGCTTAGGTTTTTGGGTGTCTTCTCTTATTGCTAAGCTCCTGTTTTCTCATTTGTCAAGTAGGGATGAGATGATCAATGTCAGGGAAAGACATTAAATACCCCCTCTAAAACACCAAAAAATCCCAAACAAAACTATCTGCTAAATAAGTTTATATTGATATAGTCTTATAAACAATCTGATCCCACTACTTCTTATCCTATACCCATTAAAACTTTGAGAATATTTTCTTTGCCTAGGTCAGTGGATCTCCACCACGAACATGTTAGAACCATCTGATTACTATTTGGGCTGAAGCCTCAGAGATTGATTCACTGCTCTGGAGAAGAGCCAGGATATTTTTTATAAGCTAACCATACCATTTTAATATATTTGTCAAAGTTGGAAAATACCTAACCTCTTCTCTCTGAAGAGGATTTTTCATTCTCTAGAATGAAATTAGAAAACTATTTTTTTTTTCAAAGTCTTTTTTTAAACTATAAACCAATAATAGTCTCTCACCTCAATCTCTGTTTAAAAAAGCAATATGCATATGCATATGTATACTCATAAACATGCTGATATAAACAAACAAAGGCAGCCATGAGGAGTGATTCTAAAGCAGGGTGATGGGGTAGAGAGGGATGGGGTTGTAACAGGCAAGGACAAGAAGAGAGAAAAGAATGTCAAGGCAATATTTATCTTAAAAGAACAACAAACTAGAGTTCAGTCCCCACGCCTATTATCATAAAAGAAAAATGTTTAAGCACTTACCATCAGCATCTAAAATCCATGTTACAAAATGATTATTTGCTTGGTACTGAATTACAGAAGTTACTTGATAAAGACAGCCTTCAGAATGAAATGAATAGCGCTGCAAGTCATTATGGGGTAAGCCTTCCACAAAGTGTAACATGAATATGAGAGAGACTCTGTAGGGGAGAAAGGCAAGAGAAGTCAAATGAATGTGATGCCATGTGTCTGGCTGCACAAAAGATGGTCTGAGGCAAGTGAGTCACACATAACACTCCCAAGGCCAACTACACTGCCTTTTCCTGAGAACCTCCAGATGTGTGCCTTAATTAGAAACGGAGAACTCATTTGAAGACGTGTGTAACAGTACACCCTTCTCAGACTGGTGTCACTGACAGTTGGAGGCCATCATGCAGTAAAGCTCTAACACAGGCCATTAAACAAAACTTGCTCTGTAAGCTGCAACACTGCTTTGGCTTATAGAAGATCTCTTGAAAACTACTTCACAGAATCAAAAGAAAAAAATCTAGACCTTTGAGAATTTTCTTTGGCACCAAGTGCCCAAATTTAACTGCTTTTTTGTTAGATGGGACAGGTAATATGTGAAACAAAATAACAAACCTAAGATATTCAAATAAACATTAAAAAAAAATCAAATAAGCTAATAATTTGGCCTATTTCTCCATTTTCTCAGGAAGTAGACAGACTCATCAAGTTAAAATTCTACTTACAAAAAGTTTATTTCTAAGGAAGTAGAAAAGAAAACATACTGGTTTATTTATTATAAATTTCAAAACATCTGCAATTTCAAAAATACATTATTACAGGCACATGACAAACCAGAGAACAGAACCCAGAATAGGCCTCAGATAACTAAATTTAACAGAACTTTCAGGATTTACAAAAAAATGTTGAATATCTCTTTTCCCAATATTTTAAACAGATATCAAAACTTACTTAGCTTATCAACATTTATTCAGCTGAAATAAACTTGAATCAATGTCCAAAAATATAGATTATTCAAACTGATAAGGGATAATTTGTAAATTATCCCTTGTCAATCTATTAGAGAATAATCCAGTCTTTACGGAACCATAAATAAAAAGTCCTGCAAAACTGTCTATATCAATAAATTCTGTTTTTTGCCACATACTGATCTGCGATGCCAAATGTGGGAAGAATTTAAAAATTGTGAAGCACTGAAGTGTTTAGAAAATTAATGGGCATTTGAAGAATTTGGAGAAAATTCACAATGCATATGTTACAAAGCAAATGAAAACATAATCAATAACTCCAGGAAAAATAAAGAGCTATGAAAGAGATGAAACATAACCACATATACTCCTTGGCAGGAGAAGGGATGTATGTATACTTATAATAAACAATGAAGTACTGATTTAACCAAAAAATGAAGTCATATTGGAAGGACAGGGAGAGGTTAAACACAGGTGGGGCTCAGATGATGGTGTGAGAGCCCCAGTCCTCAATATTTTAAAAGGTGGCAAAGGTACACTGCACTGAAATGTCAAAGTGAATGCTACCTTAAAGGTTTAAAGCAGGCGCCTGGAAATGGACTAGGAGGGGCGCTGTTCTCTTTTAGGTCTTGACACTAGTAGATTAACTGAGATTTTGTTACTTGGGTGAAAATAAAACCTTTAGCAAAGATTCTGAGGGATTTCTTGGCACATCCAAGGCCATCAGGAAATGGGAAGAGGAGGTTAATGTCACTGGTTCTTTACTACATCAAATGAAACCTCAAAACATGTCCTTTAGGTAGGGACAAAGTTACAGAGGAGGTACGTGTCTGAGTGTATTAACAAAAAAGAGAGAGAAACTGCCTAACGTGGAACTGCTGCTGCTAAGTCACTTCAGTCGTGTCCGACTCTGTGCGACCCCAGACATGGCAGCCTACCAGGCTCCCCTGTCCCTAGGTTTCTCCAGGCAAGAACACTGGAGTGGGTTGCCTATTTCCTTCTCCAATGCATCAGAGTGAAAAGTGAAAGTGAAGTCGCTCAGTTGTGTCCGACTCTTCGCAATCCCATGGACTGTAGTCCACCAGGCTCCTCTGTCCATGGATTTTCCAGGCAAGAGTACTGGAGTGGGGTGCCACTGCCTTCTCTGAACATGGAACTGACCTGTGAACTTTTACAGAGATGGGGCTTCTGATAACACTAAAAAAGAAAATTCTGATCAGTGTGCCCACTGAGGAAACACAGAAGGGTTGGTGATATATAATGAAGATATATCTGCTCAAGGGCAGCAGAAAGCTTACAGGATGAAGAATTAGCACGCTGAAGTCTAGGAGAAGATGGAAACTCAGATAGATGAGCCTATGGCTCATTCTGAATCATCTTAGTTCTTGAAACCAGGTTAAGGAAATCCCAGAATTCTAATGACTCTAGACACTTGATAGAGGTGAGGAAAATGGAAGTTCAATAAGCTTAAAAGAGAGGAGACAAAGAAAAAAAGGAGGAGAGACAGTAGGTGTGGGGTCAGACAATTACCCGAAGTCAGCTCTGCAGTGCTGTCACCTGAACAGCTCACCAGAGCTCCTACAGAGAGAAGCACTTTGGCAATTCATAAACCTATGCTAACTCAAACTTCTGAAAAGCAAGTTGCAGTCATCACTTTCAATACTACACACTGGGGGAAAAAAAAAAAGTAAACCCACATTCACTTTGTTCTAAAAATAATAAGGCAATTTAAACTCACTTTTCTAATACCATTTTTCTTATTTGTGACTTATTGTTGCAATTGTTACACGGACCAAAATGGGCAGCCTTAAGTGGGTGCCACTCAGGGATGACATTTGTAAAGGTGACCAGATTCTTCATACATCTATTAAAAAAAAGAGAGAGACATAATTTTGATTATTAAATTCATTCATGTTACCTTAAATCAATGACTAAAACAGAAGGCACTTTCCTTTATTTATTCATACTTTCCTATTCCCACAAAAGTATGTCAATGTTCCTTCCTAACCCTACCCTAGCAAAGTTCTCTGTAAGGACTCTCCACATTAATTATCTATAGTTTCTCAGCTATGAGATGAAAATGTTAAAGGCAGGGTTTCTCAAGGGCAATCCTGCTGCTATATATTTTGCACTGGGTTATTTTTCGCTGGAGGGCACTGACCTGTGCACTGGAAGATGTTGGGCCTCATTCCTGGCCTCTCTACACACTAGAGGCCATAACAGCCTCCAGCTGCAGCAACTAGCTATCTCCAGACACTGCCAAACGTCCCATGGGGCAGGAAAGAGCCCTGAGTGAAGGACCACTGTTTTAAGGCTTTCAAATGTATTAAGAGTTCATCCTTACTCAAAAAATTCACCATCTGGCTATACATTACTAACAACCAAAAATGAAAAGGGGCACTTACAAAAACATATATTCAGGAATAGCAACAACTTAATTATTTTGATTCTTAAACTATAAGAATATCAGTTGTGAAAAAATACAGTTTTCACAGTTTATATAAGTTCTAAATTTTGCACTTAAGCCTGAATATTTGATAGCAACAGCATCTGCAAACATGATCTTTACAGATGCACACCACAATTCAACTTGATTAACAGTATCTTTAAAAGAGCAATTATTTATTATCTAAGAGACACCATCTTCTTTTATAAATAACAACAAATACCATTAACTTATATGTGACGTAAGCACAGGTTGTTACAAATAGATCAATTCTCAGGGAAGCTAACATTTTAAAGGCAAAGCCACATAAAGGTATCAACAATCTCACTGACTGTTATTTCTGCTACATTCTCAGTTTCCAAAGATAAATATTAAGTAAAGGCTCCTATTTTTCATTAATAAAAGGGAGTTTGTCTCAGCAAATAAGTATTAATGCCCCACATGATATCTCACATTCCTGAGCAGGTATTACATATAAGGCCCTAAGCCAAACTCATCTACCAAAACATCCCTGTGGCAGGCACTCTTCATCCGCATTTTACAGATGAGGAAAATGAGACACATCAGATGATATACCCGACAGACATGAAATGAGTTCAGGGAGCCCAACTCCAAGGTCTTTAACTGCCTGCAGAAACTATCTTCTAAATCAAGTCAAAAACTCTTAAACTAGCACTAAAAACAGCAGCACACAAATGAACAAGTTTGCTGATATTCTTCCACCAGATTAAGTGAAAGTAAGTTTCAATGAAATGCCACTTCATTTTAAGCTTTTCTCCTCTAACTACTTTTACTTTTAGAGCAAAAAACTCTAACAAAAAAAAGGGAGGGGGGCAAGTGGTTGGTGGATTCTTTCCCTTGAGCTCTCATAGTTTTTCTATATGGCTCCAAAATGCACTTTTCACTTTGTATTCAAAGCCAACAGATCAAAATAACTGCTAAGTCACTGGCCCTCTGTTATGTTTCCATGTTACTTCCCTAACTAACTGTCTGAATTTGGCCAGAATAAAGATGATTTCTGCTGAGTTCCTGGCACAGAGAATATGCTCAGTGAAAAGCTGTCAAACAACTGAGATACAGATTCTGGAAAAGCTATCATCAAGCTGACTGTTGTCTTCAGGCTTGTTTCTGTTATTTACATTATTTAAGACCCAGGTGGAGATTAGGCAGCATACGTCAGTGAGCAGGCAAGTCTGAGGGGACAGAAAGCCTAAGCCTGAGTTTTCCACTTACTAGTCTGTCACCTCAGGCATCAATTTAACCCCTTTCAAGTTTCAGTTTCCACATATGTCAAAGGAGGAGAAAGTCAGATAATTTATAGAACTCAATGCCATAGGACCTAGAAGCAGATGTCTAATACTCATACAAAGTTACTTAAATCCTAGGTATGAGTGAAATGCTAAGTCTTACTCTGTTCCCTGATGGACAGGGAAGCCTGGTGTGCTGCAGTCCACAGGGTCACAAAGAGTCAGATACGACTGAGCGAATGAACTGAACTCTGTTCTAGTCCTTTTGACTTAACTGATTTGGGGGAAAAAAAAAAATGCTTCCTGATTCTACAGCTTGGATTTCCTAGAGCATTCTCTCACACTCAGCTCTCCTTGACTAATCCCTAAATACCTGAAAATAGTCTCAATTAAGATAATGAGTATCTGAAGTAGTATTTTTTCATATATATTTATTCAATAACTTGGAAACTCCAAATTTTCTAGTTTATTAAAGGTGAATTCAATAAAAGAGGAAAGGATTTACCTCTATTGTAACAGTTTGAATAAATGACCAACAGAACCAGCGAGGTCATGTTTTAACTGACAGACAGCCAGTGACTTTCTCATACATGGACACAGCAAAGGTGTCGTGTCTGATAAATTTTCTCTCCCTGACTCCTCTTCCAAAACCTAATTTCTCTATTTTTTTTTAATATGGCAGGTGTATGGAAGCAAAATAACTTTGCAGCTTCTTTCTTCTCCATGTTTCATCCTGAGTACCAATCTCAGGGTCATATACAACAATCGTGATCTCTCTAATCCTCACCTAGAGGCAGCAGGGAAGTAGAAAGCTGAGACAGTTCACGTGTAGAAGGATTCTGGTGGTGGCTCTTTCATAGGACTAAGGGAAGGAATGGGAGAGCGTAAGTTACCTCTGAGATCTGCTGCCAAGACTCTGGGA
Source organism: Redunca redunca (assembly GCA_006410935.1). NCBI lineage: Eukaryota > Metazoa > Chordata > Mammalia > Artiodactyla > Bovidae > Redunca > Redunca redunca. Next base: position 11,813 of record SJYQ01006237.1, on the reverse strand, counting down.
GCCTAAAATCAAGTTTCCACAATGTTGAAAACAAGCAAACAAAAGCCCTAGTCTCTAATACAGGAGTAAACAAAACACATATGGCTTTGCAAAGAATTCTAAGAGGGATACTTACTCAGCGGGGAATCCAGCAGAAGCAGGGGAGGCAGGGGACTGTGCTACTTCACCACTAGTCCCCACTTCCCACTAAAGAACTTCTTAACAAAATTCCTTCCAGTAATCTATCAAACCATTTATGTTTATTTATTATTATTATTTTTGGTACTCTTCTAGTATGAAAAAAGCAAGTAAATAATGCAGTTTCTGGGGCTCAACTTTTTCCTTTTAGCGGTGGAGAAACTTCAATACACGAAAGGAAATTTTATCAAGGGTAAAGACAGCAATGCTACAAGTGGAATCAAGTTTTCTTCATATTTCATTACTTGGAGACATTTTCAACAGAATGAATCCACTAAAGAAAACAGAAACACTAACCTGTTTTGATACTTGTGTCCACAGTGTGAACATTCAAAATTCCAAGAAAAAGAGTATGTGAAGAGCTGTTCAATGTGGGGTTCTATTTTTAAGAGCAGGGGAAATGCAAACACAGGGCTTTCCATATCACCTTGAAAAAGAGAAAGAAATATTATTGCTCATAATGAACTGAAAAAAAAAATTACAAATTATTTTCTCACTATATTCACAGTATGAATATTTGGGAATACATATATACGATAGAGTAAGTTATTCACAGTTGGACAAGAGAAGTTTTCGAAGCACTTGCTAAAAATGCCCATCATTTTAATTAACACTCACTATCTTTCATTTGTCTTGGTGACACTTATGAAAACACCTAAGACAAAGATACGAAAGACTCACACTGTCTCCTCAGATAAGCTTTTCTCTGGGAAAAAAGTAATCCTCATAACTATGACAGTTCTAAAGCATCATAAAAACAAAGCAAAAATATGTAGATTTGTTTGGTACAGACGCTAAAAATAATATAACTGGAGAAACACTGTAGGATAATAATTTCCAAGTTGGACAAAACCATGAAAAAAAGCCATCCCTACTGTGACTCTCTTGTTGTACAAAGTGGTGAGGGCATGACGCATCAGGCTCACAGAACCAGACTCCTCAGCCACTACTCTTCTTAATCTTTTAACAATTAAACTTCAACAACTTTAAAACTAAAGAACATCTGAATTTTGTTGTCACAAAACAAATGCTGAACTATGGATTCTGTCTTCCAATTTGGAGAGCAGCATGTTAAGAGGAGGATTTAGATTCTCCTCACATTCATCCTCCAATTGCTTTCCCTCCTTTCTATCCTCCGGGGAGCTTAGATGCTGCCTTACTGATTTGGCCCAAGAACTAATCTGAGCCCTGCCATCGTCTCCCTCCCCGGGACAGCCTCACTTCTGACGTTCGCTTCTCCCCAACCCTGGAACTTCGGTTGTCTGGAACACAGTTGAGAGGAGTCATCTCGGTCGGCTGTACTGAAAGGCAGAATAGTGGATCTTCCTGCCTAAGGATCAGTGGTCTTGGGCACCACTCTATCAGTATCAGTCATCACAAAGGTTATTTNAAAAAAAAAAAAAAAAAAAAGAAATCCAAAACAAAACATTTTTCATAAACAGAAAGAAATAACAAATTAACCTCCTAAAAATGAACATCATATGCATAAAGAGTGTGTAGTATAGCATGAGTTTGTAATTATCAGCCTTTAATTACTTACTCTGTTGAAACTAATATCAAGTGAAAAAGTAAATAATTTATACTGCATTATGACAACATAATCTTAGGCTCTAAAAAATATATAGTTCTCAACAAATCAAACTATCACAAAAGAGCTCAAAACACAACTGAATAAGTTATATGATTACAGGCCATTTTAGGTAATGTACATAGCTCCTAAATTGATCTTAATTATTTTCCCTTTGATCATCAGTTTTAGGTGTCTAAAGTGTCCTATTAGAGAAACATACAATACCAAAGCTTATTTCTAATTTTGATAACCTGCTGTCTAAATTAAGTGGTTTCTCTGTCTCTACCGCCTTAACCCGAACTCCTGCTCTACTATAGATCTTCCTCAACTCAACAGGGTTATGTTCCAATAAACCTATACATCGTGGAAAATATCGTTAAGTTGAAAAGGCATTTAATCCTAACCTACCAAATATCAAAGCTTAGCCCAACCTACCTTCAACATGCTCAAAACACTTAACATTAGCCCACTGTTGGGGAAAATCACTGAATACAATGTCTATTTTATAATAAAGTACTGGATCTCTCATGTACTTTACTGAACACTATACTGAAAGTGAAAAGCAGGATGCTGGACTGGATCCAGAATGGTTGTAAGCATATTGGTCGTTTACCCTTGTGATTGCATGGCTGGCTGGGGGTTGCAGCTCACTCCCACTGCCCAGCATCACAAGTGAGTATCATAGGGCTTTTCACTAGTCTAGGAAAAGATCACAATTTAAAGCTCGAAGCACAGTTTCTACTGATTGCATTGATCTGTTTAACACCATTGTACACTGGAAAAAAATCAAAAGTTGGACCATTGAAAGATGGAGACCATCTGTACCTAGGTTGCATATTTCCCTGAAGTATCTTGTTCATCAGGATGCAAACTTTTCAGTGACTCCTTGCTGTCTAGCTATTCAGGTTTCCTCTTCTGTTACTGGCTCATTAATGTGTCTGGCCACTTTTCTATCAGGTTTTTTTCTTTTTTTTTAAACTGATGTACAAGAATTCTTCATAAGATATCCTGGATATTATTTCTTTGTTCTGTCTTTACACAGAGGTTTTAAACTTTGATGTAACTGCAGTCAGCAATCTGTAGTAAAACAGTGACCTATATTTTCTTCCGAAGTTTTACAATTCTGCTTTTCGTGTTTAGGTCTTTAAATATGTGAATACTGGACGTTTCTTTCTAATTATGCTGTGAAGAAGGGCTCTAATCCCACCCACACCCCCTCCCCTGCCAATCAGGAACCAACCATCACCATTAGGAAGAAACCAAACGGGGGTGGGGCAGGGGAGAGGTGGGCAGGTTTGGATCTGGACTTTCTATTCTGTTCTATTGGTCTGTCTGTCCTGGTACACAACACTCAAAGACTAAATTACTCTCTACACTTACATAAATAAGTAGACACCATAAAATACTGGCTTTTTCCTTTAAAAAAAAAATACATATATACAATGAAGGAAAGGAAATATCAAATTGAAGATAGCAGTTACCCTTGTGATGAGGTAAGGAATAATTGGGAAAGAGTACAAAAAGGGTATTAGTTGTAATAGTTCCTAAACTGTGAGGAGGGAGAGCAGAGAGGATAGCTTACAATGTGTTTTTTTAAAAACAGTAATGAGAATGATTAAGTGTCTGGCTGATCTTAAAAATGTAACCAACATTCCAAGCCAGTACAGATTCTACTTCTCTTTCTTTAGTGGTTTAGAATACATGTTAATATTCAGAATGAGGACACACACATTGTAAGATTCCAACGTGCTCCCAGAAGCAAATGTTAGGTTTCATTACTGAGACCTTAAGCACTAACGTAGCCCCTCTCACTGCTGACTGAGTGGTGCAGACACACTGAGAGGGGCTACAGTACAGGAAGAGCACATGCCTGCCCAACTGCTATGAGTGCACAATCTTCAGACATCCCTTCTCTGTTACACAGAAATCCACATCCAAGGCAGCAGTAGAGCAAGCCACAACCCTCCAAATATTTATAATGAGCAGGGATAAGCAGGGTGGTGATTCAGACTGGGGAAGAAACCACTCTTTAAAATTCAACTGGGAACTGAAGTAGGGAACCTGAATAAAACATCTCAGGTCACTCCAGGAGGGAACTGATAGCCGCAAAATGCAACATGGGAGCACCTCAGTCTACACTCTGGCGATCTTACAGACAAGGCTCCTCTGGGATGAGTCCCTCACCCAACAGATGAGTGGCTGGTACTGGGGTAAAGGACAGGGAAAGAAGCCGATGGTGTAACCCGAGTGCTGACCCGGCTCTGAGAACTTCATCCACTCTGAAGGGAAGAAACACATGCGTGCATATTTATATAAAACAACTCCATCCTTGAATGGTTTAACCAGTGATACATTTCTACCTAGATTCTCCCTTCCAAGAATCTGATCATCCCCAGTAATAAAACAGTATTGTATTTCCTTATTATGTAAGTATGTCTTTATAGTAGACGAGTAACACAGTTAAACTCCACAAATTACTTACCTAATGTACATCTAAGCTGAGGTTGAAGTCTAATAAAAATTTCATCTCTTACTTCATTCAGACAGGTCTCTATCTTTGCAAATATTTCTGAAGGAAGCTTTTTACAATCTCCATCTAATAATAAAATATAGAACATTACTGATTTCTCAACAACTTATATCTTTCTATAGACAACTAATACATTATCAAAAATGAAAGTTTCTCAGCCAACAAATTTTCCAGAGACAAAATGGAAAACTACAAAATTCCGTAATTCTTCTCTTTGTAGTGTATCATGTGTGTATGCACTTAGTCAACTCACTTGTGTCTGACTCTTTGTGAACCCATGGACTGCAGCCCATCATGGGGTATCCATGGGATTCTCTAGGCAAGAATATTGGAGTGGGTAGCCAATTCCTTCTCCAGGGCATCTTCCCGGCTAAGGAATCAAACCCAGGGTCTCCTGCACTGCAGGCAGATGCTTTACCATCTGAGCCACCATGGAAGTCCTGTAGTATACCATACATTCCCTCAGTCTTTTTTAACAGGACAATATCGTTAGTACTGACTGCCTGGCTCAACATCATTCTGCCGGAGTAAAATCTCAGTGAAAGTTTTTCTCACCCAAATAATCACAGGCCTAGCTAAAGAACTACATGTTAATATTCTGCCCATCTCTGAAACATCTGAGGCCGTTTCTTTCAATGCAATTGTTCCTTATGCTAAGACAACTTCTAATCAGTTAATCTTCTCTTTATAACTTGTACTGAACTTAACTATATCTCAGGAACAGATAAATTTATAAGGAGTCTTAAATATTATGATTACTTCCCAAACAAACATTTGGTATGTTTCCCTCCCACTCTTTTTTTGGGGGGAGGGGGAGGAAGGAGAGCATGAAGGGATCTTCATTGACATCACTGCATTTTGTACAACTCCACATTCTGCCTTTTTTACACAAATGTGCTTCATTAAAAACTTTGCAGGCTAGTTATTACACTCCAACTGAACTGCAGTTTTATTTGCCACTCCCTATCGCTGGACATTTAAGATTCTTCTCTTTATTATAAACACTATTATCATGAACATCTTGGGGCACATACCTGACCATGTGTTTGACATTCTTTAGGGCAAAAGTCTTCAAAATTACTGACAGAAAACTAAGATTAGCAAAATTAAGAAACTAAGATTAACTAAAATTATTTTGAGTAAAAGCCTCCATATGCACTTGACTCTGGCTACTAGATCTTTTCACTCAAATCTCTTATAAGTAAATAATTCGTATAGCCTGATCACACGCTGCTTATGCGTTTCACTATGAGAACATCTGGAGTCTCCTGTAACAAGTGAGCACTGACCAGAATTTTTGGTATCTGATCACACTGGAAAAAAAGAGAAAACTTACAACCAACAGTAATGCAGCTGGAACAAATGTAATTACAACTATACTATAAAAATGACAATTATCTTGTAAAAGATGAATAGAATACTGAATAACCAAGGTCAAACTGCATAAAAGTAAGGACTCTCCCCTTCCAGACCCAAAAGGCCATAATAATTAGAACAGCCTGGCACTGGTGCAGGAACAGGAAAATATTCAAAGATGGGAAAACAATGTATAGGATTTATATAAAAGATTGCAAGATCAAAGTCAAGTTGAGTAAAGATGAGGACAGCAAGACCTAGAAAGCCCTAATAATTAACATAGTGTGGTACTGGTGCAGAGACAAAGTGACTAAGAGAACAAAACTGAGTGCTAAGGAACTGCTTACACAGACTGGAATATGACAAAGGGGGCATGGCAGATCACTTGAGGAAAAAGGTGGAGCTAGAAAAACTGGCTATGCAATGGGAAAAAAATGAACCCTTATCACACACCATACCCAATTACCTACCACTGAATCAAGAATTTCAATGTTAAAAGCAAAGCTCTGTGACTTCTCAGTGAAAACACAGGTGAATGACTTTCTCATCTTGGATAAAGGAAACATTTCTGTTTAAAGCCACAAACGTTACTAGCTATAAAAAGAAAGATGAACAATTTCTGTACATCAAAAGGCATCTTTAAAAAAGCAAAGGCATAAGATACAAACTGGGAGATGTAGCAAGCTATCGGACATAAATAAATAGAGCAACAAGGACATATAAAAGCTCAAATCAGGAAGTACATGACAACAGAACAAACAGGTATAAGATACAGACAGGCTTCACAGAGGGAACAGAGGGTCAATCTATATAGGAAGAGCTGTTCAACCTTTCTAAAATTGGGGAAAAGCAAATCAGGACCATTTTATATCATTCAAATAGCAAAAATCTCCAACTGTGAAAATAGCCAAGGGAGGAAATATGGATGAGGAAGATCTCATCTACATTGCTAATGGGAGTACACACTGGTACAACCACTCTGGAACCATCAGCCTTTATCCAGTCTGTGTGAACTCAGTCTGTCCTAAGGTAGATCCAAGGGAAACTCTTGGGCCCCGAAAGATTGGCCTAAAAACAGTCACAGCAGCAGTATTTATGATGGCAAGAATCAACCCAATGATAGATGAATAAATGCACCGCTATACTTACAAACTGGTATTTTGACAATCTGGAAATATAACACAGCAATTAAAATCGGTGAGCCACAGATACAAGCAGCTTTACACATAAATCTTGATAGAAAAAAAAAAAGTCCCAGAAAAAATATACTGTTTATCTTTTTTTTATAACATTCAAAACATTAGGCAATATATTATAGGAAGAACTATTTAAAAAGAAGAAATGATAAAATACATTTTAGGATGATGATTACCTTCGGGGGGAGTAGAGGATGGCATGGGGAGGAACACATAGGTACATGTAAATCACTGCAAATATTTTATCTTGTGTTGGAGGTGGTTCCTGGGTATCCTATTTCATGAAAACATAAAAATATATCCCTCACTGTGAAGTGATTTTTGGAGAATTGTGGGATTATGGGTGATCTATTTACTCCTTTATTCCACTTTACAGCAACTCAAAAACTTACAAAGTTTTACTTTGATGGACTCTATGTTGACCACCATTGACCAACAGATAACATATAACCACAGACTCCTTACTCTTAGTTTTTGAAAAAGACTGCCTTTGGGGCAGTCACGATAACACAACTAGTATTATCTCAAGCTTCAAGATACTGTCCCTTTGGGCCCTGCTCCGAGGTCTCGACACAGAACAATGGGTACTAATGGCATCTTTTTCATGTGCTATGAGACAAGTTCAACATTAGTCTCTCTTAAAATTAAAGAGAAATAAAATGTTCTTACTAACCTTTAACTCCATCCAGCTGACTGGTGTGCAGAAGCTTATTGGCTTCATTATACCTGGTAAACAACCGCCCGAACACGGACTCCTCTTTAGAGCACAGGTCAGTCACAGTGCTTTTCAGCCCTTCCAAGTGCACCAGTGCTGACAGGATACAGTCTAACCAACACAGGGCATGTGCGTTTTTCCACTGGACACATGAAGTCTGGCAAAATGAGGTATGTTTGCTCTCCAGTGGCTTTTCCAGTTCAGACATGCATCTTTCATTTTGAGGGCGGGTTCCTTCAGTTCCAGAAACATCAACCATGGTAGCATCTTCCTCAGGAACCATGTCAACAGTATCAGCTTCCAAAACCTCATTCTGCTCCCAGGAATCAGCTGTCCTAACTGGATTCTGCTGTCCACTGTACAGTGAACCAGGTAAGCCTGGTGAGCTTCCATCATATTTTCCTCCATTATGGTTACTGTTCAAAACTTGTTCACTGTCAATGCCTTGGTGATTTTTAGTCTTTTTGGAACCTGCTAAAAGAGGTAAATCTTCACAGTTGGTTTCCAAGATCTTTCTCTTTTGAGGCTTATTTGGAGTGTGACAATCTTCCAAACCCGGAGAAATTAAGTTATTAAGTGATTTAGAGCCTAAAGGATAGATGCACTAGAAAGAAGAAATAAAAATTCAAATAAGCTCAAGCTTTGCTTTACCATTTCTATATCATGAAAAATATGTATAAAATGTTAGCATTAATTTGAGAGGATATATAATATTATCAATCTAAATTTGAAGGAACAAGGATAAACAGTTAATCAAAACTTTAGTCCTCAAAAGATTAATTTTTTCCTAGTTAATTTGAATAGTCAAGGGTTTAATCTAAGCTACACCAGGGTAAGCTAACAAGGAAAACATACATATTTTTGCTTTAACAAAGAATCCAATATTGAATGAATTAAAAATTCTAAAATTTTATGATGAGTGTACTATTCTTTGGGGGATAGGTATACCGTGTGGCATTAAAAACTAGAAAAGTAGTTTCAAAGTACAAAGTTCCAAAGAGTAATGTCTATGTTACATAGTTTTGAAACTGAGTATTAACCCAAGAGCACGTCAGTGGACCAATTTTACAACCACACTGGGTCTCAGAATCAAACTGGCTGAATTTTAATGACTTCACCATACACGAACACAATTTCAGCCAAATAGCAAAAGTGTAAACAAGTCACTAAAATAACCAACGAATTTNAGCAAAATCACAAAAAGACAAATACTGTATGATTTCACTTATATGAGGTACCTAGAGATTAGTCACATTCATAGACAAATTAGAATGGTAGTTGCCAGGGCTACAGGGAGAAGTTGTTATTCAGCGGGTACAGAATTTCAGTTTTGTAAGATGAAGAAGTTCTGGAGTTCTTAAGTACATAATATTTAGAGGTTAATAACTTTCTCAGTGAGTCCCAAAGTTAATAAACTAACAGATAAGAGTGACAACATCTAAAGGACCCCTATAAGTTTAAAAAAAAAAAATCTTGAAATATATTCCCTCCTCTAACAAGTCTTAACATCTTCATGTAATAATTCAGGAAACTGAGTGGAAAAATAACAGAGAATATTTAAAATTGCATACCAGACAGATCTAGAGACTTTGATTATCTACATATTAAAAAACATACAGTCTAAAAACTACAAAATGAGCGCAAATTTAAACAGTGAAGAAAAAGCAAAAGGCTAAAACTTTGATACCATCTAAGATTAATACTTTACCTGCAGATCCTCACACAAAAAGACAGATTCTTGAAAACTAATTCGGTAAGTCTTTAAGGCTTTTAACTTTCCCTTCGCCCTACAAGCAGGGCAATACCCATCTGACAAAACTTTAGCTGAATCATAATTCTAAAAGAGAAAAAAAGTAAATTAAAATAGAGACACTCACAGATTTTATCAAATTACAAAAAGTTAAATGTAGAAGTAACCAGAAAATTTTTTTATAATTTTCACCTAGAAGCATCCTGGTAAGATATCTTAAAAGACAGCAAATAAAAGAAATGCATACAGGCTTTAATACAGCTATTATTCCAAAAAGAATATATTCTAGTTTTATATATTAAAGCAGGTGTTAAGAATAGCATTAGTTTTATTTGCAAGAAAAAAAGTAACGTCAGTTACCACTGGAAATATGTTCGACATTTTCAAACAGTAAACCATAAGGTCTGTGTTTTCTTTCTACTTTCACATATCAGTGAAACAGAGAGGTAAACAGAAACAGTCTTTCGCCATTACTGTAAGATTTCCGTGGAAGACACAATTTTTTAGAAATTAATTTGTAAAATTAAAACCAAATTTAAGTCTCAAAAACAGGAGGGAAATAAACCAACTTTGCACTGAGGCAAAAAATAAGTGCACTAACTTTTCCCAAGTACCCCACCATGTGGAGTGAAGATTTCCCTATATCAGCCCCTGGTCCAACCACTGGCAAACCATTTCCACTCTTCGGGGAATCCGTCATTCCGAGTCATTGGCTAATTTATGTCCCTTGAAACATGTCAATAGCACTAAGCATTTCTCAATGAACCCTGGAAAAAAAAAAGTCAATAGACAATTAAACAAAAATCCTATTTACTTTGAAAAAGAGCTATGCTATTTTAGAAGATGGATATACATTAAGTATATTTTGAGAACTATATATCCTACGTTAAACAGATTCTAAAATTGTTATTTTGAAGTAAAAGCAAGATACCTAAATTTATTTATACATCTAGCAAATTTGTGGGAAGAGGGCATAAACCAGCAATAGGACCAGTCTTCATAGTAGACTCATTTAAAAGCAAACATCAAAACTTGTAATAGAGTTAGCTATTAGTTAACTGTATCGACCAGAGTTTGAAAACCTAAGTTTTTAGTCTATATACAATTTAAAACAAATATATAAACATTATATTAAGAAAGTACTTTACAAAACCCAGATCCATTGTGCTATTACCTGACAAGGACAAAAGAACCCCCTACATTCCTATTGCTTTCAATTACCAAGAATACATCACCGGCTGAGAACAGTGTCACTTCTTAAAAGCTGACAATAATGTACTTCATTTTACATTAAACAATTTGTAACAGAACAAAAATATAAACACTGTCATAGTACAAATTACACTTTAAGGAGTGTTTTTTGAGTGTAGTCCCCTGGCGTAGAATCACATTCAGTCAAGTCAAAATTATGAGACTGGAGTTCAGTGTAAGGGAAAGTAATTGTTAACAGTAGTTTAGATTTAAAATACAAGGAAAACTAGATAAAGGAGAATCCTGAGCAGAGTGAATCACCACTTCACAGGGATGCTGTAGAATACTTGCAAGAAAAACGTTTTTCCAATATCTAAGAATCCATGATTCTATGACAACCACCTCCTGGGAAACTAGGGCTCACAGATTCACTTGAGAAACTAGTTATGCTATTCTGTTTCACAGGAATATACTTTACACAGCTTTCAAGCCAAGGAATAATTCCAAAAATAAAAATTCTCTTTAGAAAAGCATCAGTGAATCTTAAGTTGCTATTCCTCAAGAAACATTCATAAGCAGGGTTTCTCAACCACAAGATTACAGACATCACAGACCAGATCAATTTGTTGTGGAGGCTGTCCTGTGGGTTAAGGGGATGTTCAGCAGCATCACTGACCTCTAAGTGCTAGATGCCAGCAACACCCCCTCCTCAGTTGTGACTGTATCTCCAGATGTTGCCAAATGTCTGTCAAATGTTGCCAACCTGGGGGGTGGGGTGGGGGTAGGGAGCCAAATTCAGCCCATTGAGTATCACTGCCAAAAGGGTAAAAAAACTTTAGTGCTTTTTCCTTTTAAGTTCCTCAGGGACAACACCAATTTGTTAACTCTGGCTGGTTCTGTTCATAACCTACTCACAGAAGGGAACCTACACAGGAAGAGTCAAACTTTTAGGATTCAAGAGTGGCTAAAAGCACAGACTTTAGGTTCAAAACTGTATTTGGAAAATTAGATGATTCTAAGAATTAAATCATGTATGGATGTGAGAGTTGGACTGTGAAGAAAGCTGAGCGCCGAAGAATTGATGCTTTTGAACTGTGGTTTTGGAGAAGACTCTTTAGAGTCCCTTGGACTGCAAGGAGATCCAGTCAGTCCATTCTGAAGGAGATCAGCCCTGGGATTTCTGTGGAGGGAATGATGCTGAAGCTGAAACTCCAGTACTCTGGCCACCTCATGCGAAGAGTTGACTCACTGGAAAAGACTCTGATGCTGGAAGGGTTGGGGGGCAGGAGGAGAAGGGGACGACAGAGGATGAGATGGCTGGATGGCAC
>SJYQ01006231.1:141653-153887 GCA_006410935.1 Redunca redunca | reverse complement strand
CTCTATACAGTTAGCAAAAACAAGACTGGAAACTGACTATGGCTCAGAACATGAACTTCTTATTGCAAAATTCAGACTTGAATTAAAAAAGTAGGGAAAACCACTAGACCATTCAGGTATGATCTAAATCAAATCCCTTATGATTATACAGTGGAAGTAACAAATAGACTCANGGGTGGAGGTTCATAACATTGTAAAGGAAGCAGTGACTAAAATCATCCCCAAGGAAAAGAAGTGCAAAAAGGCAAAATGGTTGTCTGAGGAGGCCTTACAATAGCTGAGAAAAGAAGAGAAGTGAAAGGTAAGGAGAAAGGGAAAGATATACCCATTTGAAGACAGAGTTCCAGAGAATAGAGAGGAGAGATAAGAAAGCATTCCTCAGTGAACAATGCAAAGAAATAGAGTAAAACGACAGAATGAGAAAGACTAGATATCTCTTCAAGAAAATTAGAAATACCAAGGGAACATATCATACAAAGATGGGCACAATAAAGGACAGAAACAGCAAGGACATAAGAGAAGCAGTAGAGACTAAGAAAAGGTGGCAAGAATGCACAGAACTGTACAAAAAAGGTGTTAATGACCCTGATAACCACAATGATGTGATCACTTACCTACAGCCAGACATCCTGGAATGTGAAGTCAAGTGGGCCTTAGGAAGCATTACTATGAACAAAGCTAGTGGAAGTGATGGAATTCTAGCTGAGCTATTTCAAATCCGAAAAGATGATGCCGTTAAAGTGTACTAAATATGCCAGCAAATTTGGAAAACTCAACAGCGGTCACAGGACTGGAAAAGATCAGTTTTCATGTCAAATCTAAAGAAGGTCAAAGCCAGAGAATATTCAAATTACCTTACAATTGTGCTCATTTTACATGCTAGCAAGGTAATGATCTAATTCTTTCTTGCTAGGCTTCAACTGTACATGAACTGAGAACTTTCAGATGTGCAAGCTGGGTTTAGAAAAGGCAGAGGGAAAGAGAGATCAAATTGCCAACATCCATTGGATCTTCCTTGGTGGGAAGATCTGCTGGAGAAGGGATAGGCTACCCACTCCATTATTCTTGGGCTTCCCTTCTGGCTCAGATTGTGAAAAATCCACCTGCCATGTGGGAGACAAGGGTTAGATCCCTAGGTTGGGAAGATCCCCTGGAGAAGGGAAAGGCTACCCACTCCGATATTCTCACCTAGAGAATTCCAATGACTGTATAGTCCATGGGGTCACAAAGAGACACGACTGAGTGATTTTATTTAGAACTTCCCTGGTGGCTCCAACAGCAAAGAATATGCCTGTAATGTAGGAAACCTGGGCTCAATCTCTGGGTCAAGAAGATCCCCTGGAGAGGGAATGGCTACCCACTCCAGTATTCTTTGGCTTCCCTTGTGGCTCAGCTGGTAAAGAATCTTCCTCCAGTGAGGAAGACCTGGGTTCGATCCATGGGTTGGGAAGATCTCTTAGAAGAAGGGAAAAGCTTCCCAGTCTATTATGGCCTGGAGAATTCCATGGACTGTATAGTACATGGGGTTGCAAAGAGTCAGACACAACTGAGTGACTTTCACTTTCTCTTTCATTGGATCATAGAAAAAAAACAAAGGGATTTCAGTAAAGCATGTACTTCTGCTTCACTGACTATACTGATCCTTTGGCTGTGTGGATCACAACAAACAGTGAAAAATTCTTAAAAAAAAGGAAATACCAGACCTCCTTACCTGCCTCCTGGGGAACCTGTATTCAAGTCAAGAATCAAGAGTTAGAACCAGACATAGAACAATGGACTGATTCAAAATTGGGAAAGGCACATGTAAGGCTGTCTATTGTTACTTTATTTATTTAATTCCTATGCAGAGTACATCATGCAAAATACTGGGCTGGATGAATCACAATCTGGAATCAATATAGTCAGAATAAATATCAACAACATTAGGTATGCAGATGTTACCACCCTAATGGCAGAAAATGAAGAGGAACTAAAGAGCCTCTTGATGAAGGTGAAAAAGGAGAGTGAAAAAGCTAGCTTAAAACTCAGTATTCAAAAAACTAAGATCATAACATCTTGTTCCATCACTTCGTGGCAAATAAATGGGGAAAATGTGGAAACAGTGGCAGATTTTATTTTCTTGAGCTCCAAAAATCACCACGGATGGTGACTGCAGCCATGAAATTAAAAGATGCTTGCTCCTTGAAAGAAATATTATGACAAACCTTGACAGCACATTAAAAAGCATAGACATTACTTTGTTAACAAAGGTCCATCTAGTCAAAGCTATGGTTTTTCCAGTAGTCATGTATAAATGTGAGAACTGGACCAAAAAGGAGGCTGAACACAAAAGAAATGATTCTTTTGAATTGTGGTCCTGGAGAAGACTCTTGAGAGTCCCTTGAACTGCAAGGAGATAAAACTTGTCGATCCTTAAGGAAATCAGTCCTGAATATTAATTGAAAGTACTTTTGCTGAAGCTCCAAGTCTGTGCCTACCTGATGTGAAGAGTTGACTCATTGGAAATGACCCTGATGCTAGGATAGATTCAAGGCAAGAGGAGAAGTGGACAGCAGAGAATGAGATGGTTGGATGGCATCAATGGACATGAGTTTGAGCAAACTCTGTGCAAGAGTGAAAGGCAGGGAAGCCTGGCCTGCTGCAGTGCATGGGGTCACAAACAGTCAGACATGACTGAGTGAGTGAACTACAACAAGCAGTTAGAAACACTTCTCAAATCCTCCCTTTCCCACCTCAAAGTGAATTAGTGCCTCTCATGTAAATATACTCTAAATTTGTCTATATTATGACCTGTTGTACTTTTTTTTCATATCATACAATAATCATATGAGCTTTTTCAAATAGGGTAGGAGCTTTGTTCATTGATGAATGACACATATCAATGACACATATTCAATGTTTATTGAATGCACTACATCAAGACAGTTTATAATGATGTTTCAATTTTAAATCAATTAAAAACCCTCTTTCAGATTTTATATTATATGCAACATTTTAAATTTAAAATTTTTTTTCTCTCCCAATCTATCAATTTAGGTAAGCAGTAGAAAGGAATCACAAATTAATTTATTTTCTTCAGGTGAAATGGAGGCATTCGAGAAATTAACTCAAGTTAAATAAATACAAAGGAAATTATGTCTTGTTTTATTTCAAAGGCATTGTTCTTGGCATTTCTCATCCACTGTTTCTACCATTTCTTTCTTTTCAGACATCTAGTGGCCTGCTTCTCTCATCCAGTGTTGTCACTTCCCTGGCATATACATTTATCTATCCCTTTTGATCACCCTTAAAAGTGACAAATCATGTCAATGTATGGAAAAACCAATACAGTATTGTAAAATAAAATAAAGTAAAAATAAAAATTAAAAAAAAAGTGACAAATCAACTAGACATGCTTCTGACATCCCATTTGGGACAATTCAGAAAATTTAGCCAATCCTGTTAATGTCAGTGAAATCAAATGACTCAATACCATCACTCACATCACTCTGTTGTTGTTCCCAGAAACACATACATGCATGCATGGATACACACATATAAATATAATTATATGGAGATTTCTGAAGAAATAAAGACATCTAATTTCCTGAGTTGGCTAATTGATTTTTAAATGAGTATACCTTTCTTGAATTTGTGGTCCATACCTGCTTCTCAGACACCTGCTCTTATGATTCTTGTATATTCTCTAAGCTCCAAACATAGCAGCCTTTAAAAAAATTAAATGTGCCAGTTTGATTGCTGTTGTAGTCTTTGCAATGTCAATTCTCCCTGACTTTAAATCTTTAAATGAATGTTTATTTTTGTCATTCAAATCTTAGCTTGTGCATCATTTCCTCAGTAATTGCTCATAATTTTGCCATAACTGCTGTAATTCTCTGTCACTTGTCACTTCCCTCTAGTTCTTCTTACCCCCATCTTTAATGGTACTATCAGGCATCTAATATACTAATAAAAGTTACTTATTTGTTATATAATATATAAGGTCCAAAAGGAAGGATTTTTTCCTATTTTCTTCGATGATATATTCCAAGGAGTGTAGGTGCTTAATAAACATTTATTGAATGCTAAAGAATTGTGCTTTAGATTTCTTTTTACAATTATTTGGTAGTTTCTTACATGCCCAGCACTCTTAAAGTTAACATCTATGAAAAATAAACTTTTTGTCTACCTCCTTCCACAAGTTATTTAAAGTACATAGCTTTCCTTCCAAGAAGCAAGCATATTTTAATTTCATGATTGCAGTCACTGTCCACAGTGATTTTGGAGCCCAAGAAAATAAAAATCTGCCACTGCTTCCACTGGAAGGAAAGCTATGACAAAACTAGGTAGCATACTCAAAAGGAGAAACATTACTTTGCCAACAAAGTTTCCTATAGTCAAAGCTATGATTTTTTTTTTTTTTTAGTAGCCATGTACAGATGTAGTTGAACCATAAAGAAGACTGAACACTGAAGAATTGATGCTTTCAAATTGTGGTTCTGTAAAAGACTTTTGAGTGTCCCTTAGACTGCAAAGAGACCAAACCAATCAACCATAAAGGCAATCAACCCTGAATATTCAGTGCAAGGACAGAGGCTGAAGCTGAAGTGCCAATACTTCGGCCACCTGATGCAAAGAGCTGACTCATTGGAAATGACCCCAATGCTAGGAAATACTTACAGCAAAAGGAGAAGGGTTCAGAGGATAAGGTGGTTAGATAGCATCATCCATTCAATGGATGTGAATGTGAGCAAACTCCAGAAGATAGTGGAGGACAGAAGAGCCTGGCATGCTGCAGTCCATGGGGTCACAAAGAGTTGGACGTGAACGGCAACAGTAAAGTACATGAACAAAGCTTGGAAAACATAGTAGGTACTCAAATACGCTTACTTAAATGATCCACTTGTCATGGGATGAGCAATTATTTTTTAAGTTTACTTCCAGAATTTGCACTTTTATAGCCTCACCCAAAACATTAAAACTTAGTAATAATATATCTGATAGTCTCTAGGACACTTAAATAAGTCCTTTACAAATTTATCAATAGGTCATAATCACAGTAATTTGAAAAGCAATATAAAAAGATGAAAAATATGTAATACTTAGTGTTTGCAGGTGTCTGTGGAAATGGGCCCTCATTGTTATAAAAATCTAACTTGGACCAGTAAGTGTAAAGGGGGTTTTCACTTCTTAAACACATGCACATGAAAAATTTAGATATACAATTCTAACTGTCAAGGTTTCAGACATTTACCATAGTTGTATAAGTAGAATTCTATATCAGACTTCGGTACAAGGATTTTTTTTTTACAGAGTTCTTTAATGTAGCAGAAATGGAATCATCCTGAACACTTTAAAATTAATCAATGATGATAAATTAATAAGATGGAAAAATGTGATATGTAGACTCAAAGATGAATGAGATAGATTCATATTTTCTAACATGGACATATTTGGATAATTACAGTGTCAAAAATATAGAAATAGGCTTTGAAATACACAGGATGGTTTATTTTATACTTATGATTAGTGCATAACTTAGGTGTTCATTTTTTTTTCTATTAATAATGCATCTTTCTAGAACTAAAACATACCAGTCATGATTTCTTATTCCTGGAGTTGCATTAATTTTCACTTTTTCTTTTAATTGTGATAATACTTGAATTGATGTTGTTGTTAGTCACTAAGTCATGTACGGCTCTTCTGTGTGGACTATCACCCAGCAGGCTCCTCTGTCCATGGGATTTCTCAGGCAACAACACTGGAGTAGGTTGCCATTTCCTTCTCCAGGGAATCTTCCCAATCAGAGATTGAATCTACAACTCCTTCATTGGCAGGAGGATTTTTTTTCTTTTTCTTTTCTTTCTTTTTTTTTTTTTTTTACCACTGAGCCACCAGGGAAGCCCTAATATACAAGTTATATATGCTATATTTACATTCAAAGTTGTTCAGATATCACCTTATGCCAAGCTGCTTTATAGACTTGCTGCTGCTGCTGCTGCTAAGTCGCTTCAGTCGTGTCTGACTCTGTGCAACCCCATAGACGCCAGCCCACCAGGCTCCCCCATCCCTGGGATTCTCCAGGCAAGAACACTGGAGTGGGTTGCCATTTCCTTCTCCAGGGCATAAGAGTGAAAAGTGAAAGTGAAGTCGCTCAGTCATGTCTGACTCCTAGCAACCCCATGGACTGCAGGCTACCAGGCTCCCGTCCATGGGATTTGCCAGGTAAGAGTACTGGAGTGTGTAGCCATTGCCTTCTCCATTTATAGACTTAATACAATTTTAAGTAATATCTACAGGGTGTTTTACAGATATATGTTCAGTTTATTTAAAACTTGTATGGAAATACAGGGGACATTTATTTTCAAAAGGAATCTAGTAAAAGAACAAAGAGCACTTACATTGACTAATTTCAAGACATTATAGAGTAATCAAGATAGAGCATCACTAGAGTAAGAATGGATGTATAGATTGAAGGGAAAAAAAAAGTAAATCCCACAAATATGCTCAAATGATTTTTGCCAAAACTCCAAGGATATTAAATGGAAGAGACAAAGGTCTTTCTCCCAAATGAAGCTGACAGCTTTTATGTCTTCATGGGGTGGGGGAATAAACCTTGAATATAACCTGCTATCATTCAAAATTTTAACTCGAAATTTTTAGTTCCACACATGAAGGTGATAACTAACATATCTTTTTCAAAAATCTATGAGAATCTCTGTGACATTGGAGAAGGGAAAGATTAGTTAGGTCAGAAATATGAACTTTTCTTTCTTTTTTTTTAAGCAAAAAATCCACTTTTCCAAAATTTTAAACTTATCTTTTAAAGAGAAATAATTAGGGGGAAAAGGCTCTTCAGACACTGAAGCAAATGTTAAAAATATATATTACTGACTTATAACAAGAGTAATTGAAAACTCTTCTACCTTCATAGTATGAGGAAAGCCAGACCCAAGGAAATGGTCAAAATATTTGAAAAGATAGTTGACAAAAGTATACCTGTGTTTCAAATAAGAACATTAAAATGTGCTCAAAATCAATCTTCTGAGGAATGTAAATTAAAACA
This sequence comes from Redunca redunca, assembly GCA_006410935.1. Taxonomy (NCBI): domain Eukaryota; kingdom Metazoa; phylum Chordata; class Mammalia; order Artiodactyla; family Bovidae; genus Redunca; species Redunca redunca. The sequence continues at coordinate 146,842 of SJYQ01006231.1, read as the reverse complement.
AACGGGACACACAGTTATATATACACTAGAATGGCTGTAATTTAAAATATTGAGATCATATATATTAATATAGTACATAAAATATAGAGATAATCAAGTTGTGGTGCAGATGTAGACCAACTGGAACTCATGAGCTGGTAGGAGAGGGGATGTAAAATAATACAACCACTTTGCAAATTCTTTAGAATTATGCCTTTATTTATGCATATGCTTAGGATAATGTTTCAGAGAAGGCAATGGCACCCCACTCCAGTACTCTTGCCTGGAAAATCCCATGGATGGAGGAGCCTGGAAGGCTGCAGTCCATGGGGTCGCTGAGGGTCGGACACAACTGAGCGACTTCACTTTCACTTTTCACTTTCATGCATTGGAGAAGGAAACGGCAACCCACTCCAGTGTTCTTGCCTGGAGAATCCCAGGGATGGGGGAGCCTGATGGGCTGCCGTCTATGGGGTCGCACAGAGTCGGACACGACTGAAGTGACTTAGCAGCAGACTTAGCAGTAGGATAAAATTTAAGTTATTTATATAAAAAACAAGCATATGAATGTTAATCAACATGTTTCTGAATAGCAAACAGATTACAGAAGAAATAAAAAACAAAATCAAAATATGCATAGAAACAAATAAAAATTAAAACACAACAACCCCAAACCTATGGGATTCAGTAAAAACAGTGCTAAGAGGGAGGTTCATAGCAATACAAGCCTACCACAAGAAGCAAAAAAGTGAAAATGAAAGTCTCTCAGTCGTTTCTGACTCTTTGTGAATGATACAGGCCACAGAATTCTACAGGCCAGAATACTGGAGCGGGTAGCCTTTCCCTTCTGCAGGGAATCTTCCAAACCCAGGGACTGAACCCAGGTCCCTGCATTGCAGACAGATTCTTTAACAGCCGAGCCACAAGGGAAGCCCAAGAAAAAAGAGAAACATCAAATAAACAACCTAACTTTGCACCTAAAGAAACTAGAAAAATAAGAAAAAGAAAAACCCCAAAGTTAGTAGAAGGAAAGAAATCATAAAAATCAGAGCAGAAATAAGTGAAAAAGAAACAAGGAAGACTATAGCAAAGATCAACAAAGCTAAAAGCTGGTTCTTTGAGAAGATAAATAAAACAGACAAACCGTTAGCCAGACTCATAAAGAAAAAAGGAGAAGAATCAAATCAATAAAATTAGAAATGAAATNAGGAGAAGAATCAAATCAATAAAATTAGAAAAGAAATGGAGAAATCACAATAGACAACACAAAAATACAAAAGATCATAAGAGACTACTATGAGTAACTATAGGCCAATAAAATGAACAAGTTGGAAGAAATGGACAAAATTCTTAGAAAGTATAACCTTCCAAAACTGAACCAGGAAGGAATAGAAAATCTGAACAGACCCATCACAAGCATGGAAATCAAAATTGTAATAAAAAATCTTTTAAAAAAAGTAAAAAATACAAAACAAAAGAAAACAAAATCTTCCAACAAACAAAAGCCCAGAGTCAGATGGCTTCACAGGTGAATTCTACCAAAAATTTAGAGAAGTGCTAACACCTATCCTACTCAAAGTCTTCCAGAAAACTGCAGAATGTAAACTCCCAAACTCACTCTATGAGGCCACCATCACCCTAATACCAAAACCAGACAAAGATGCCACAAAAAAAGAAATTTGAGTTATTTATAAATGTATACATATACTTACCCACACAACGCAGTGGTTTTACTACTAGTGCTCAATTCTCTATTTCAACTTTCTGTAAGAAATTTCAGCACAGTTTATGTGAATATCCTTCTTGTAACAACGATGACCAATACTTCGAGGATGAATCTGTATACCTGTTCATGCTAAGGTAGTCTGGGTTATATTTGTTTTATTTTTGCTGAAGAACTCATCCATGTTATGATAAATGAATAAAACCTGAAAATAGTTTGAATATAATGAGAGATTTGAAATACTATAGAGATGCTCTTCATAATTATTTTCTCCTAATCAAATCTCATATTCAAAAGCAGAGACATTACTTTGCCGACTAAGGTCTGTCTAGTCAAGGCTATGGTTTTTCCAGTGGTCACGTATGGATGCCAGAGTTGGGCTGTGAAGAAGGCTGAGTGCCGAACAATTGATGCTTTTGGACTGTGGTGTTGGAGAAGACTCTTGAGAGTCCCTTGGACTGCAAGGAGATCCAACCAGTCCATTCTGAAGGAGAGCATCCCTGGGATTTCTTTGGAAGGAATGATGCTAAAGCTGAAACTCCAGTACTTTGGCCACCTCATGCGAAGAGTTGACTCATTGGAAAAGACTTTGATGCTGGGAGGGATTGGGGGCAGGAGTTGAAGGGGACGGTGGAGGATGAGATGGCTGGATGGCATCACCGACTCGATGGACATGAGTCTGAGTGAACTTCGGGAGTTGGTGATGGACAGGGAGGCCTGGCGTGCTGCAATTCATGGGGTAGCAAAGGGTCTGACACGACTGAGCACCTGAACTGAACTGAACTGATTTATAAATGAGAAATGAAAACACATTTAATCTAATACTTACAGAAGAAGACGTACAGCCACATGGATTCAATGGAAATCCAAGATTCAGACAGACAAGGCACAAAATGTGACTACTTGATTGATTACATGGGTATAAAGGTGAAGTAGTCATTATTATTAAGATAAAAAAAATCTGTATTTTGCAATATTATTAAATGATTTTCTGTGATTTCCTAAGTAAAAATGATTATTTGATTAACAAAATATATGGTCTTTCATAAAATATAAAGTTTGGAAAGAATCCTAAACATAATTTATGCTCACCTCTACTGATATTTGTCAGATATGCTATATATAATTAATATATTGGGCTCAGTTCAGTTCAGTTGCTCAGTCGTGTCCAACTCTGAGACCCCATGAACTATGCACACCAGGCCTCCCTGTCCATCACAAACTCCTGGAGTTTACCCAAACTCATGTCCATTGAGTCGGTGATGCCATCCAACAATATCATCCTCTGTTGTCCCCTTCTCCTCTTGCCCTCAATCTTTCCCAGCATCAGGGTCTTCTCAAATGAGTCAGCTCTTCACATCAGGTGGCCAAAGTACTGGAGTTTCAGCTTCAACATCAGTCCTTCCAATGAACACTCAGGAATGATCTCCTTTAGGATGGACTGGTTGGATCACATTGCAGTCCAGGGGACTCTCAAGAGTCTTGGGCTAGATAAACTCAAATGAAAACTCCAAGTTCTATATTCGGAGTGAGTTGATTTGACTATTTACTTAAGCACAAACTTCCTATGTTACTTTAAAATATTTGCTTCACATTTGTGTGTCTCATTCTATAAATTAAACATAATAATAAACCTCTCACAGAATTAGTTTACACCTTTGTGAATGGCTTGGCATGGTGCCTACATACAAAATATTCCATAAATTTTAGTTTTTCTTATTTTTAAAATTGGTCTCTGTGGGGGCACTCCTTGTGGCTCATACAGTAAAGAATCTGCTCACAGTGCAAGAAACCCAGGTTTGATCCCTGGGATGGAAAGAACCCCTGGAGGAGGGAATGGCAACCCACTCCAGTATTCTTGCCAGGAGAATTCCATAAACAGAAGAGCCTGGCAGGCTTCATAGTTCATGGCATCACAGAGTCAGACATGACTAAACCACTTTCACTTCACTTCAGCAGGGGGTGAAAAAGCACTTGGTGCTTCTTACCTCATCCAACTCTGGCTTTAAACCTTGTGGATGGTTTTTGTTGATACAGCTCAGAAACAGTGGCAACGATGAGAACTTTATGTATGATAGATATGTCTTTTGGGCTTGTCTTCTCAAAATCTCTGTCTTGTGATAAGGAGGGCAGGCTTTGGAACCAATTGCTTAGGTTCGAATCTAGATTCCTCTGTTTACCTGTGCTGCTTAACCTTGGATATGATAAGAATACAGGAAACCCTGTAGGAAAATGGATTCTTGCTCAAACATTTAAAAGGCTATTTTTGCACCATGAGGGTCTCCATAGCTTTAGTGTGACACTGTACTAAGATTGGGCTTGGTTGGTGATATACCTTTATTTTTTAAGTTGGAAAAGAGCTGTGGGTATGTTAGGTATGTTCTTAAGCAAATCATTTCTTTTTTTTTTGCCTTTCTTCAGGGGATTTTCCTGACCCAGAAAATGAACCCTGGTCTCCCACATTGTGGGCAGATTGTTTACCGTCTGAGCCACCAGGGAAGCCCAAAGGGTACAGATGAAAGTTAAAATGTTAAAAATTAAATCCCTTAATATTCATGTTGTTATACTTTTCAAATAGTCTTTACACAGCCACACACGGAAAGACACTGAGTTAGGTTTGCCGATAAAGCTGTTGTAATAAAGAGACGTCAAAATGACATGAATCAAAAAACTCAGGATTCAGTTTACCTTTTTATCAGCTATTACTAAGTGTTCCTTATCTTCACTGTTGAAGTTACTTCATACCCATAGTTTCTGCTGTTGCCTTCTGGGAAAGGAAAAGAGAAAGTGGATAGCAAACTGGTACTCTTTAGGATGTAATGTAGAAGTTGTATACGACCCTTCCACTAACAGTCACTGTACAAACCTAAGTTAGAAGGTCACAGCTGTACCCAGGAAGCTATGAAGGGTGACTGGCCACTGTTTAGCCAGTTACTTTTTTAAAAAAAACAAGGGTTTCTTTATTTTAAAAAAATGATAAAATGGCTTTAGGGGATAATTAGCAGACTAATACTTTCATATGCTTTATCAGACACTAAAAACAAACATGTGTTTAAAAAGTCAGCTTAAGATTCCTCAGTGGCAACCAAACAGATTAAAGCATTCATGAAAAAACAAACAGTAATAAAGGGCTATTTAAAAATGTGTCATATTTTGGTGTGATTACTCTACAATATCTATGAGATTGACATACAGCTACTAATAAACCCATACTCAGCCTTCCCTTCCTTGAACAGCAAAATGTCAGCAGCACTAATGCATAATTACTTCTTTTCAGTTCCTCTGAAGGGAGAAATTCTTTCTTTGCCTTTGGGAGATGGCACTGAATTTCTTGTAAGGAAGCTCATTCCAATATTCTGAAATTTGAATTGTTAGAAAGTGTTTTTTTCCTCAGGCTCATATTAACTATTACTTATTATTCACTAATATTGAGTAAATATATCACTGTGTATTTTTCACTGGGAAAAATTAAAAAATTTAACCACTA
>SJYQ01006231.1:114954-134135 GCA_006410935.1 Redunca redunca | reverse complement strand
GCCCCAAGCATCCTGCATCCTGCATCGGACATAGACTGGTGATTCGTTTCTTACATGATAGTATACATGTTTCAATGCCATTCTCCCATCTCATCCCACCCTCTCTCTCTCCCTCAGAGTCCAAAAGTCTGCTCTACACGTCTGAGTCTCTTTTATTTTCTCGCATACAGGGTCATCATCACCAACTTTCTAAATTCCATATATATGCGTTAGTATACTGTATTGGTGGTTTTCTTTCTGGCTTACTTCACTCTGTATAATCGGCTCCAGTTCCATCCATCTCCTTAGAACTGATTCAAATGTATTATTTTTAATGGCTGAGTAATACTCCATTGTCTATATGTACCACTGCTTTCTTATCCATTCATCTGCTGATGGACATCTAGGTTGTTTCCATGTCCTGGCTATTATAAACAGTGCTGCAATGAACATTGGGGTACATGTGTCTCTTTCTATTCTGGTTTCCTCGGTGTGTATGCCCAGCAGTGGGATTGCTGGGTCATAAGGCAGTTCTATTTGCAATTTTTTAAGGTGTCTCACTCAGCCTTATAAGAGGGTGGTAAAACTGTCTTTCTTTTAGTTCAGACACTACCCACTTACTGATCTAAATAAAACTCTTTTTTCCTTAGCTTAATAAACACTAAATCTGCACTTAATAAGTGTACTGGGGCAGGAAATAGTTTAAATTGCACATATCCTTTGGTCTAGCCTGAATAAGTTTATTATTATAATGGCTTGAGTTGGGCACAAATGAGTGACTTCACTTTTACTTTTTTTAAGGAGATAGGCACTGGAAGCACTTAGAATTTTGTATGATCTTGTCACTTCCTTTTAACCTGCATGAGGCTTTAAGGAAGAGGCTTAGTCTTTCAGAGACTCAGTTTCTTAATCTTTTAAAAAATCTCACTAATTTACTGAAAGAATAATTAAGACTAAGTATATAAAACCCTCAGTATACTACTTAAAATATTGTAAGCACTCAATAAACTATAGAGGTTATTACTGTTTCTCTGACATTATGGATTCATTATTGTTATTTTCCCTATTGCTGTAATTTTATATAACATTCACATTTAAAAAATCTATGAGGTTGCATGGTAACCACTAACAATATTATGAATCTATGAAATCTATTTCAAAATAGTTTAAAAGATGCATACAATCACAAATTTTATAAAATTTTGTGAGTATTTAGACCTATGGGTCTTACAGGTCATATCTAGAGAATTCCTTTGGCATTAAGCTAAAAGCCCTTTATCCTGGAGCATGTTTTCTCAAAAACATGTACATAAACATGAAAATCTTAAATATATGTCAGAGTATAAAGGTGAAATGCTAATGGAAAATACTAAAAACTACCAGTTACTCAGAAGATGGAGAATTATAGTGAACAATGCATAGAATTAGGAATATTGTGGTCAATGGATAAAAGGCTCAATGCAAATGCTAGAATTCTGTCCCTAATCAAGCATTTCTTCCCATGAAGATCCTGAGGAAAATGAGTATGCAGATCAAAGACTAGGGAGACAACTTACTTTTCTGTAATTATTTGAGGGTTTGTCCCAAAACGTTATTGAGGTATTTTAGTGAACTATAATAGACTATACTCTGGGCTTCTGCATCCCTCAGTGAAAGGGAGTTGCGAATATCTTGCAGACTTGAAATGGGAACCCACTATCGTATTCTTGCCTGGAGAATCCCGTGGACAGAGGAGTCTGGTGGGCTATAGTCCATGGGGTTGCAAAGACTTGGACAATACTGAAGTGACTTCACACATGCAGAATTGAATAACAGCAGTCTGTTTACTTCAACCACACACACCCAGAATTATTATACTGCCACTGCAGTTCTAGAAAATACTTAGAAAAAGATGAGAAAATTGCCAACAAATGAAAAGGCATAACCAGCTTCATACTTGCTGATCTCAACCACTTTGAATCCCCTATCTTTAACTATTTTTATCTTATCTGGATCCTCTAGTCTATTTATCAGCTTTACAGAAGAACCCTCCTTTTTAGTTGTAAATCACTTTGTCTTTAAACCTGACCCAAGTTTTTAGATAAATGAAGAAATTTAAGGGAAGAGAAACAAGGAGACTTAAATACACCCTAAAAAAAATTTCACCATAAAAAAATTTTTGTTCATGTACTTAACTATGAGGGTTTAAACAAATATCTTAGCTTCATCCATTAAAAATTAAAGAATCTACAATATATTCTATGTCACTGAGTAACTAAATTAATATTGTTGGATACAAGGTCAAGCCCTAATACATATTTTAACTTTAATTAGGCATCTTTTTTATTCCTTTCTTAGTGTGACTCTGNAGGCATCTTTTTTATTCTTTTCTTAGTGTGACTCTGTATATGTTTCAAACATGAGGACAGATTCTAGAGTATTAGCTAGTAGCTACCACTGCCTACTCTTTCAAAGTACAAGGAAAAAGACTATCTGAGTAATGAGGACCAATTCTATATATCTGTAGTATATATATATATGTGTGTGTATATATATATATATATATTCTATATACATGTCTATATCTGGAAGGAAGAGACAGGGAGGAAGGGAGGGAGAGATAAAGAGAGATTCCCGATTTGCAAATTCATCTACTTGGTAAAATTCGGTTGTAAATCAGTACTTAAAGTGTTCTTGAGGTCATTTGGGAGATGCACAGAGCAGCACAAAATTTTTCACCTGTGAGAATGTTCCTAACTGATGTCAATTATGAAGAAACTCTTCCTTCTTGCTTCTTCAGCTCTCATGCCATTGAGTAGGTTAGAAAATTAAAAATGACTCCAGGATGGAAAAGTTATAGGGGATGATGCTGTGTAGTACAGGAAATTCTGGCTCTGAGGTCAGTTGGGTGAGGTTTAAATTTCACCTCTGACACTTGTTAGTGGTACGGCATCAGAGAAGTTATTAACACTTCTGAAATTTGTTTTCTCTTTTTAAAAATAAAGAAAATTTGCTGATGAGTTTAATTTTAGGATTTAAAATTACAATTTATGTAAGATATATATATTGAGACACATTTGTGTATATATGTATATATATATTAGGGGCTTCCCTGGTGGCTCAGTTGGTAAAGACTCCTTTACCGGTAAAGACTCCTTGAATGCAGGAGACTCAGGTTCAACCCCTAGGTTGGGAAGATCCCCTGGAATGGGAAATGGCAACCCACTTCAGTATGCTTGTCTGGGAAATCCCACAAACAGAGCAAGAGGAGAGGCTGGTGGGCTAAGTTCCATGAGGTTGCAAGAACTGGACATGATTTTGTGACTGCACTGCAACCATGTGTATATTATGATGAATGCGTGTATGTTTTCTTATTAATATATTTATGTATCAGTTCAGTTCAGTCAATCAGTCATGTCCGACCCTTTGCAAGCCCATGGACTGCAGCACAACAGGCTACCCTGTCCATCACCAACTCCTGAAGCTTGCTCAAACTCACATTCATCAGTGATCCCATCCAACCATCTCATCCTCTGTCATCCCCTTCTCCTGCCTTCAATCTTTCCCTGCATCAGGGTCTTTTCCAATGAGTCAGTTATTTGCATCAGTTGGCCAAATTATAGGAGTTTCTGCTTCAGCATCTGTCCTTCCAATGAATATTGAGGACTGATTTCCATTAGGATTGACTGGTTGTATCTCCTTGCAGTCCAAGGGACTTTCAAGATACATCTCCAACACCACAGTTCAAAAGTATCAATACTTCTGAACTCAGCTCTCTTTAGAGTCCAACTCTCACATATATACAAGACTACTGGAAAAACAATAGCTTGGACCAGATGGACTTTTGTTGGCAAAGTAATATCTCTCTTTTCAATATGCTGTCTAGGTAGGTCATAGCTTTTCTTCTATGAAACAAGCATCTTTTTATTTCATGGCTGAAGTCAACATCTGCAGGGAGTTTTGAGCCCAAAACAATAAAGTCTCTCACTCATTCCATTGTTACCCCATCTATCTGACATGAAGTGATGGGACCAAATGCCATGATCTTCATTTTCTGAATGTTGAGCTTTAAGCCAACTTTTTACCCTCCTCATTCACTTTCATCAAGAGGCTCTTTCATTCTCATTCACTTTCTGCCATAAGAGTGGTGTCATCTGCATATCTGAGGTTATTGATATTTCTCCTGGCAATCTTGATTTCAGCTTGTGCTTCATCCAACCCAGCATTTTGCATGATGTACTCCGCATATAAATTTAAAAAACAGGGTGACAACATACAGCCTTGACATACACCTTTCCGATTTAAACCAGTCTGTTTTTCCATGTCCAGTCCTAACTGTTGCTTCTTGACCTGCAGACAGATTTCTCAAGAGGCAGGTCAGGTATTTCCATCTCTTTAAGAATTTTCCACAGTCTGTTGTGATCCACAAAAAGGCTTTGGTGTAGTCAATAAAGCAGATGTAGATGTTTTTCTGGACCTTTCTTGCTTTTTCCATGATTCAACAGATGTTGGCAATTTGATTTCTGGTCCTCTGCCTTTTCTAAATGCAGCTCAAACATCTGGAAGTTCACAGTTTCACATATAGTTGAAGCCTGACTTGGAGAGTTTTGAGCATTTCTTTGCTAGTGTGTAAGCTGAGTGCAATTGTGGGGAAGTTTGAACATTCTTTGGCATTGCCTTTCTTTGGGATTGGAATGAAAACTGACCTTTTCCCATCCTGTGGCCACTGCTGAGTTTTCCAAATTTGCTGGCCAACAGCATCATGTTTTAAGATTTGAAATAACTGAACTAGAATTCCATCACTCCCACTAGCTTTGTTCACAGTGGTGCTTCCTAAGGCCCAGTTGATTTCACATTCCAGGATGTCTGGCTCTAGGTGACTGATCATACCATCGTGGTTATCTCGGTCATGATATTTTTTGTATAGTTTTTCTGTGTATGCTTGCCACCTCTTTTTAATATCTTCTGCTTCTATTAGGCCCATACCACTTCTGTCCTTTATTGTACCCATATTTGCCTGAAATGTTTCCTTATTATCTCTAATTTTCTTGAAGAGATCTCTAGTCTTTCCTCTATTTTCCTCTATTTCTTTTCGTTGATCCCTGAGGCAGCTTTCTTTTCTTTTTTTTTTTTAATTTTTATTTTAACTTTAGTTTACTTTACAATGCTGTATTGGTTTTGCCAAACATTGACATGAATTCACCACTTATCCCACCTTGTTATTCTTTGGAACTCTGCATTCAAATGGATATATTTTTCCTTTTCTCATTTGCCTTTAGGTTCTCTTTTTATTATTTTTTTTTAACTTTAAAATATTGTATTGGTTTTGCCATACATCAACATGAATCCACCACATATAACATCATATAAGGTTCTCTTCTTTTCTCAGCTATTTATAAGGTCTCTTCAGACAACCATTTTGCCTTTTTTCATTTCTTTTTCTTGGGGATGGTCTTGATCACCCCTTCCTGTACAATGTCATGAACCACTGTCTGTAGTTCTTCAGGCACTCTATCAAATCTAATCCCTTAAATCTATTTGTCATTTACACTGTATAATTGTAAGGAATTTGATTTAGGTCATACCTGAATGGTCGAGTGGTTTTCCCCACTTTTTGAATTTAAGTCTTAATTTTGCAATGAGAAGTTCATGATCTGAGCCACAGTCAGCTCCCAGTCTAGTTTTCGCTGACTGTATAGAGCTTCTCCAATTTTGGCTGGAAATAATGTATTCAATCTGATTTAGACATTGATCACCTGGTGATGTCCTTCTGTACAGTCATCTCTTGTGTGGTTGGATGAAGGTGTTTTCTATGACCAGTGCATTCTCACATATATGTACATAAGTGTATACATATATATACAAATGTGTGTGTGTATATATATATATATATGCAAATGGCCCTTTGAAACTGCCATTTACTAGATCCCTATTATATGCAATAAATACACATACAATTTATTTATTTCTATAATATGCTAATTATGAANTATTTATTAAATCACTATTATATGCAATAAATACACATACATTTATTTATTTCTATAATATGCCAATTATGAACTAATGTATGAATTTGGTAGAAGGCTCTAAGTACCAAAAACATTCACTACTTTGTCCAAGATATTTTTAAACTGGTAAGAAGTCTCTATTATCAAACTCATAAGGTTTTCAATAAACTTCTGAATTTGCCTAATTCAGTAAATTGCCCAGATGCATCAAGACACTGTATGCAAGAACCAAGCTCTGAACTATTTGACTGTGGATTCATTGTTCTTTTCAATATTCCATGTAGTCAAGAGTTTGAGTAAATTTTTTCATGTTAATACAGGATTGATTTGTAATATAACTGCCTTTATTCATAAGATTTTACCCACATGTAACTCATAAATCATAAATATGTATAAATTTTTCAGTCTCTGTGTACATTCACATGAGTGTTTTTGTGTGTGTTTGTGAGTGTTTTGTGTGATCAAATTCTATTCCTTTTTAAAACTTATCATCCCATAGCAAAGCCTTCCTGGAGAGAATGAATGTTAGTGCTGTGTACAGATGAGTATACTAGGTTAAACAGAAATCAATGTTTTCTACCTCTGAAATCTGTCTCCATTTGCTAGCAGAATAAAGGATGTCATCAGACTTCAGTATCCATCCATTACAACTCATAAATTTTATTAAAACTCAAACAATGTAAAGTTGCTACATGTCCTTCTGTTTCTGAATTTGTAACTGAATAAGTATAAAAACAGGAACTGTACTGTGGGATGTGATCTGGTGTATCTGATATCTGGGGATCAGAAATCTTTTAATAACGCAGACAATCATGAAAAATAATGCCAACATCTTGTGATTCCCTTTAAGGACTGGAACATTACACAAAATTTCTCCTAAAGCATTCAAACATAAATAACTTACATGAGTTTAAATGAGGTAAAATTTGTGGCCTGGTTCTTTTTTAATGGACTCTATTCTTCAGAGAAGTTTTAGGCCCACAGAAATAATCAGAGGAACATATAGAGATTTTCCACATACCCCTTACTCCTACACATACAGAATCTCCCAAACTATGGACATCTCACACCATAGTGGTACATTAGTTATGATTCATAAACCTAATGCATCTTTATCAACCAAAGTCAATAATTTGCATTAGGGTTCACTTTTAGTGTTGTATGTATTAGGACATAGATACAACACAAATATATTGATTTTTCCAGATATATTCTCACATGAATATGCCACTGTGATATTAATTCCAATAGTTTCACTGCCCTAAAAATCCTTTATATTTTACTTATTCATCACTCCCTTCCCAACCCCTGGAAACCACTGATTGTTTTTGTTTTTGTTTTACTATCTTTGAAGTTTTGCCTTTTACAGAATGTCATATAGTTGGAACTATATAGTATAATTTGTAGCTTTATAGTTCATTTCATTTTAGGGTTAAATAACATTCTAAATGTACCACCTTTTATTTATTCATTCAACCCCTGAAGGACATCTTGGTTGAATCCAAACTGTTGGCTATTATGAATAGATCTTCTATAAGTATCCATGTGTATCCATTTTTTGTGTAGACATAAAGTTTCAACAATTTTTTTTTATATAAACATAAAGTTTCAGTTCATTTGGGGAAATTTTTTGAGGATGATTGCTGGGTTGTATGGTAAGAGTGTTTTTAGGAAAAACCAAACTGTCTTCCGAAGAGTATGTACTGTTTTTCATTCCAAACAGCCATGAATTAAAGTTTTTGTTGTTCCATGTCTATACCAGTATTTAGTGTTGTTGTTGGTATGGATTTTGTCTACTCAAATGGGTTTGTAGTGGCATCTTACTCTTATTTTAATTGTTAAATCTTAATGACTTAAGATGTTGAGTATTTTTCAATATATTTATTTGCCATCTGTATATATTTTTGGATGACATCTCTGTTAAGGTCCTTTGCCCATTCTTTAAAAAAATAAGATTGCTCATTTTCCTGTTGTTGAATTTTAGGATTTCTTTATATATTTTGGATAACAATTCTTTATCACTTGTCTTTTTCAAAATTTTTTTCCAATCTGTGATATGATTGTATGCTAAAGCATATGATTTAGTAGAAACTGTTTTGGGCAATGGATGAAATAAAAGTGATAAAACAATGTCCATAAGGAATGGGTGGCATATATAAGTCAACATATGCAGAGGGAGATGGAAAGCAAAAATAAGGTGAAATGATAGGCTTTGAAAATGAGAAAAGAATGGGAGAGAAAGAGAAATAGAATCTTTTTAAAGAGTCCATTATTTGAAAAATGTTTCCTATGGAATCTGGCATGTCTTATGTGCAAAATTACAATACATAAAACTAAGACCTAGTTAAGCTAAATATCTTGCTAAGATAGTATACGTTAGATCTGAAACTTTGGTCTTTCTTGTACTATATTACTATTATTATATGTGACTATGAATAAGTGCATGTGTATGTGGCACATGTATATAAATGCATATTATGCATTTTTATCCTCCAAATCTTTGATCCAACTTTTATTTTGGTGAACTCACTTTTAATTTGGCTTTCTGATTTAGTATTTTACAAATTTATGTATAATTATTGTGAAATAATTTAGAGTTCATTTACAATTACTTGGTTATATCTAATGATAACCTTGCTAAGATATGTGTTAAAAGTGTAATTATATATATATATGTATATAATATTTAAAATGCCAACATCCATTGGATCATAGGCAAAGCAAGAGAATTCCTGAAGAACATCTATTGCTGCTTCATTGACTACGCTAAAGCCTTTGACTCTGTGGATCACAGCAAACTGTGGAAAATTCTTAAAAAGATGGGAATACCAGACCACCTTACTTGCCTCCTGTGAAACCTGTTTGCAGGTCAAGAAGCAACAGTTAGAACTAACATGGAACTATGGACTGTTTCTAAATAAGGAAAAGAGAATGTCAAGGTTGGTATAATGTCACCTCGCTTATTTAACTTATATTCCAAGCATATCATGCAAAATGTCAGACTAGATGAAGCATGAGCTGGAATCAAGATTGTCAGGAGAAATATCTGTAACCTCAGATATGCAGATGATACCACCGTTATGGCAGGAAACAAAGAAAAACTAAAGAGTCACTTGAAAATGAAAGAGGAGAGTGAAGAAACTGGCTTAAAATTCAACATTAAAAAAAAACGGAAACAGTTAAAGACTTTATTTTCGTGGGCTTCAAAATTCCTGTAGATCGTGGCTGCAGCCGTGAAATTAAAAGACACTTGCTTCTTGGAAGTACAGTTAGGACAAACCTAGACAGTGTATTAAAAATCAGAGAAATTATTTTGCCGACAAAGGTCCATCTAGTCAAAGCTATGATTTTGCCAGTAGTCATGTATGGATGTGAGAGTTGGACCATAAAGAAGGCTGAACAGTGAATAATTGATGCTTTTGAACTGTGGTGTTGGAGAAGATTCTTGAGAGTTCCTTGAACTTCAAGGAGATCAAACCAGTCAATTCTAAAGGAAATGAATCCTGAATATTCATTGGAAGGACTGATGCTGAAGCTGAAGCTCCAATACTTTGGCCACCTGATGTGAAGAGTCAACTCATTGGAAAAGACCCTAATACTGGGAAAGATTGAAAGGAAAGGGAGAAGAGGGCAACAGAGGATGAGATAGTCAGATGGCATCACCGACTCAATGAGCATGACTTTGAGCAAACACTGGGAGATAGTGAAGGACAAGGAAGCCTAGCATGCTGAAATTCATGTGGTCGCAATGAGTTGGACATGGCTTAGCGACTGAACAGCAACAAGTGATTTTATAAAACATATTTTCTAAAATTAAAAAATCAGCTTTGATGATTCAGTGATAAAGTATCTGCCTGTCAATGCAGGAGCCGCAGGAGATGCAGGTTTGATCCCTGGGTTGTGAAGATCCCCTGGAGGAGGAAATGGAATCCTACTCCAGTATTCTTGCCTGGAAAATCTCATGCTCAGAGGAGCCTGGTGGGCTTCAAGCACAAACAGTTGGACACAACTGAGCAACCAAGCACACACGCACATCTATCCACCTATCTAGTATGTATGAAATTTTAAAGCCAGAAATCAACATTTTAAATTTTTAATATGTCAAATTTTCAAAATTATCAAGTTATGGATGTTTGTTAAATATTATTTTTCAATTATGCAACATTAGGTACCAAAATATTTTCACAGTGAAATTTTTTGTTGTAGTTGAGTTGCTTAGTCTTATCAAACTCTTTGTGACCCTGTGGACTACAGTACAGCAGGCTTCCCTTCCTTCACTATCTCATGGGATAAACTACAGCTTAATCAAATCAGTACTACACTTATACCCCAGCATTTGGAGGCCCCTCCACTTACATATTGGAGAAGAAAATGGCAACCTACCCAGTACTCTTGCCTGGAAAATCCTATGGATGGAAGAGCCTGGTAGACTACAGTCCATGGGGTTGCAAAGAGTCAGACATGACTGAGTGACTTCACTTCACTTCACTTCCACTTACATATGGTCCCATAGTCACCAAGCTCTGGAGCGCCTTCCTAGAAATTTGCTGATTTCCCAGAATTTTCCTAGAGAACAGTTCCCTTCTGATGTTTAAGATTAAGAGACCCCAAACATGGCATCTGGGAAGAACATTCTCAGCCTGGAATTCAATCCAATGTCTCTTTTTCAGGGAAGTCTAATAATGTGGTAAATCAAATGCCTTGAGGCAGCTAGGAGGTGGGGAAAAATTATACCTATGTGTTAATCCTGGTACCTACTGGTCTGCCCCTTGTTGTACAGAGCAGCATGATGCCCCACTGGTCTGAATTTATTCACCAAAAATAGTGCTGACACGATGATTTTGGATGATTCTAATTCATATTAGAAGCAGCTTAAGTACTAGAAGAGATATGGCATGTCAATACAAGTACCATTGACTTTTTTTCTGGAGTATATGGCATATGACATTCTCAAGTATTATGTGGTACACACATTTTTGTTTGCTTTTTTTTCTCACAAAAAAGATCAGAAAGAGATGGCTTCTAATCCTAAACAAAAAGAAATGATACCTGAATATTATGAAGAATTTTTATGTGCACGGACTGAACAATAAACCAATATGTAATTTCTTTTCTACCCATTATTCAAAAATTTTATAGAAAAATCACTATATCTCAAATGAGCCCATCAATTTTATATTCTTAAAAATTAAATGTTTTCTATTCTTTCGCATTAATCACCTGAAGACACGCCTGAACTCTACTAAGAGTTTTGATACTTGCTGTTTTTTATGTTAAATTAACATTTCTCAAACTTTCAATTATGCATTTTCGAGTCCTGTATACCGTCTGTATCACTATTTACTTATATGCTTTTAATTGGCATTTTAGTTTTTACTTTTTGAAGTATAATTTTATTTCTATAATTTGAAGCTAGTGTTATAGGAAAAAAATAAACATCTTTATAAAAATATATATGATGAAAGCAAAATGCTGTTATTTTGATCCAGGTAGAAAGAGTTGCCTGTAAACATATAAACCTGAGGCTGCTCCAACAGAGTAAAAAAAAAAAGATATGGTGTCAGAGAACTGCAAATAACAAACCAATACCAAACTTTATTTTTGATTTGCACATAGATTTGAAAAAGAATAAAAAGAATTTTCACAATGTGACTTTGTTAACAAGTGCCACCTATGTTACTATGCTCACACTTTGAAATCACTGATATTATGTAATGTGTGTATTGGATTATAGATAAATCCTATTTTTTAAAATTTTGTTCTTTTCATTTATTTTAAGAGGTATATAATTGCCAATTATAATTAGGAAAAATAAAGAGAAATACCCTTCCTCAAANACAAATGGAAAACAAAACATATAGGGTTGGAAAGATTCCCTGAAGAAGGAAATGGCCACTGACTCCAGTGCTCTTGCCTGGAGAATCCCATGCACAGAGGAACCTGGCAGGCTACAGTCCATGGAGTCGCAAGGGGTTGGACGCAACTGAGCACACAAGAATTTGCTAGAGATTCCTGTTTAAGCTCAAAAAGTTGAAAGAGTTCAGTACAGCTGTGTTTTATATATGATTCTGTTTATTATTTTATAAAGGGTTACTGTCTTATTTTACAATATTTAATAAGCATATAGAAATAGATGCTATAAATCATGACCTAATGATTATAGTACTGCCAAATAACATGTACAGTATATTGTGGTAGAAGGTGACTAAGGCTTTTGTGTCGAAATTAGTAGTTTCCAATTCTGGCAGTGCATCAGCTGGGAAGTTTTAAAACAATACTGATGTTTCAGTCCAAAACCTTCCCTCCTGAGGTTGTGATGTAATTGACCAGAAGCAGGGTGCATGAATGGAATTTTTAAGATCTCTCCAGGTCACTTTATTGTGNGGATGGGTGGGAGGGGATGGGAAGACCATAAGGGTGAAGATATATGTACACAGAGCTGATTCACTTTATATACAGCAGAAACTAATGCAACATTGTAAATCAACCACCTTAATAAAAAATAATGAAAATAAATATATACATATATAAATATGTGGAAACATCAGACAAATTAAATTGAGGGGACATTCTGCAAAGTACTTGATCAGTAGTCCTAATCCCCAGAAATACTTTAAAACTATTAAGATCATTTTTTTTTTTTTTTAAGTTTCGTCTGTGTTGTAGCATATATCAGTACTTTATTCGTTTTTATGGCCAAACCATAATTCCATGGTAAGGATATACCACAAGAAGCCAGTAACCAAAGAGTAGATATACATAATTCCACTTGTATGAAATACACAAGAGGCAAATCTATAGAGTCAGAAAATAGATTAGTCACTTACCAGGACTGGAGTAGAGGGGGTATGAGAAGACTGGAGAATGGTAACTAAAGAGTATAGGGTTTCACTATGGTGATGAAAATATTCTAAAATTTAATATGGTGAAGGTTGCACTTATCTGAATGTACTAAAAGGCAGTGAATTATATACTTTGAATGAGTGAATTGGATGACATGTGAAATATATCTCAATAAAGCTGTTTTTTAATATAAATAAAGCTGTTTTTTAAAAATAAAAAAGCTTGCCAATTCAGGTGGGTAAGGGAGGATATGTGGGAGACAGCCTGGAGAGTTTGCTGTATGGCAAGTAGCTGGTGATGGTTGGCATTATCAGTTCAGTTGCTCAGTCGTGTCCGACTCTTCGCGATCCCATGGACTACACAGCACACCAGGCTTCCCTGTCCATCACCAGCTCCCGGAGTTAACTGAAATTCAAGTCTATTGAGTCAGTGATGACATCCAACCATCTCATCCTCTGTCATCCCCGTCTCCTCCTGCCTTCAATCTTTCTCAGCAACAGGGTCATTTCAAATGAGTCAGCTCTTCCCATCAGGTGGCCAAAGTACTGGAGTTTCAGCTTTGACATCAGTCCTTTCAATGAACATTCAGGACTGATTTCCTATAGGATAGACTGGTTGGATCTCCTTGCAGTTCAAGGGACTCTCAAGAGTCTTCTCCAACACCACAGTTCAAAAGCATCAATTCTTTGGTGCTGCACTTTCTTTATAGTCCAGCTCTCATATCCATACATGACTACTGGAAAAACCATAGCTTTGACTAAACAGACCTTTGTTGGCAAAGTGATGTCTCTGCTTTTTATTTTATTTTATTTTTTTAATTTTTATTTTAACTTTAGTTTACTTTACATTACTGTATTGGTTTTGCCAAACATTGACATGAATTCACCATGAGTGTACATGCGTTCCCAAACATGAATCCCCTCCCACCTCCCACTCCATACCATCTCTCTGGGTCCTCTCCTTGCTATACTGTCTAGGTTGGTCATAACTTTCCTTCCAAGGAGTAAGTGTCTTTTAATTTCATGGCTGCAGTCACCATCTGCAGTGATTTTGGAGCCTAAAACCATAAAGTCTCTCACATTTTCCACTGTTTCCCCATCTATTTCCCATGAAGTGATGGGACTGGATGCCATGATCTTCATTTTCTGAATGTTGAGCTTTAAGCCAATTTTTTCATTCTCCTCTTTCACCTTCATCAAGAGACTCTTTAGTTCTTCTTCACTTTCTGCCATAAGGGTGGAGTCAGCTGCCTATCTGAGGTTATTGATATTTCTCCCAGCAATCTTGATTCAAGCTTGTTCTTCCTCCAGCCCAACATTTCTCATGATGTACTCTGCATAGAAGTTAAATAAGCAGGGTGACAATATACAGCCTTGATGTACTCCTTTTTCTGTTTGGAACCAGTCTGTTGTTCCATGCCCAGTTCTAGCGGTTGCTTCCTTACCTGCATGCAGATTTCTAAAGAGGCAGGTCAGATGGTCTGGTATTCCCATCTCCTTCAGAATTTTCCAGTTTATTGTGATCCACACAATCAAAGGCTTTGGCATTGTCAATAAAGCAGAAATAGGTGTTTCTCTGGAACTCTTGCTTTTTCGATGATCCAGCAGATGTTGGCAATTTGATCTCTGGTTTCACTGCCTTTTCTAAAACCAGCTTGAACATATAGAAGCTCATGGTTCACGTATTGCTGAAGCCTAGCTTGGAGAATTATGAGCGTTACTTTACTAGCGTGTGAGATGAGCGCAATTGTGTGATAGTTTGAGCATTCTTTGGGATTGCCTTTCTTTGGGATTGGAATGAAAACTGACCGTTTCCAGTCCTGTGGCCACTGCTGAGTTTTCCAAATTTGCTGGCCTATTGAGTGTATCACTTTCACAGCATCATCTTTTAGGATTTTAAATAGCTCAATTGGAATTCTGTCACTTCCACTAGTTATGTTTGTAGTGATGTTTCCTAAGGCCCTCTTGACTTCACATTCCAGGATGTCTGGCTCTAGGTGAGTGATCACACCATAGTGATTATCTGGGTCGTGAAGATCTCTTTTGTACAGTTCTTCTGTGTATTCTTGCCACCTTTTCTTATTCTGTCCTTTATTGAGCCCATCTTTGCATGAAATATTCCCTTGGTATCTCTAATTTTCTTGAAGAGATCTCTAGTCTTTCCCATTCTATTGTTTTCCTCTATTTCTTTGGACTGATCACTGAGGAAGGCTTTCTTATCTCTCCTTGCTATTCTTTGGAAATCTGTATTCAAATGGGTTTATCTTTCCTTTTCTTTTGTAAGGCCTCTTCAGACAGCCATTTTGCTTTTTTTGCATTTCTTTTTCTTGGTGATGGTCTTGCTCCCTGTCTCCTGTACAATGTCGCGAACCTCCATCCATAGTTAATTAGGCACTCTGTGTATCAGTCTAGTCCCTTAAATCTATTTCTCACTTCTACTGTATAATCATTAGGGATTTGATTTAGGTCATACCTGAATGGTCTAGTGGTTTTATCCTACTTTCTTCAATTTAAGTCTGAATTTGGCAAGAAGGAGTTCTTGATCTGAGCCACAGTCTGCTCCCTGTCTTGTTTTTGCTGACTGTATAGAGCTTCTCCATCTGTGGCTGCAAAAAATATAATCAATCTGATTTCAGTGTTGACCATCTGGTGATATCCATGTGTAGAGTCTTCTCTTGTGTTGTTGGAATAGATTGTTTGCTATGACCAGTGCATTTTCTTGGCAGAACTCTATTAGCCTTTGCCCTGCTTCACTCTGTACTCCAAGGCCAAATTTACCTGTTACTCCAAGTATTTCTTGACTTCCTACTTTTGCATTCCAATCCCCTATAATGAAAAGGACATCTTTTTTGGGTGTTAGTTCTAGAAGGTCTTGTAGGTCTTCATAGAACCGTTCAATTTCAGCTTCCTCAGCATTACTTGTCAGGGCATAGACTTGGATTACCATGATAATGAATGGTTTGCGTTGGAAATGAACAGAGATCATTCTGTCGTTTTTGAGACTGCATCCAAGTACTGCATTTTAGACTCTCTTGGTGAATATGATGGCAACTCCATTTCATCTAAGGGATCCACAGTAGTAGATATAATGGTCATCTGAGTTAAATTCACCTATTCCAGTCCATTTTAGTTTGCTGTTTCCTAAAATGTTGACATTCACTCTTGCCATCTCCTGTTTGATCTCTTTCAATTTGCCTCAATTCATGGACCTAACATTCCAGGTTCCTATGCATTATTGCTCTTTACAGCATCAGACTTTGCTTCTGTCACTAGTCACATACAGAGCTGGGTGTTGTTTTTGCTTTGGCATATAAGATTGGCGTAAGGTTTACATATAGGATTCAGGAAAGGATCCCAGAATTGGTTAGAAATGAAGCTGAAGNCCTAACATTCCAGGTTCCTATGCATTATTGCCCTTTACAGCATCAGACTTTGCTTCTGTCACCAGTCACATACAGAGCTGGGTGTTGTTTTTGCTTTGGCATATAAGATTGGCGTAAGGTTTACATATAGGATTCAGGAAAGGATCTCAGAATTGGTTAGAAATGAAGCTGAAGCTGGAGAGATAAGCTAGGTAAGATCATGAAGGATGTAATAAATGTTTGTACTTTTCTTTATTTTAATTGTGATAGAATGCATGTAACATAAACATAGCATCATAACCATTTTAAGTATGTGGTTCAGAAGTGTTAAATATATTCATATTGTTGTACAACCAGTTTTCCAGAATCTTTTCCTCCTGTGAAACTGAAACTCTGTATTTATTAAATAATAACTCCCTATTTCCCACCATTCTACTTTCTATTTCTATGCCTTTGACCACTCTAGTTAAATCTAGCCAAACCATGCAGGATTTGTCCTTTTGTGATTGGCTTATTACACTTTTTTTCATGCATGCCTTTTCATACTGTCCATGGGGTTCTCAAGGCAAGAATAATGAAGTGGTTTGCCATTCTCTTCTCCAGTGGACTACATTCGTCAGAACACTCCACCATGACCCATCCATCTTGGGTGGCCCTACATGTCATGGCTCATAGTTTAATTGAGTTAGACAAGGCTGTGGTCCATGTGATTAGTTTGGTTAGTTTTCTGTGATTGTGGTTTTCAGTCTGTCTGCCCTCTGATGGAAAAGGATAAGAGGTTTATGGAAGCTTCCTAATGGAAAAGACTGAATGGGGGGAAACTGGGTCTTGTTCTGATGGGCAGGGCCATGCCCAGTAAATCTTTAATCCAATTTTCTGTTGATGGGTGGTGGGGGAGGGCAACTATGGTGGAGGTAATGAATGTAATGGTGACCTCCTTCAAAAGGTCCCGTGCATGCACTGCTACACTCGGTGCCCCCAGCCCTGCAGCAGGCCACCGCCGACCCACGCCTCTGCTGGAGACTCCTGGACACTCACAGCCAAGTCTGGGTCAGTCTCTTGTGGGGTCACTGCTCCTTTCTCCTGGGTCCTGGTATACAAGGTTCTGTTTGTGCCCTCCAAGTGTCTATTTCCCAATCCTGTGTAAGTTCTGACAGCTCTATGGTGAGGTTAATGGTGACCTCTTCCAAGAGGGCTTATGCCATACCCAAGTCTGCTGCACCCAGAGCCCCTGGCAGTTCACTTCTGACCCATACCTCCAAAGGAGACATTCAAACACAGTTCTGTCTCAGTCTCTGTGGGGTCCCTCTAAGAAATATCAGTAACCTCAGATATGCAGATGACACCACCCTTATGGCAGAAAGTGAAGAAAAACTAAAAAGCCTCTTGATGAAAGTGAAAGAGGAATGTAAAAAAGTTGGCTTAAAGCTCAACATTCAGAAAACTAAGATCATGGCATCTGGTCCCATCACTTCATGGGAAATAGATGGGGAACCGTGGACACAGTGGCAGACTTTATTTTTGGGGGGCTCCAAAATCACTGCAGATGGTGACTGCAGCCATGAAATTAAAAGACACTTACTCCTTGGAAGGAAAGTTGTGACCAACCTGGACAGCATATTAAAAAGCAGAGATGTTACTTTGTCAACAAATGTCCATCTAGTCAAGGCTATGGTTTTTCCAGTGATCATGTATGGATGTGAGAGTTGGACTATAAAGAAAGCTGAGTGCCGACGAATTGATGCTTTTGAACTGTGGTGATGGAGAAGACTCTTGAGAGTCCCTTGGACTGCAAGGAGATCCAACCAGTCCATCCTAAAGGAGATCAGTCCTGGGTGTTCATTGGAAAGACTGATGTTGAAGCTGAAACTCCAGTACTTTGGCCACCTGATGGGAAGAGCTGACTCATTTGAAATGACCCTGATGCTGGCAAAGATTGAGAGGAGAAGGGGACGACAGAGGATGAGATGGTTGGATGGCATCACTGACTCAATGGACATAAGTTTGGTTAAACTCCAAGAGTTAATGATGGACAAGGAGACCTGGCATGTTGCAGTCCATGGGATCGCAGAGAGTCAGACATGACTGAGCGACTGAACTGAGCTATACACTTAGCATAATGTCCTCAAGGCTCACCCATGTTGTAACATGTCTCAGAATTTTCTTCCTTTTTTTTTTTTTTAAGACTGAATAATAGACCATAGTGTTTATGGAACACATTTTTAAAAATTGTTCTTTCTTATGATGATGGATACTTGAGTTACTTCTACCTTTTGGCTAATGTGAAAAATGCTGCTATAAACATGGTTGTACAAATATCTTTGTGAGATCCTGCTTTCAGTTCTTCTGGAATTACTAAGGCTTTTTAAAGAAGTTTAAAATGTACCCTGAGATTCCACATATAAGCAGTATCATATGCTCTTTGTCTTTTTCTGCCTGGCTTGTTTCACTTTGTTTGATAATCTTTGGGTCCATCCATGTTGCTGCACATAACATTATTTCATTCTTTTTAATGGGTGAATAATATTCCATTGTTACAGATATACTGTTATATATCATATTTATCCACCATCTGTTGATGGACATTTAGGTCACTTCCATGTATTGGTTATTGTAAATAGTGCTACAGTGAACACTGGGGTGCATACATCTTTTCAAATTATGGTTTTCTCTGGATATGTGCCCAGGAGTGGGATTGCTGAATCATACGGTAGCTATGTTTTTAATTTTTTGAGGAACATTCACACTGTTCTCCATAGGTGCTATACCCATTTGCATTCCCACCCACAGTACAGGAGGGTTCCTTTTTCTCTGTACTGTCTCCAGAATTTATTTATTTTTATTTTATTTTTTTAAATTTTTATTTTAACTTTAGTTTACTTTACAATACTGTATTGGTTTTTCCATACATTGACATGAATCCACCACGAGTGTACATGCATTCCCAAACATGAATCCCCTCCCACCTCCCACCCCATAACATCTCTCTGGGTCCTCCTAATGCACCA
>SJYQ01006231.1:51488-113241 GCA_006410935.1 Redunca redunca | reverse complement strand
AATATTCCCCCAATTAAACTATGGATTCAATGCATTATTAACAAAACCCCATTTGGGTTTATTTTAGATAGACATTGATTTTCAAACCTGTTAAGGAACTTGCATCCAGAACACATTAAGTACTAGTATAACTCTACAATAAAAAGACAAATAACCCAATTAAAATGAGCAAAGTATTTGAATAGACATTTCATTAAAGAAGATGAGCAAATGGCAAATAATTATATGAGAAGATGCTAAAGTTTATTAGTCACTAGAGAAAATGCAAACAAAACTGTAAAGAGATCTGACTTTACATGTACTAAGGTGGCTTGCCAGGTGGCTCAGTGGGTAAAGACTGCCTACACTGCAGAGACCCTGGAGATATGGGTTCAATTCCTGGGTTGGGAAGATCCCCTGGAGGAGGGCACAGCAACTTGCTCCAGTATTCTTTCTTGGAGAATCCCATGAACAGAGGAGCCTGGTGGGCTACAGTTCATAGGTCACAAAGAGTAGGCACAACTGAAGTGAATGAACACAGCACAGGATGGCAAAAATAAAAAAGACATGTAATAAAGGTTGGCAAGGATATGGAGAAACTGAGAGCCTTATACATTGCTGATGGGAATATAAAATGGTGTAACCACTTTGGAAAAGAGTTTAGCAATCACTTAAGACATTAAGCATGGAGTTATCTAATTACCCAGAAATTCCATTTCTACTCAAAAGAAATGGGTACATTTCTATTGAAATGAAGAAAAAAAGAACACATACATCCACATGAATGGATGTGATGTACACTTATATACGAATGTTTCTTGAAGCATTATTCATAATAGTTAAAAGGTGGAAACAACTGAATGGATGAAAATAATATAGTATATTCATATAATTGTATACTACTTGGCAATAAAAAGAAATGAAGTGTTGATACATGCTGCAACATGGATGAACTTTGAAAACGTACTAAGTGAAGAAAGCCAGTCCAGGTGAACCTATAGAGACAGAATATGACTTGCTTGGGCCTCAGGAGAGAGATGGGATGTGACAGCTGTTATTTCTGGTTTTTTTAAGAAGGGTTTTTCTCCTGATTCACATGGTAGAGAATCCATCTGCAATCCAGGAGACCTAGGTTCAGTTCTTGGGTTGAGAAGATCCCCTGGAGAAGGGAATGGCAATCCATTCCAGCATTCTTGCCTGGAGAATCCCATGGACAGAGGAGCCTGGTGGGTACAGTCCAAGGGGTTGTAAAGAGCTGGACATGACTGAGTGACTAACACTAACTTCCTTCCTTAGATTGTTCTAAAATTAAATTGCAGTGATGATGATGCAGTGCTTCTAATACACTGAAAATATCCAATTGTACACTTTAAAGGGGTTAACAGTATGGATTGTGAATTATATCTCAGTAAAGTTGTTTAAAGGGCTTCCCTGGTGGCTCAGCAGTAGATAATCCACCTGCAATGTTGAAGACATGGGTTCCATTCCTGGGTTGGGAAGATCCCCTGGAGAAGGAAATAGCAACCTACTCTAGTATTCTTGCCTGGGAAATCCCATGGACAGAGCCTGTCTGGCTACAGTATAAAAGAGTCACAAAAGACTCAGACATGACTTAGCAACAAAAATAAAAAACAAAGCTGTTAAAAAGATCATGTTTTTAAACAGAATAATGTATTAGTAAGAAATACATGTGATATGCTTAGCTGTGTCTGGCTCTTTGCGACCCCATAGGCTATAGCCCACCAAGTTCCTCTGTCCATGGAATTTTCCAGGCTAGAATACTTGAGTGGGTTGCCATTTCCTACTCTAGGGGATATCCCCAACCCAGGGATTGAACCCACATCTCCTGCATCTCCTACATTTGCAGGCAAATTCTTTACCATTGTGCCACCTTGAAAATCACCACCAAAAGTGCCTAAAATAAAACAATTTTCATATAAAACAATAGCAAAAAAGACTAGGAAGAAATACAGTGTTGCAAAGTTTTTATACTAGTAGCCAACAAAGGAGAAATTGTAAGTTAGAATTGTAAAGAATACTTAGTCGAAATGTTGTCAGGAAAATAGACAAATTGAAACAAACAACAGAAGGTACAAAGAGATAGCAAATAGCAAGATGTATTACTTGATTTCAAGACTTATTGTGATGGCCAGTAATCAGCAGGGTGTAGTTTGGAATTCATATAGAGAAATACATCAATGGAATAGAATAGAGAATTCAGAAATAGACCTACACAAACATGTGCAAATTAATTTTGGCAAAAGTGAAAAACAATTTTGTGGGGAGATAGCAGTTTTAAAGAGAATGGCGTGGAATAATTGTATATAAATATGCAAAATAACCCAGTTGATTGATGTCTTATATGTAAAATGTAACTCAAAATAGATTATAGACCTAAATATAAAACCAAATGTTATAAAACTTCTAAAAGAAATCACAGAAAAATCTTCATGATATGTGTGATAAGGTAAATATTTCTGAGCTACCACAATCAAAAGCACAACCAATAAAAGTTTCATGGCAAAGCCAATACAATATTGTAAATTAATTAACCTCCAATTAAAATAAATAAATTTATATTAAAAAAAGTTTCATCAAAATTTAAAAGCACTTTTATTTGAAAGACACTATGAGGAGAATGCAAAAACAAGTGGCAAACTGATATCTGTTAAGTATATATCTGATAGGTGGTTTTTATACAGAAAAGGCAAAGATCTCTCACAACTCAATAGTGATATAACAAAGAATTGCTTAAAAACAGGTAAAATATTTGAGCACACACTTAAACAATGACAGTGTACTTATGGTAATAAACAAAAAAGATGCTCGGCGTCATAGTGATTAGAAACATGCGATTTCAAATTGCAATGAGATAACATGACATAGAGTCGGACACGACTGAGCAACTGAACTGTACTGACCTGAACATGACACAGCTATTAGATCTGATAAATTATAAAACTGGCCATACACCAAGTGCTGGCAAAAACTGTAGAGGAACTGGATGTCTCCTACATTGCTTGCATAGAATAAAACATGGTAGAATCATTTCAGAAAACTTTGGTGATGTCGTAAAATGTTAAGCATCCGCCTAACATATGTTATAGGCATTTAACTCCCAGTCATTTATCCCAGAGAAATGAAAGTCTATGCCCATTAAAAAACTTTTATGTCAAAGCTCATAATACTTTTTATAATAGTTTATTTTAAAGTAGCTAAAATGGGAAAGATTCAATTATCTTTCATCAGATGAATTGGTAAGCTNAAATTTTATTAAGTTAATGTTGAATATTCTTTTTGCAAATACTAGAATATTCTCTTTTCAAGGCAAAACTTTTAGTAGGTATATAAAGTGTATTTGTTATAAACTTTCTGTCCTCAGTAATAAAAATAAAGTTGAATTAAATGAAGTTAAGCAAAGAAAAAACTGTTTCAGAAGTTATAAGGCCAAAATTAAGAGAGAGAAATAGATGTGGAAAGAACAAAATATACCAGCAGGTTCTCATGAATAATTTAGAATAATAGAATTACCACAATTCCTGCAGACTGTGCACTTGGGGATATGCACTGCCTGGTTCTTTGGCAGTCTTAAAGTACAGCACTGAAGTGGAAATAACTGTTTGCTAGCTACTCTGGCTTGTAAGACTGGATGAAATT
The DNA here is from genome assembly GCA_006410935.1 of Redunca redunca. Lineage (NCBI taxonomy): Eukaryota > Metazoa > Chordata > Mammalia > Artiodactyla > Bovidae > Redunca > Redunca redunca. Next base: position 109,605 of record SJYQ01006231.1, on the reverse strand, counting down.
ATGTGGACAAGAAGGAAATTTTCTCAGAATAGTTTTGAGATTTAAAAACTGAAGCAACTGTGGAGTGAAACAGAAAATAAAGGGAGAAGATGGTATGATTTCAAAGAGTATTGTTGTGTTCTCCATATCCCCTTGCAAAGGGTATGAGAACTTGAAATAGAGAATTGAGTTATTCTGAATTTCCTCTTTAACATGAAAACTGTTCTTTGGTGTAACATACTCTCAGTGGAATTCTTCTCCTTTGAATCTCAAACAGAAAATGATCCGAAAGACTGGTTTCCCAGTCTTCCCAAGGATAATATATAACAAATTCCATCCTAATTCATATATAAAAATGACGGCCTTAGCATGTTGATTGTGGCTTAATTCTTTCCTGAAATCCCAATTGAGAATGGTCTAGAGTGTATCACAAGCTTAAATAGAGTAATTTCACAGAAACCAAGAGCAAAACTACAGCCAGGCTTTTGAAATCTGACATTTCGTGGCAAAACAATCAGGTTGATCAGGTTTTTACCAGGCTTCTTCCCCCCAAAATTGGTGTCATGTAGCCAAAACTGGCTACTGGGGGCTCAGTTTTGTGAGAGGAACAGTTGGTAGTATCTCCATAGGCCAGTCAGTGTCCAAGAAGTTCACATAAGAAATAGAATCTGTGTGTGTGTGTGTGTGTGTGTGTAGGAGGTGGTGGTGGTGTTTAGTCACTAAATTGTATCTGACTCTTTTGTGACCCCATGGACGATAGCCTGCTAGTCTCCTTTGTCCATGGGATTTCTCAGACAAGAATACTAGAGTGGGTTCTTGTTTCCTTCTCCAGGGAATCTTCCCGACCCAGGTATCGAACTCGCGTCTGCTGCATTGGCAGGGGGATTCTTTACCACTGTACTACCAGGGAAGACCAAGTGTGTGTATGTGTGTGTGGAGTAAGTTAATACATTTGCTACTTGTCTTCTTTATGTCCCATATTAATTTTTGTTCCATGTGGTCTGAACTTACATGACACCTTGTCTTTTCAAGGCCCTCATTTTCCAACTGCTTATGCACCATTAGAGGATATGCTCTTTTTCATTGTACTTTGCAAAATGAGAAGTGCCAGCTTTCCTTATAATCCAAAGAATTACTTTCTTCTATTTTGTAGTCCTATAGTCTTCTCTTTTTATCAATTTATTTATTTATAGTCTTCTAATTTGAGCCTTTGATCCCAGTTTTGTAATCCTTTCATTACATATTTGTTTCCTACACTAAAGGACATATTTGTTTCCTACACTAAAATTATTTTTCAGTAGATAATTCATGGAATCAGAATAACATTTTAAAGTTGCCAAAAAAAAAAAAATGTGGAATTTGTGGCTCCCTTTTTATTTCCTGCTGTCCTTCTGAGAAGTAATCAACATTACTAATTCTTTATGTAACCTTTCAGATATTTTATGTACGTACATTATGCAATCTTCTGTATATCTGTTTTCTTTAACAAATATTAGATACTATAAATAATACTTTGCACACGCTACTTTTTCCCCCACAGTACTAAGCATGTTAACCTTTCTGCAGCAAAACTAACTTCCTGCCTAAAGTATATAGTAAAAATATGACAAGAAAAGTTGATTTTTTTTTTTGAAAAGTTGATTTTTTAAATACTAAATTTCTTCCATGTTTGACCAATGTTTTGGCTTAACCAAAAGAGGAAATATGTGTATGTATGTGTGTGTGTGTATCTCACATGATAACATGTTAACCAAATGCATTGGCTAAAGAAGATAATTTATTATAACTTGAAATAAATTCTTGAAAACATATTTAACTCTGTTTTTGTGTGTGTGTGTTTATGTTGGTTTCACAGTTTGTCGTGTAGACAAGACTGCTGATGATATGAGAACATAAAACCACTCATTTGTGAACTTAAACATAGCTCTGAATGGAAAACTATTCTTACAATATTAACTCTTCCAATGTATAAAAGAAGCCTTTTATATTATTTTGGGAAGAGAGGTGTAAGCTGTAAAAAATATAGTTATTCCTATCTTGGAATCTGACTCATTCATTTGTCTGGAAGGAATAACCTGGGAAAAGATGGATTTATAGTACTGGTACTTTCAAAATAGGATGTATAATAGCTTGACATGTAGTAAATGACTTTGTTTTTTCCACAAAGCCAACATTAGGCTAAATATTTAACAATAACTCTTAGAAGTGCTTCTAAGTCATTCCATTTTATTTTTAGTTTTATAATATTTACTTGTAAATTACATTTTGCTTCTTAAATGAAATAGTTTTCTAAATGAGAAAAAAATACCTCCTGTGGTTGTTTCTAATTTCATTTTCTGCTAACATAGCTGTTGGCACTAGAAATGCAGAATAGTTTTCAGAGAGTACTGTCAACCATGTAATTTCTTGGCAAATATATGACAATTACTTTCCATGTAATTATAGTCATTCCATTGGATCCTACAGCTTAGTCAAGGAAGAGATTTCCCAGGCAATATTGTCCATCATTCCACTTGTGGTTGTTTCCTTATGTTAGTGTCCTGGACACACCATACCTAGTGATTCTGTTAATACTGCAATCAGGTCAAAGCAATAGCATTCAGTAAAGACAACTAATTTTCTTGTGCTACTAGATTATTCTTTTGGATTAAGACTAAGCTATATTTTGGAGTTTGCCTTTATTACTCATTAACATTTTCCAGTAGTCATGTACAGATGAGAGAGATGGACCTTAAAGAAGGTAGATCACCAAAGAATTGATGCTTTCAAACTGTGGTTCTGGAGAAGACTCTTGAGAGTCCCTTGGACAACAAGATCAAATCAATCCGTCCTAAAGGAAATCAACCCTGGATATTTATTGGAAGAACTGATGCTGAAACTGAAGCTCCAATACTTTGGCCACCTGATGCCAAAGAGCTGACTCATTGGAAAGGACACTGATGCTGGGAAAGACTGAGGGCAGGAGGAGAAGGGGGCACAGAGGATAAGATGGTTGGATGGCATCATTGACTCAATGGACATGAATTTGACAAACTCCAGGAGATAGTGAAGGACAGGGAAGCCTGGCATGCTGGAGTTCGTGGGGTGGCAGAGTTGGACCCCAAACTGAGCAACTGAATAACAGCAAACCTTTCACAGGGGGCTTCCCTGGTGGCTCAGATGGTAAAGAAACTTCCTGCAATGAGGGAACATTTCATAGGCATATATTGAGAATTGTCTTCAAAGAATCAAATGGAAATTTTAAATCAATAAATTAGCATAAACAGAAAATAAATAATTAAAGTCAAAGGCATGAATAAGAGAAATGATTTTGACTTTAGAAAAGAATTATATTTGACACTGAAAACTCTTCCAAATTTAGAGTGCTTTTCTTGAACATTTTCCATTTAAAATATGTCTCAAGGCTCATCACTCAGCTTTTCAAAAGGAAACACAAAGGAAATGCATAGCTATTCACCAGCTAGAGTGAATTTTATATAAGAGAGCATAAAAATATGTTGACATTTTTAGTTTAATAAAAATCTAACTTTTGGCTTAGTTTTCGGTAAGCAAAATGTTGAAATCCCTGAATCAAAAAATTTTTTTGAAAACGTGTCACAATTTTAAATAGAATTTCATGTAATTTTCAGATACTTTTCAAGTAGGGAAATGAAATTGNCCTAGGAGTTGTGCCTTGGTCTGTATGACCCACTTACTCTTTATAGATATTTAGATTTAATAAAATGATTTAGATTTTATGAAAAAGCTTTTAATTATGACGATGAAAATAATCTGGAGATTTGAAGAACTTCCTGCATTTGGATATATTGGCAAAATTTCCATAAGATGAAGAAACATGAAGGAGAACATGAAAGCTTAAACTAATATATGTATATTTTCATCATCATTTATTGAACTACATGATTAATTTTGAAAGTCTCCTTTTAATTTTTCCAAAATGCACAGAACCTAGTGGAAAGAGACTTCAATTTTTATAAATCACTTCTTATATATTGCTCTATTTTATTTGAAAATGTATTTTTTTTTATACCACTAAATGATTTACTATCAGCAACCCCCTTTTGGAGACCAAATGTCAAAAATCAGGAAATTATTTTACCAAGATGTGTGTATATTAACCACATTGTAGTTAATTTATAAGTATAAATATTTATTCATTTCTTCACAAGGAATATTTGAGTATGCATTTGATTCAAGGCAGAGTACAACCTTTGAGGAGGAGGCAGATTACAAATGGGAATAGGAAGCAAAGAACACAGTGGTAGAGGTGATGGTCTGTTTATGTTAGTTCGTAGTGATTCGCAACAGCCCATCATGAGCATCTCTTCTGAAAGCTATGTGTAATCATATCCTGTTGGTATCATGATACTGATCACAATGAAATTATGAGTATAGTGAAAGTAAGCAAATGTTGATGAGGATTTTTTTTTCTCTGTTTTGTCTCTCTCTTTTATATTTCTCAGATGTGGTAAGAGTCAGTTGTTAAATATTTTCTAGATCCCCATTAGGTAAAGGGTACAGTCTCTGTGATCAGATATACCTGATCAGTCCTGTTTCATCCTATACAAACTTTAGACAATTGATCTTGCTTAGCCTTTTTCCTTATCTGTAAAGTGCAGTTCATATCATCACTAACATTATGTGTTTGTTATGAGGATTAAAGGAGGTAATAACTGTAAAATGCTTAGCATGGCTTGGTTTATATAATTTTTTTTCATTACAAGCCACAGACCCATCAAAACATCCAAATGCATATTATATAATACTACCCATCTTATCAAATATCTTTATACTACATCTGTCTGTGCCACTCACACACTTTTCCCATTGCCTAGGCTTCTCCTCACATCATTCACTTTCTTTGCTTAGTAAATTCTGATACATCTATAAAGAATACATCTGGTACATCTGGTTCTAATACAATAGATGTTGTAATAAGGTAGACTGAATCAGTAAGGATTGTTGAAGTAGCTTCAATATCTTCAGTTATGTATAAAGTGTTAAGCTACTGTGTTGAAAGGAGTGCTCAGTTCTACCAAGGAAGCTGAGGATGTATAGAAGAGGCAGAGTATGGATGGGATTGTGATAGACTGTGACTGGAGTGACTGTAGCCGCCAAATTCAAAGATGCCTGCTCCTTGGAAGAAAAGCTATGACAAACCTAGACAGAGTATTAAAAAGCAGAGACATGATTTTCCCAACAAAGGTCCATATAGTCAAAGCTATAGTTTTTCCAGTAGTCATGTATGGATGTGAAAGTTGGACCATAAAAAATGCTGAGTGCTGAAGAATTGATGTTTTTGAACTGGGGTGCTGGACAAGACCCTTGAGAGTCCCTTGGACAGCAAGGAGATCAAACCAGTCAATCCTGAAGGAAATCAACCCTGAACATTCATTGGAAAGACTGATGAGGAAGCTCCCATACTTTGGCCATCTGATAGTAAGCGACAACTTATTGGAAAAGACCCTGATGCTGGGAAAGATTGAGGGCAGGAGGAGAAGGGGGTGACAGAGGATGAGATGGTTGGATGGCATCAGTGACTCAGTGGAGCAAACTCTGGGAGATGGTGAAGGACAGGGAAGTCTGGCATGCTGCAGTTCATGGGGTCGCAAAGAGTCGGACACGACTTAGTGACTGAATAACAATAACAACAACAACAACAATCAATCACATGTTTTTATTGCTTGAAGTCTTGCTAAGGTATCTTTGGGACAATACTCTTCCTTTGGACTATTCTTTCTCAAGAAAATTTGTTCTTTATTACTGAAATATTTAAGTACTAAACTAGTGCTTAAAGTACAGTAATATTTTAAAACTATAATAATATATTTAGCCATAGATATAAAGCCATTCAGTTATAATATAGCCTTTTGTATTTATTATGAGTTCAAAGGGTTAAATGAGGGGTGATGAGTTTCAAGCTACGTTTTGATGAAAAACTTGTTTTTTTTTTCACTGTGGAGCTCCAATGGTTGATGTGCTAAATGCTTGTTTGCTCTGAACATGATTAGGCTCCCCTGTCTCTTCTATCCTGACAACTCTCAATAAAAATAAGGTCTGTATCCAGCTGGTCCATTGAGAAGGACAATTCAGTGGTCTCTCCAGGGCACAAGGCATCTAGGGCAAGTCTCAAATCCATAACAAACATACTTTGATTCTCACATACTTTGATTCTCAGTAGAAAGTGCCACATCTCTTCTGGTTGGCTTCGACCTTTTCATCCCCCTGTTGTGCTACAGCAAGCTCTACCTGAAGGGTGAGAAATTGAAACCCTGAACTCTCTACTTGGAGCAGCCTCTTTTTTTCCCCTCTGTAGTTTTTTTTTTTTTTTTAATAGCTTATATCTCTCAATGAAGCAACACTTACCTAAGGGAAAAGAATCTGACCCAGCTCAAGTTCTGAAATTAGTATTAGCCTTTATGAGATCAAGAGATTTGAATAATATATGATCCATGAAGTTAGACTCTGCAAACAAAGAGATTTGCACTGATGCAAACAAAGAACCCAGTAAGGGAATTAGAGATTTATAGGAAAAAAAAATCACTTTAATTTCACATACCAGAATCCACTTCGTGAAAACTTTTCAAAGTAAAATCAAGTATATTCCCAAACTTAGCTAAGACAATAAAAGTAATTTGTCAAAATCGAACGCTTTGAGAGTTAGAGAGAAAGTACTTCTAGTTCTGACCCTTAGGACCTGTCATTACTATGAGAGGCTGTAAAAAGGTTTGGGAGAAAGGTATTAAAGAAGTAGAAGTTGATAAGGTAGAAGTCTCTGCAGCTGTTATAAAAGTAAATCTTCCTAAACCAGAGCCAACTGTAAAAGAAAAAGATTTACTGCTGGCTGTCTCCGTCCCTGCTGCTGTAATGGGCACCATTAGCTATATGTTGTGAAAGCAGTCACTCGAGAAGATGGGAGACATTACCTTTTAGATTGATTTTGGAATTCTCAGGGCTATTGTTCTACATTCTTAAGAAAAGTTTCATGGAATGAGCAGATAGTTTTAGACTTAGCTTTGGTGACTTCATCACTGAGGCTGTATAGTATGGTGGTTGGCTTTGATTTTAGATACATGTAGATTTGAAAGGCAGTTCCACTAACTATTAATTGTGCCTAACTGGGGAGGTTGCATTATATTAAAATTTTCAATTTTGTAATTGAGAAAATGACATGGTGATAACAGCAAATACTTTATCATTGTGAGGATTAGAATATGCTTATATAACTCTAAAATTATTATTAAAGCACTTGGCATATATCACAGTAAATATAAGCTTAAAATCAGAGTCAGATCATGGACTCTCAGTGCTTGCCATACTAATTGGCTATTCTATAATTGTCATAAAGAAATTGACCTCATTTTTCATGCATTTGAAAAATTATTAGTCTGTGAGATAACAAATATATTAAAGGGAAAGGACAACCACAAAATGATTCTTTAGCTCTTTGTGTATTTAAAAATCATCCCCAAACACTCAATGAAGTGAGCCTTCAACAGATATTAATTCATTGATTAAGCACAAAGAAACAGAAACTTAGTTTTGATTGTTGTTGGTGTTTAGTCTCTAAGTCATTTCTGAGTCTTTGTAACCACATGGACTGTAGCCCACTAGGTCCCCCTGTCCATGGGATTTCCCAGGCAAGAATACTGGAGTGGGTTTCTGTTTCCTTCTCCAGGGGATCTTCCTGACCCAGGGATAGAACCTGAGTCTCCTGCACTGGTGGGCGGGTTCTTTACCACTGAGCCTCCGGAGGGGAAAAATATTTAAAGAGGAAGAGAGCAAGTTGGAAACAAAGGACAAAAAAACAAAAAACACAAAGCATACAATAACCACAGAGTTTATTTGTATAGTTTGACTAAAGATTGCAGCAGTATGAGTCGGTCTCTGAGTGAAAGAAACAAGGTGTAGTTTCACCCTCGAACAACACAGGTTTGAACTGCGCAGTTCCACTTACACACCAGATTTTTTTCAATACATACAAACTGCAACACTAAATGATCCCAGGTTGCCTGAATCTGTGGATGGGGAACTGAAAACACAGAAGGCCAACAGTGGGTGGGTCCTCCACCCGCCTCGGTTACTCAAGTGTCGACTGCACCTGATTCTGTTCATGCTCTTTACATGTGTTACCCCATGTTATTCACACACTAGCCTATGAAGGAAAGATGACTTTTTAATATTACTAATAAAAAGCAAAGACCAAGGAAGTTTGTGTACTGAAGTCCTATAGGATAGAGATGAGATGGACTTAACTGATTTTCTGACATCCTTCTTTGAAGTTTATAGTAATAATTCAGGTCAAGGCAACACAGAGTTCCCAGCTTTGTTTGAAATTGAAATAATGGAGGAAGCTTGTGTAGAAGTGACCATTATCTTCTTCTGGAAAGAACCCAAGAAAATCCAGTGAGCCTTTTCTCTCTAGAATTCAGGTGTGACTCCAAGCAGCTGACAGTTGACTAGCCAATTAGACTGCAAACAAGATATAATATCATACAAATATCAATTTCCAAACTCTTTCAGACCCTGAGAAGTGTCAGGCAGCATTTGTGTGTGTGTGTGTGTGTGTGAGAGAGAGAGAGAGAGAGAGAGAGAGAAACGGAGAGTCTGAAAATAAGAGATGAGGGGAGGACTCCATTTTATTTATGTCACTGTTTGTTCTCTTTATTATTACCCATATACTCTGCAGAGCAATAAGCTATATGTTTTTCATCTTGAGTTTCTTTCATTGATGCTTTTCTTACAGTTATTTTCTCTTATAGGACAGCCTGGGCATATTTGTGTTATAGTGGGTTGTTAGATTCTAGTAGCGCTAGGTGTCTAGGGTAAAGGAAATGGGTCTTTTGCAAAAGAACACCTTTAAATCAGAGTGTTGAACACTTTTAGTGTTAGTGAGGCAAAAATATCATTATCAATTGATCATGTTGTAATAATGCATCTCACATCAGTTAACATCACAGAGAAAAAATATTAAGGCTGCGTCTTTGGTAGAAGGTGATGTGCTTCTCATCACTGTAAATACCAGAAAAATAGCATTTTAAATGATCAATTCTGAGCTTTACAAAATAATATAAATAAGTATCTTAAATTCAAGACATTTAGTGGACATTACTCTTATTCAGTAGGGAATTTTCCTCATACTAACCATAGTAATAACCATTGTGTGGACACTTTTTATACTTTTTTCCCATCTCTAAATTTCCTGTGCTTAGAAAATTCTCCACTTTTAGAGTTCCAGCTTTTCTCTATAAAATTAGAAAAAAATTGTCAGCCTCCTCGATAGCTGGAGCATGGTCATATGACCTGGTTTCTACAAATCAGTCGCACATACTTCAGAAGCTGCTGACCGAGAGGCAGGTTATGTGCAGAGTCCATTCTGGCAAGGCTAGCAGATGACATGTACAGTTTCCAGGATCAGTAGTGATGGACATTCCAAGAAAGTGTCAGGGCCTATAATTAGAGTCTGGTAGAGAGTAACAGAAACTAGACTGCATAGTGGGAATTGTTACCTCTCATTGATGTTTTATAATTCACTGATTTTTTAAAATTAAACTTAGGGGCTTTAATAAAATTACAAATGTATATCTCATGTATAAGTTATAAATTAAAATGCTGTGTGACCACCCAGAAGCCCCATTGTCTGGCTATGCCAAACAATAGCTCTTGAGCCCAAGAGCCCTCAGTCTTATGACAGAATTCTAAGTAAACAGATTATTTTCCAAGCCAGTAATCTTTTTTCTTTTTTTTTTTGAAATTTTTGTCTGTTTATTTTAATGGACTCTATTTTAGAGTATTCTATATTGCAGAAAAGTTGAGCATAAGTAGAGCATTCCTATTCAGTACACAGCATTCCTATTCAATACACAGTTCCTCCAATTATTAAACATTTTACATTAATATGATGAATGTGGTACATTTGTTAAAATTATAAGCCAGTGGTGATATTAACTAAAGTCCAAACATTATTCAGATTTCCTTCATTTTTACTGAATGCCCTTTTTCTCCTCTACAATTCCACATTAAATTTGATTACCATGTCTCCTTTGGCTCTTCTCAACTGTAAGTTTCTCAGAGATTTCTGCTTTCTTTGTTTTTGATGAACTGAGTACTGGTTGGATATATTATAGGACATTTTTCTATTAAAGTTTTACTGATGTTTTTCTCATGACTATACTGGGGTTATAGGCTTTTAGAAGGAAGATTACAGAAATAAAGTGCCATTTTCATCACATCATATCAAGAGTCATGATATGATCTGTGACTAGCATCATGATCTGTGACTGTTGATGAGTTAGATCACTTGGCTGAAGTAGCTGGTTAGGTTTCTCCAGTGTAAAGTCAGTCCTATACTGCACTCTTTGGAATTTTCTTTGGAAGAGAGTCACCATGCACAACACACTGGGAACTCATGTTTCCTTTCCAGTAGGGTTGGGTATCTACGTAATTTATTTGGAGTTCCTTTGCATGGAAGATATCCCTGTGTCCCCCCATTTATTAATTTATTCAATCAGCTATTTATATTGGGAAAGGTTAGTGGATGTCTGTTTTATACTTTAGATTTTAACCTAATACTACTTTCATTATTTTGTTCAGTTTGTTCCAGGTTAGGTCATTGGAAGGTCTTTCATTTGGTTCCTGTGCCCCTTTGATATACTCCTCTCACTGTCTGTTTGCATTTGTAAAAGCATTTCCTTAACTTTTGGCACTGCAAGATACTCCAGCTTCATCTTATCCATTCCCTGAAAAGCTTTAAACTCAGCTATTGCTCCAAAAACCCTGAATTCTTTTATTGGAGAGTGGTATTGGAAATCAAGATCTGGGTGCCAGGTGTGCCTTTTGCTAGTAGGTTGTTGTTGTTTCTTTCAGGCCCTCTTGGGTAACAGAGCAGAGAAATATATGTGTGTATGTTGATTCATGTGTATACAAAAGTCTATAGCTCTTTCTACATGTAATCGTCTGAATTTCTATTAAGTTAAACATAAGTTCTTACTGCTATTTCTAATTCTAATTTATTACCACATGGATCATTCTAGTCCTCACCCCTTGTGCTCAGAAGCTCCATCCTTCCTGACTCTTTGAGACCCCAGGGACTATAGGCCCCCAGGCTCTTCTGTGCATGGGATTTTCCAGGCAAGAATACTGGAGTGGAGCCATTTCCTCTCCAGGGGATCCTCTCTACGCAGGCAGAAGACCCGAACCCTCATCTCTTAGGTCTCCTGTGTTTGACAGGCAGAATCTTTACCACTAGTGCCACCTGGGAAGCCCGGTCCTAACTCCTTGTTCATACATGAATTTCTGCGCCATGGTGAAATGCGTAGATCTTATCACCTGCCATACATTTACATTCTTAATTGTTCAATTCTAGTATGTGTGTAAAAAGTTGGCTTGAAATTCAACATTCAGAAGACTAAGATCATGGCATCTGGTCTCATCACTTCATGGCAAATAGATGGGGAAACAGTGGAAACAGAGACAGACTTTATTTTTTGGGCTCCAAAATCACTAGAGATGGTGACTGTAGCCATGAAATTAAAAGACGCTTGCTCCTTGAAGGAAAAGTTATGACCAACCTAGACAGCATATTAAAAAGCAGAGACATTACTTTGCCAACAAAGGTCTGTCTACTTAAAGCTGTGGTTTTTCTAGTAGTCATGTATGGATGTGAGAGTTGGACTATAAAGAAAGCTGAGCACTGAAGAATTGATGCTTTTAAACTGTGGTGTTGGAGAAGACTCTTGAGAGTCCCTTGGATTTCAAGGAGATCCAACCAGTCCATTCTAAAGGAAATCAGTTCTGGGTGTTCATTGGAAGGACTGATGCTGAAGCTGAACCTCCAATACTTCGGTCACCTGATGGGAAGAGCTGACTCATTTGAAAAGACCCTGATGCTGGGAAAGATTGAAATCAGGAGGAGAAGGGGACGAGAGAGGATGATATGGTTGGATGGCATTACTGACTCAATGGACATGAGTTTGGGTAAACTCCAGGAATTGGTGATGGACAAGGAGACCTGGCGTGCTGCAGTCCATGGGGTCACAAAGAGTCGGACTCCACTGAGCTACTTAACTCACTGACTGAGTGTACATGCATAGCAGTATTAGGATTATTAACTTATACTCACGTAAGAAACAGTTTTATTGATGAAATATAGGATTTATGTGCCACTCCTTTCCCCTGATAGCTCAGTTGGTAATGAATCTGTCTGCAATGTGAGAGAGCTGGGTTCGATTCCTGGGTTGGGAAGATCCCCTGGAGAAGGGAAAGGCTACCCACTCCAGTATTCTGAAGTGGAGAATTCCATGGACTGTACAGGTTCACAAAGAGTTGGACATGACTGAGATTTTCACTTTCCTTTTGTATTTAACCTTATAGACTCCGTTTGAATTTCGAGTTTGATTATATTAGTCCTTCCCCACTACCCGCTCTTCAGTATGGTTGTTTTATACATTTGCAATAATTAGAGTTCACTTATTACAGTCCACATTCTTTCTTGGGGTCCTTTGAATGTCTAAATGATTTATTTTTCAATTTGCATACATCATCCTTTGTTTTAAAATTTTGTAGTTTTAATAAATGTGTAATGTCATATATCTGACTTCACATGTTTATACCCCCTGCACCTCCAAATTTCTGACACCACTTATCTTTTCCTAAAGTATGTAGCTTGTTCACACTGGCTTTTTTCACTTAGCAGGGTAAATGGTATTCATTTAAGGTTTCTTATGTCTTTTTGTGAGTTGATAGTTCATTTCTTTATATCATGAATAATTCAATACACAATTTGTTGATACATTGATCTATTGAACATCTTTGTTGTTTCCAGTTTTTGACAATTACGAGTAAAGATTATATAAACATTTTGTTCAAGGTTTTCATTGTTGTTGACATAAACTTTCAGCAATTAGGTAATTACCTGGAAGTGAGATAGATGAAATATATTAGTTCAGTTCAGTTCAGTCGCTCAGTTGTGTCCGACTCTGTGATCCCGTGGACTGCAGCACACCAGGCTTCCCTGTTGATCACCAATGCCCTGAGCTTTCTCAAACTCATGTCCTTCAAGTCAGCAATGCCATCCAACCATCTCATCCTCTGTCATCCTCTTCTCCTCCTGCCTTCAATCTATCCCAGCATCAGGATCTTTTCAAATCTGTCAGTTCTTCACATCAGGTGGTCAAAGTATTGGAGTTTCAGCTTCAGCATCAGTCCTTCCAAAGAATATTCTGGACTGATTTCCTTTAGAATGGACTGGTTTGACTCCCTGCAGTCCAAGGGACTCTCAAGAGTCCTCTCCAACACCACAGTTCAAAAGCATCAATTTTTCAGCGCTAAACTTTCCTTATACTCCAACTCTCACATCCATACATGACCACCGGAAAAACCATAGCTTTGACTAGATGGACCATTGTTGGAAAGTAATGTCTCTGCTTTTTAATATGCTGTCTAACTTTGTCATAACTTTTCTTCCAAGGAGCAAGCATCTTTTGATTTCATGTCTGCAGTCACCATCTGCAGTGATTTTGGAGCCCCCCCCAAATAAAGTGATTTTCCTCTACAGTAATTTTGGAGCCCCCCAAAATAAAGTCTATCACTGTTTTCATTGTTTCCCCATCTATTTGCCATGAAGTAATGGGACCAGATCATGGCAAATAGATGGGGAAACAATGAAAACAGTGATAGACTTTATTTTGGGGGGCTCCAAAATTACTGCAGAATGGGACCAGAGGCTTCTCTGGTGGCTCAGAGGTTAAAGCGTCTGCCTGCAATGTGGGAGACATGGGTTTGATCCCTGGGTCTGATCCCTGGGTCGGGAAGATCCCCTGGAGAAGGAAATGGCAACCCACTCCAGTATTCTTTTCTGGAGAATCCCATGGACGGAGGAGTCTGGTAGGCTGCAGTCCATGGGGTCACAAAGAGTCGGACACGACTGAGCGACTTCACACAATGGAGCCAGATGTCATGATCTTAGTTTTCTGAATGTTGAGTTTTAAGCCAAATCTTTCACTCTCCTCTTTCACTTTCATCATGAGGCTCTTTAGTTCTTTGCTTTCTGCCATAAGGGTGGTGTCATCTGTGTATCTGAAGTTATTGATATTTCTCCCAGCAATCTTGATTCTAGCTTGTGCTTCATCCAGCCTGGCATTTCACATGTTGTACTCTGCATATAAGTTAAATAAGCAGGGTGACAATATACAGCCTTGACGTACTTCTTTCCTGATTTGGAACTAGTCTGTTGTTTCATGTCTGGTTCTAACAGTTGCTTCTTGACCTGCATACAGATTTCTCAAGAGGCAGGTAAGATGGTGTGGTATTCTCATCTCTTTAAGAATTTTCCAGTTTGTTGTGATCCGCACAAAGGCTTTGGTGTAATCAATAAAGCAGAAGTACATGTTTTTCTGCAACTCTCTTACTTTTTTGATGGTCCATCAGATGTTGGCAATTTAATCTCTGGTTCCTCTGCCTTTTCTAAATCCAGCTTGAACATCTGGAAGTTCACAGTTCACGTACTGTTGAAGCCTGACTTGGAGAATTTTGAGCATTACTTTGCTAGCGTGTGAGATGAGTACAATTGTGCAGTAGTTTGAGCATTCTTTGGGATTACCTTTCTTAGGGACTAGAATGAAAACTGACCTTTTCCAGTCCTGTGGCCACTGCTGAGTTTTCCACATTTGCTGGCATATTGAGTGCAGCACTTTCACAGCATCATCTCTTAGGATTTGAAATAGCTCAGTAGGAATTCTATCACCTCCATTAGCTTTGTTCGTAGTGATGCTTCCTAAGGCCCACTTGACTTCATATTCCAGGATTTTTGGCTCTAGGTGAGTGATCTAGTCCTAGTGATATATTCTTCTGTGTATTGTTGCCACCTGTTCTTAATATTTTCTGCTTCTGTTGCTGCTCCTGCTGCTAAGTCACTGCAGTCGTGTCCAACTCTGTGTGACCCCATAGACGGCAGCCCACCAGGCTCCACTGTCCCTGAGATTCTGCAGGCAAGAACACTGGAGTGGGTTGCCATTTCTTTCTCCAATGCATGAAAGTGAAAAGTGAAAGTAAAGTTGCTCAGTTGTGTCCAACTCTTTGCGACCCCATGGACTGCAGCCCACCAGGCTCCTCTGTCCGTGGGATTTGTTAGGTCCATACTATTTCAGTCTTTTATTGTGCCAATCTTTGCATGAAATGTTCCCTCAGTATCTCTAATTTTCTTGAAGAGATCTCCAGTCTTTCCCATTCTGTCGTTTTCCTCTATTTCTTTGCATTGATCACTGAGGAAGGCTTTCTTATCTCTCCTTGCTGTTCTTTGTAACTCTATATTCTAATGGGTATATCTTTCCTTTTCTCCTTTGCCTTTCACTTCTCTTCTTTTCTCAGCTATTTGTAAGCCCTCTTCAGACAACCATATTGCCTTTTTGCATTTCTTTTTCTTGGGGATGGTCTTGATCACCGCCTCCTGTATAATGTCACAAACCTCCATCCATAGTTCTACATAGATCCTGCTGCTGCTGCTGCTAAGTCGCTTCAGTCGTGTCCGACTATGTGCGACCCCATAGATGGTAGCCCACTAGGCTCCCCCGTCCCTGGGATTCTCCAGGCAAGAACACTGGAGTGGGTTGCCATTTCCTTCTCCAATGCATGGAAGTGAAAAGTGAAAGTGAAGTTGCTCAGTTATGTCTGACTCTTAGCAACCCCATGGACTGCAGCCTACCAGGCTCCTCCGCCCATGGGATTTTCCAGGCAAGAGTACTGGAGTGGGGTGCCATTGCCTTCTCCGCTACATAAATGAAATATATAAGACCATATATGGCTTTGTACTGCCGAACGGTTCTCTAAAGTGACTGTACTATTCTGCAGTTTCTCCAGTAGTGAATGACAGTTTCTGTTGCTCTGCTTCCTTACTGGCATTGCCAGATTTTGGATGTTAGCCATTTTAATAGGTGTTGATAGTTTCTCTTTGTTTTGATTTGTGATTACCTAAAAACAAGAAATGTTGAGCAGCTTTTTATATGCTTATTTAACATCTGTGTATATTCGTTTTGAGGTGCCTTTTCAGATTTTCTGTCCATTTTCTTATTGGAATGTCTTTTTCTTGTTATTTTAGGTCTTTGCATACTTGGGATGTTGGTCTTTTATCAGATGTGTTTTGCCAGATTTTCTTTGTGACTTGTCTTTTCATTCTCTTAATAATGTCTTTCTAGAACAGTTTTCAATTTTTGAATGTGCAACATATTAAATTTTTCATGAAATTTCCTTTTGACTTTGTTTGCTAAAAGTCCTTGCCAAAAGCAAAGTCAATATATTTTCTCATATGTTATCTTCTAGAAGTTTATGCTTTTGCATTTTGCATTTTTGTTTATGGCCCATTTGAGCTAGTATTTTTCAAAATGTGTAATGGCTATGTGTTAATATGTCCTGTAAAAAATGTCCTGTACTTCACATGTTCTAAATATGTGTGTACATATTTAGATTCCACATATAAGAGAAATCATATGGTATTCTTGACCCTATGTTATTTAGAAGTATAATGGTTATTTTTCAAGTATTTTGGAATTTTAAAGTTATCTCTTAGTTATTGATTTCTAGTTTAATTCCATTGTGATGTAATAAGATATTTATGTATAATAAATATTCTTTTAAATTGTTAAATTATATTTAGGGGCATTAATATAGTCTATCTTGTGAATGTTCCAAGTGAGCTTGAGAAGAATGTGCTTTTTGTTATTGTTGGGTGAAGAATTCCAAAATCATCAACTAGATCCAGTTGATTAATGGTGTTGTTCAGTTTAACTACATAATTACTGCTTTTCTGCCTGCTGGACCTATCAATTATGGAAAGAAGAATGTTGAAGTCTCCAACTCTAATATCTGATTTGTCTATTTCTTCTTGCCTTCCATATATTTTGCCTCATGTGTTTTGATGTTCTCTTGTTAGGTGCATATGTTAAGGATTGTAATGTAATTTTGGAGAATTATTCTCTTTATCATTATGTAGTGGCCCTCTTTATCCTGATAATTTTCCTTTTTCTGTAGTCTTCTTTGTGTATAATTGATATTGCTACTTCAGTTTCCTTACTGTTGCTGCTACTAAGTCGCCTCAGTTGTGTCCAACTCTGTGTGACCCCATAGATGGCAGCTCACCAGGCTCCCCTGTCCCTGGGATTCTCCAGGCAAGAACACTGGAGTGGGTTGCCATTTCCTTCTCCAATGCATGAAAGCGGAAAGTGAAAGTGAAGTCGCTCAGTTGTGTCCGACTCTTTGCGACCCAATCACTTCATTTTTAATGCATCTATATGTTTATATTAAAAGTGTTGTTGTTCAGTCATTAAGTCATGTCCAACTCTTTTTGACCCCATGGACTGCAGCATGCCAGGCTCCCCTGTCATTCACTATCTTCCAGAGTTTGCTCAAACACATCCATTGAGTCAGTGATGCAATCTAAGCATCTCATCCTTTGTCACCCCCTTCTCCTCCTGCCTTCAATCTTTCCCAACATCAGAGTCTTTTCTAATGAGTCAGCTCTTCACATCCTATGGCCAAAGTATTGAAGCTTCAACTTCAGCTTCAGCCCTTCCAATGAATATTCAGAGTTAATTTCCTTTAAGATTCACTAGTCTTATCTGTATGCTCTCCAAAGGACTCTCAAGTCTTGTCCAGCACCACTGTTTGGAAGCATTGTTTCTTCAACACTCAGCCTTCTTTATGGTCCAGCTTTCACATCAGTGCATGACTACTACAAAAACCATAGCTTTGGCTATATGGACCTTTGTTAGCAAAGTGAGGTCTCTGCTTTTTAATACGCTGTCTAGGCTTGTCATAGCTTTTCTTCCAAGGAGCAAGCATCTTTTAATTTCATGACTGCAGTCACTGTCCACCATGATTTTGGAGCCCAAGAAAATAAAGCCTGCCACTGTTTCCAGTTTCTCCCCATCTACTTGCCATGAAGTGATGGGACCAGATGCTATGATCTTAGTTTTTTAATGTTGAGTTTTAAGCTAAATTTTTCACTCTCCTCTTTCACCTTCATCAGGAGATTCTTAGTTCCTCTTTGCTTTCTGTCACGAGGGTGGTATCATCTGCGTATCTGAGGTTGTTGATTTTTCTCCCAGCAATTTTGACTCCAGCTTGTGATTCATCCAGCCTAGGATTTCACATGATGTACTCTTCATAGAAGTTAAATACACAGGGTAAAATATACAGCCTTTACATATTCCTTTTACAATTTTGAGCCAGTCCATTTTTCCATGTACAGTTATAATTTTTGCTTCTTGACCTGCATGCAGGTTTCTTAGGAGGCAGGTAAGGTGGTCTGATATTCCCATCTCTAATAATTTCCCACAGTTTATTATGATCCACACAGTTGAAATATTTAGTCTAGTCAATGAAGCAGAAGTGGATGTTTTTCTGGAATTCTCTTGCTTTTTCTGTGACCCAACGGATGTGTATTAAAAGTGGTTTTCTTATGAACAATTTATAGTTGAGTCTTACTTTTTAATCCAATATGAAAGTCTCTGTCTTTCAATTGGTGTTTTTAAATTACTTGCATTTAAAGTGAACAATGGTATATTTTTGATATCTACCATTTTTCTAACTGTTCTATACTTGTTGCTTGTTCTGTGTTTTTAATATCCTCTATTTCTGCCTGGGCTCTGACTTTTGAGTGATTTTTCTTTTAACCTTTCTTGTTTTCCTTCCTTCTGAATGAGTCAAGAAGGATAGAGGAGGCTATATTTTGCTAATAGCTTTTCTTCCTAGAAAATAAATCTCTTATAAAGTCATTTCCCTGGTAGCTCTTCATTTTGGATGTTTATATTTCCCTTTGTTATACTAGAAACAGAAGGGTTTTTCTTGGACTTTATTATGAAAGTCTGGTGAGGTTACTTGAGGTAAAAAAGAAAAAAAAATTCTTGAAAACTTAAGAGTCCTCCTATGCTGGGTAACAGGAATTTCTTACTCTGAAGCTAATCCATACTCAAACTCCAGAAATTTGTTAGAATTTCAATTTTAGTGTTCCTACAAGTTTGTGGCCCTAAGGGTCACTTTCTGCATAAGGGTGGTGTCATCTGCATATCTGAGGTTATTGATATTTTCCCGGCAATCTTGATTCCAGCTTGTGCTTCTTCCAGCCCAGTGTTTCTCATGATGTACTCTGCATCTAAGTTAAATAAACAGGGTGACAATATACAGCCTTGATGTACTACTTTTCCTATTTGGAACCAGTCTGTTGTTCCATGTCCAGTTCTAACTGTTGCTTCCTGACCTGCATATAGGTTTCTCCAGAGGCAGGTGAGGTGAGCTAGTATTCCCATCTCTTGAAGAATTTTCCACAGTTTATTGTGATCCACACAGTCAAAGGCATGGCATAGTCAGAAAGCAGAAATAGATTTTTTTCTGGAACTTTCTTGCTTTTTCGATCATCCAGAGGATGTTGGCAATTTGATCTCTAGTTCCTCTGCCTTTTCTAAAACCAGTGTGAACATCTGGAAGTTCATGGTTCACATATTGTTGAATTTTGAGCATTACTTTACTAGCATGTGAGATTAGTGCAATCATGAGGTAGTTTGAGCATTCTTTGGCATTGCCTTTCTGTGGGATAGGAATGAAAACTGACCTTTTCTAGTCCTGTGGCCACTGCTGAGTTTTCCAAATTTGCTGACATATTGAGTGCAGCACTTTCACAGCATCATCTTTCAGGATTTGAAATAGCTCAACTGGAATTCCATTACCTCCACTAGCTTTGTTTGTAGTGGTGCTTTCTAAGGCCCACTTGACTTCATATTCCAGGATGTCTGGCTCTAGGTGAGTGATCACACCATCATGATTATCTGGGTCATAAAGATCTTTTTGTACAGTTCTTCTGTGTATTCATGCTACCTCTTCTTAATATCTTCTGCTTCTGTTAGGTCCATACCATTTCGGTCCTTTATCGAGCCCATCTTTGCATGAAATGTTCCCTTGGTATTTCTAATTTTCTGGAAGAGATCTCTAGTCTTTCCCATTCTGTGGTTTTCCTCTATTTCTTTGCATTGATCACTGAGGAAAGGCTTTCTTATCTCTCCTTGCTATTCTTTGGAACTCTGCATTCAGATGCTTGTATCTTTTCTTTTCTCCTTTGTTTTTCACTTCTCTTCTTTTCACAGCTATTTGTAAGGCCTCCTCAGACAGCCATTTTGCTTTTTTCATTTTTTTTTTCCCTGTGGGGATGGTCTTGATCCCTGTCTCCTTTACAATCCGAACCTCTGTCCATAGTTCATCATGCACTCTATCTATCAGATCAGTCCATTAAATCTATTTCCCTTATGGCAGAAAGTGAAGCGGAACTAGAAAGCCTCTTGATGAAAGTGAAATAGGAGAGAGAAAAAGTTGGCTTAAAGCTCAACATTCAGAAAACTAAGATCATGGCATCTGGTCCCATCACTTCATGGGAAATAGACGGGGAAGCAGTGTCAGACTTTATTTTTTTGGGCTCCAAAAATCACTGCAGATGGTGACTGCAGCCATGAAATTAGAAGACACTTACTCCTTGAAAGGAAAGTTATGACCAACCTAGATAGCATATTCAAAAGCAGAGACATTACTTTGCCAATAAAGGTCTGTCTAGTCAAGGTTATGGTTTTTCCAGTGGTCACGTATGGATGTGAGAGTTGGACTGTGAAGAAGGCTGAGCACTGAAGAATTGATGCTTTTGAACTGTGATGTTGGAGAAGACTCTTGAGAATCCCTTGGACTGCAAAGAGATCCAACCAGTCCATTCTGCAGGAGATCAGTTTGGGTGTTCATTGGAAGGAATGATGCTAAAGCTGAAACTCCAATACACTGGCCACCTCATGTGAAGAGTTGACTCATTGGAAAAGACTCTTGTTCTGGGAGGGATTGGGGGTAGGAGGAAAAATGGACGACAGAGGATGAGATGGCTGGATGGTATCACCAACTTGATAGACATGAGTTTGAGTGAACTCCAGGAGTTGGTGATGGACAGGGAGGCCTGGCATGCTGCAATTCATGGGGTCACAAAGAATTGGACACGACTGACAACTGAACTAAACAAGTTTGTGGCCCTTAGCAGCTTCTGCCATAGTTCAGAATGTCCTGGATATTTTTTTTTTTTTATTCACCTGTCTCTCTAGATTTCATGTGGCGGTTTGCCCCATGACCTTGATTTTTTGCTGGATGAAAAAAAAGTTACTGATTTTCAGTCTGTTCAGCTTTTTTTCGTGTTTGAAAGATGGGGGTGATGAGTTTCAAGCCCTACCTGTTGGATCTGAAGGCTAATGAGCTCAGATCTTCATCTTTGAGATCATTTCTTATCTTTTTCTTTAATCGGTGAATTCTTTCAAACAACATCAGTAATACCACCAATACACCAGATGTAAATGAACTTTGTAGTGAGAGAAAAATAGTACATTGTAATTTTTTTCCAAATTAAACTCCAGGCTTTATTTGAATGTCACTAGCTTATCCATGAGTATGTTTTTTGATTTGCTTGTTTCAGGATCTGATCCAGAATATCAAATTGCATTTGTTTTAGAAGATTTTTCTTTCTTTCTTCTTCTTTTTTTTTTTTTTTTGCTTTGCTGGGTCTTCGTTGCTATGTGCAGGCCTTATTTAGTTACTGTGAGCTTGCTTCGGGTTGCTGTATTTTTGGTGCATGGGTTTCTCATTGCAGTGGCTTCTCTTGTTGCGGAGCATGGGCTCTTGCACACAGGCCTCAGTAGTTGCAGCAGCTGGGCTCAGTAGCTGTGCCTTGCAGGCTGTAGAGTGTGGGCATAGTAGTTGAGTCTCTTGTAGAGTGTGGGCTCAGTTGTAGCATGCAGGTTTAGTTGCCATGTGGGATCTTCCTGGAGCAGGGATCAAACCCATCCATGTCCCCTGCATTGGCAGGAGGATTCTTATCCACTGGACCACCAGTGAAGCTCCCAAATTGCCTTTAGATGTATGTCTTCTTAGTCTCCTATGGTTTGTGAGAGTTTTTCACAAGTTTTACATAAAGGAGTGTGTTGGACTGTCTACTGCTTGTTTAGATTATTAAAAAATTATTAATTTATTTGAACAGTTAATATATGTACATAGTAAGTTATTAAAAGAAAACTATACACAATGAAACCAATCTTCTCTTATTGTCTTCTTTAATCTATAAGTTCCTTTTTTGGGAGTAGCTTTTGGTACTAGTTTATTATACATTTTTAAAAAGGTTTTTTTGATATATAGTATGTGTTCTTTTATTCCTCCTCACAAAAATTGATAACATCTCTGAATACTGTTTTATTCTTTTGTTTTGTGTTACCTGACTCTGCTCTTTGACCTTACTCAGCAACATAGGGATATTGGGGATTTTCAACTGTCCAAAGAATAGTAAATACTCTTACATTTATTTTTGGCCATAACCAACCATCAGAGAAACAGACATTTAATCATTATGGTGTCTTACTTTGGGAGTAAGGTAGGAAGAAGAGGACTGCTTTTAATACTGCACTCTTATAGATTCTCTTACACAGCCTTGATGTTAAAACTGCTTAATTCACTCAGTTCAGAGTGGTTCATTAGTATTATTTCCACTGGAATAACATTTAGCTCCTTCTGTGAGTTTGACATCATGTTTGGGACTTAATATATTTGGATGGGAACAGATTGTTGTTACTTGAGTCCAGCAGAGAGGCAACTTAATAAGGCATTATAACTAGACATCCTAAGATATCCATACAATTTCTAGGACTGTAATTTGGCTAGCATAATTTAAGGAACTGTCTCCAACCTGGATGGAACGACCTTTCTATCAGGTACTCTCAACTAGCTCATGCCCAGTGAAATTGAAGGGAAATTGACTCTTCAGTTAACTTCCACTTCCAAAGGCCTGCTGACCTCAAACTCACCTTAAAACAATGCTCAAACAGAGGAAACTGCACTACACTAGGATGAGAAGATGACATCAGAAGTAGACAGCTTGCCCAAGATGCTGATCTGACTTTTGTGATCATTTATAATGTTTGCTTGATTCCTTGGACCTATGCCTATCAATCATATGTTTTCTATCATGGACATGATTCTATGCTAGTTTAAAACTCAATCAAATTGTTGGGTTGTGGCCAATTACCTGTGCCTGTCACTTCTAGGTTACCTTGGTGGATTTCTGTTCTTTAGGGCTCTGATTGGATACCCCCTAGGAAATTTGTTTTAGATGACTGTTCAGTCCTGTTCTATCTATTCATAATAATTCTAGATAGGATCCTCTCACCTGGCCAATTAAAAATACCTGCTCAGAGGCTGGCCATAGATTTAAGTTTTCTCTTAGGATCATTTAAACTCAATCAGAGTGATGAGCTAAGTCTCAATGAAAAATTAACTTCTCATCTATTAAAAGGAAAACTCCTACAGTTATGGGGCGGACCTACATGGTTAACACCAGGCTATGGTCATTTAAGTTTAAAGACTCCTCTATGTTGGGAATGGTTAAATCATACTAAAAATGATCAACCTGGTAATTATGAGACAAGGCTGGGGGCTTTATGAACTATGCCTGATATTACCCTTAGAGAGAGTGATTGGTAGGGAACTCAGGGGATTTGTTGCACTAAATTTATGGCCTTGACATCTACAGGGATGATACGAAGGTGTAGCCTGGGATTCCCATGAATTTAAGGTCATACATGTTAACAAATTACAGGTAACCCCAACCAATCTACCATTGGTATGATCCCAATGGGTCAAAGATCGGTATTCTACTGGTATGACCATTTAGCAGCTTGTGTGTGTGTGTGTGTGTGTGCCTTCAATGGGGTTGGAGGATGTAATTGACCATATCTAAGCCTTGACAACTTTCATAAGCTTTAAATGATAGTAACCGGGCTATTAGTCTATTGAATTCTGAGATCTCTATGATGAGAAAGGCAGTGCTACACAACTGCAAGACCCTTGACACCTTACAGCATCTCAGGGAGATTTCTGTGCTATAATTCAAACTGAATGCTGTATTTTTGTACCTGATAAATCCTTTAATGTAACACATTTGGACCACATGAAAAATCAGATTTCTGCTCTAAGTGACCCATTCCCTAGTCTTGACAATCAAAAAAAATAAACTGGTGTGGGAGGCTCATGGCTAAAATATTTACTTTTAATTCCACAAATGTTATTAACTATACCATTTGTATTTTGTTTGTTTCACATGATTATTATTTCTTGTATTACCAAGTATATGACTGAGCCTTCAATGGAAATGACGACTAGACTTGAAGCAGTTGATCAAATGTATAGTTCAATATATGATCAATGATTGTAATAGTGTAATTCTAGAAGGCAATGGCACCCCACTCCAGTAGTCTTGCCTGGAAAATCCCACTCCAGTAGTCTTGCCTGGAAAATCCCACTCCAGTAGTCTTGCCTGGAAAATCCCATGGACGGAGGAGCCTGGTAGGCTGCAGTCCATGCGGTTGCAAAGAGGCGGAGACGACTGAGCGTCTTCACTTTCACTTTTCACTTTCATGCATTGGAGAAGGAAATAGCAACCCACTCCAGCGGAGAAGGCGATGGCACTCCACTCCAGTACTCTTGCCTGGAAAATCCCATGGATGGAGGAGCCTGGTAGGCTGCAGTCCATGGGGTCCCTAAGAGTCCAACACGACTGAGCAACTTCACTTTCACTTTTCACTTCCATGCATTGGAGAAGGAAATGGCAACCCACTCCAGTGTTCTTGCCTGGAGTATCCCAGGGACTGGGGGAGCCTGGTGAGCTGCTGTCTATGGGGTCACACAGAGTCCGACACGACTGAAGTGACTTAGCAGCAGCAGCCAGTGTTCTTGCCTGGAGAATCCTGGGAACAAGGGAGCCTCGTGGGCTTCCGTCTATGGGGTCGCATATAGGGACACGACTGAAGCGACTTGGCAGCAGCAGTAGCAGCAAACAACAGCAGGTACAAACAAAAGTTCCCCTGAAATTCTTATAACTTCTGCAAAGTCTCCTTTAAGAGTTTATCTACTTCTGTCTTTGGTTGTGAAACCATAATTGCCATAGTTGATTTCACTTCATTTGACCATAGATATAAATCAGTTTTTAACTGATTTAATTTTTGTCTCCAATCCTTTAGCTATAGTTTCTCTGTTCCTACATTCATTATATTGATTTTTTTTCAACTATATTTCAGCAAATGTTTTGTTGCTAGTCCTTTTTTATATTTGTTTTATGAAGGGTTATATTCTTGTGTGCTTGAGTCTTATGTGCTTGAGTCTTTTTGTTGTCTTTATAATTGTAACATTACTTGGCTTTGTGTTAATNTTGACAGATTTATGTCTTTGTTTCAGGAAAGCTTTATTCTCCTTTACTTTAGAATATTTTTTTTTTCTATTTGTTTTGTTTCTTCTATCTACTAGGAACTTCTTCAGTCATGTTTACCATACCTATCATCTTGTCTAAAATCATTGTTATTATTTTTTCTTACATTTCATTTTATTTGACTTTCTCTGGATTCTCCATTGCCTCTTATTCAATATACATTTGTATTTATTTTTTATTTTACTCTAATGTATCTCTATTTTTATTTTTTCAAGGAAAAAAGCTGTGCCTATTTATTTGGCATTCAACAAATATTACTGAGTGAATTTGATTAAAATAGATTTAAGAACAGAGATTTATGTATTTAAAAAATGAGTGAAAAATGGCCTCTGTTGTTCCAGATGGGGGATAAACTACAGACAGTATGGCCTTGCACTCCAAGATAAGATACAACTTAACAAGACAATAAAGATCATTTTTTCCAATCATCCATTCCATCTTTTTTGTTTGAAGTTATTAGTCTTTAACCACATATGTAGTGAAAATATAAACTGTTATTATAAAGGTATGTTTATTTGCTTATTTTTTATCTAGTTTGAAAGTAATTACTTACTTTAATGAAATTTTACAATTCAGTTTTCTTTTAGTTTGATCTCACCATATTCTCTATCCACATCCCCAAACTGAGAAACTCATGTTTAAAACATGTTATGTGCTTTTAATTATTCTTCCCAATGCATCTATATGCATGTAGAAGATTTGTATCATTGTTTTATAAAAATGTGTGTATCCATGCTTAGTCATTCAGTCCTGTCCAGCTCTTTACGACCCCATGTATTATAGCCCGCCAGGCTCCTCTGTTCATGGAATTCTCCATGCAAGAATACTGGAGTGGGTCCATTCTCTTCTCCAGGGAATCTTCCTGACCCAAGGATAGAATCGCAACCCTTGTCTTCTGCATTGTAGGCCATTGTAGGCAAATTCTTTACCATCTGAGCCACCAGGGAAGCCACATTGCAAAATTACAAAAAATGGGCTATTTTGAACAGTTTCTACATCATATTCCTTTTTTGCAACAGTATCTCATGGAAAGTTCTCTAAATCAGTTATTCTAGCTATAATTCATTCTTTCAATGGCTACAAAATATTTCATGGTAGGGATGTAAAGTAATTTATTTAACCACTTCCAAATGGTTAGCATTTACTTTATATTCAGTTGTTTTTCTCACTTGAAAAAGCTGCCTTATTGCTTTTGTTTACCCTAGTTTTAAATAATTTATTAGCATGGAGTAAATTCACAGGAATGAGTTTGCTGGGTCAGAGGGTCTTTGAATTTTTAATTTTACTAGATGATTACAGATTGCTTTTGATAGAGGTAATAGCAATTCATATTTTCTTCACTGATATGAGAGTGTGCACTCTCCACATTTCACACAATGTATACTCACACTTTTTAAACATGTTAGTCAGGCTAATATATACAAATGTTCGTTGTTATTTTATCTTTTTCCTGATTTAGATATTCAAGCATCTTGTCTTTTTCTGGTTTTTGGACGCTTGGATTTGCTCTCCTGTTTTGACTCATTGCACCATTTGCCCATTTATCTACTGTGGGTTATTTATATATTTACTATGACTGAATGACTGCACTGGGTCTTCCTTTTTGTGGCACGCTTTCTCTAGTGGCTTCTTCTCTAGCATGCTTTCTCTAGATACTCTTCCTTGTGGTGCACAGGCTTCTCATTGTGGAGACTTTTCTTGTGGAGCTCATGCTGTGGGCTCCAGGAGTTGTGAAATACTGGCTCAGTAGTTGTGATGCATGGGCTTAGTTGCTCCATAGCTCATGGAATCTCTCCACACCAGGGACTGAACCCACTTCCCCAGCCTTGGCGGGCAGATTTTTATCCACTGTACTACCAATGAAGTCTGATTTACTTATTTTTGGTCCTATTTTTGTAATTTGTATGAACTGTTTTTTACATTATAGACCTTAACCTTTTCAATGAGCTCTTTGTATTATAAACATGTTTCCAAAAATAACTGCCTTTTTTTTTTTTTTTTTTTNTTTTTTTTTTTTTTGCGTTGCTTACATTATCCTTTGCTGTCTCAACTTGAATTTTACCAATTATAAGAGATCTATGTTGAAAAATAACTTCTGTTTCTGTTTTGGTTAAGAATATGTCCCTCATCCTTTTACTGTACTGACACCTAAATCTTCTTTTAGGATATTTTCTCTTCTCTTTAATATCTATATTATTATTTAATGATTTAACTCACAATCTTGGCAATGAGATGGATTTTAATCAAATAATCACACAAAATATAAAAGTTTGGTCGTGATATAATTGAGTTGATTTCTGATGAATGAACAGGAGTTGACTAAGAAAAGATAGGAAAGAACATTTAATGCAGAAGAAACATCTTTATATAAATATCTTACCTCTTATTATCCTTTACCTATTTTGTCTGTCTCCCAACTTTCTTCCCACTGGCAAACACTGGTCTGCTCTCTGTAATCTATGAGTCTGTTTCTGCTTTGTTTCACGTTTTTAAGATTCCATATATAAATGAAATTATATGGTATTTTTCTCTTTTTGACTTATGCCACTTATTATAATCCTCAGGTTCATCCATGTTGCTACGAACAGCAAGATTTCTTTTTTTCTTCTGGCTGAGTAATATTCCATTATATATATATATACACACATATATANTATATATACACACATATATATGTATATATATATATATAACATTTTCTTTATCTGTTTATCTACTGATTGGCACTTAGATTGTTTCCACATCTTGCCTATTATAGACATAAGAGTACACATGTCTTTTTGAATTAGTGTTTTCATTTTCTTCAGATAAATAACCAGAGTGGAATTTATAAATTGTATGATAGTACTATCTTCAGTTTTTTGAGGAACCTCCATACTGTTTTCCATAGTGTCTGTGTCAATTTGTATTCCCATCAGCAGTGCACAACAGTGCTCTTTCTGGGTCATCCACACAAATAGAAGTTACCTCATCTTTTTGATAATAAGGTATTCCAATAGGCATGAGGTAATATCTCATTTGGTTTTGGTTTGCATTTCTCTGATGGTGAGTGATATTGAAAACTTTTTCATGTGACTGCTGGTTATCTGTATGTCTTCTCTGGAGAAATGTCTCTAGGTCCTCTGACTATTTTTTTCAATTGGATTGTTTTTCTGACATTCAGTCTTATGAGTTTTTTTAAAGTATATTTTAAATATCAAACTCTTGATACTGCAAATCTCTTCTTCAGTTCAATAGGTTGATTTTTAATTTTGCTGATGGTTTTCTTTCCTGTGCAAAATAGTCCCATCTGTTTATTTTTGCTTTTGTTGCTCTTGCATGAGAAAACAAATCCAAAAAACAATGTTAACACCAAGGTAAAGAGCAAATTGCCTGTTTTCTTCTGGAGTTTTATAGTTTCAGATCTTATATTTAAGCCCTTAATTCATTTTGAATTTTTGTATACAGTGTGAGAAAATGGCCCAGTTTCATTCTTTTGCACATAGCTACCCAGTTTTCCCAACTTTACTTAAGACTCTTTACTCCTCATTGTACACCCTTGCTTCCTTTGTCATAGATTAATTGACCACAAGGATGTGCATTTATTTCTGGACTCTCTGTTCTATTCCATTGACTTGTGTGTCTGCTTTGGTGTCAGTTCTGTGCTGTTCTGATTGCTGTCATTTAGGGTAAAATTTCAAGTCTGGGAGCACAATATCTCAAACTTTGTCCTTCTTTCTCAAGATTATTTTGCTATTGAGGGTATTTTGTAGTTCCACACAAATTTTAGAATTTTTTTTGTTCTATTGATGTGGAAAATACCATTATAAATTTGATAAGTATTGCATTCAATATGTAGATTGCTTTAGGTAGTATGAATATTTTGTCAATATTGAGTCTTCCAATCCATGACCATGGTATATCTTTCCATTTACTTGTAGCCATCTTCAATTTTTTTCCTCAATATCTTTTAGTTTTCAGAGTAAATGTCTTTCAACTACTTGGTTAAATTTATTCCTACATATTTTATTCTTTCTGCTGTAATTGTAAATGATATTTTGTTCTTTATTTCTCTTTCTAATGGTTTGTTAGTAGATTGAAATGCATTTATTATTTTTGTATCCTGAAATTTTGCTGAATTCATTTATTAGTTGTAATAGTTTTTGTGGTGGAGACTGAGATTTTCTACATATAATATCATGCCATTGGCAAATACCAACAGTTTTACTTTTTCCTTTCTCATTTGGATGCATTTTATGTCTTTTCCTTGACTAATTGCTATCACTAGGACTTCCAATACTATGTTGAATAAAAGTATGAGAGTGAGCATCCTTATCTTATACCTGATCTTAGATGAAAAGCTTTTCACCATTGAATATGATGTTAGTTGTGGATTTGACAAGTATGATCTTTATCATGTTGAGCTATTTTCCTTTGTAAGAAGTTTGTTAAGAGTTTTTATCCTAAGTGGAAATGTAGTTCTCTAAATGCTTTCTCTACATGTATTTCTATGATCATATGATTTTTTTATTCTTCATTTTGTTAGTGTGGTGTAACATATTAATTAATATATGGTTCTTTTTTTTTTTTTTTTGGAGGGACTGGTTCTTTATTTCAAAAAGACATTTATCAATTTTCAGTATCAAAACAGTTACACTATTGGGTTTTTTTTCTCCCAGTTGGTCCCCAAAGAGACCACACCAAAGGAGAGAACATTTTAAGCCAATTAAGCTGCAGGATGCACACCTAACAAACCTCACTGAAACCTCATCAAAAAAGGGGGATTGGGTAAGGAAAGAAACTTGAAAAGATCAGCACACTGCTAGCCCACAGACTGCAGAGAGCTCTCACAGGCAGAGGGGTGACCAGTGTGCCTCAACCCCAAAGAAGCAAAGTTCCAAAACAATAGAAAAATTTTAAAGTTTTGTACATATGCTTTTCAAGATTTTTCCAGCACTAACCGATACAAAGCACAATGAGATGGCACTTTTAGAGACAGCAGCTTCAGACCCAGAAAAGGGTGATNGGAGGGCAGCTGCTTCTCTCATTTCCCCAAAACATTAATTCTCAGCCACTCCCCAAAAGAGCAGCCAAAAGTGGGGAGGGGAGAACAAGGAATACCAATAAACCACAAGAGTTCTTTCATTAGGTCTTCAAATTTTAGCAACAGTTACTTTCCCCTCCAGCCTCAGGATCCTCCAAAACCAAAGCCTCAACTCAGGACATCAGTTCTACCCACTAGACTGCACCCTAGATCGTGGAAAACCTATGGCTTACACATCACTTAAGAGACCCCTCGAAACTCCATCAGCCACACTGCCTAGGGCAACCAGAAACCTTGACAGAAATTGGCACTCCATCATATTCTCTACCACTTACTCTCGCTTATCAGCTCTGTTTGGAAGAAGTGTTCTTAAACGGTTCAGCCTGCACTCTTCACACTTCAGCAATAAAGGCCTCAATCTGGCAGAAGATCCCGCCTTCCAGGTAGTCATGGAAGCTAGGCAGGTTTTGTTGCTTCCTACATTTGCACTCACAGAGGCAGTGAGGTACTATCTCCTCCCCTCCAGTTTCACGTCGACAGAGTGGGTTTAGCAGCTGCAAGTGTTCCCCCTAAGAGGAAAGGGCCCCAGACCGGAGGATGGGAGGCGGTGCTGTGGCCTCAACCTCCTCCAGGGAGGGCACCGCGCTTCCTCAGTCGACTGCTGCCTCATTTCCTGAGCAGGAGGAGGGAGCGGAAAAGCTGCCAGCAGGCCAGGCCGGGGGCTTTCCGGCTGTTCCCACCCTCTACCCCCCCACCCTTTCACTGTAAAGTCGGCTCTGCTCCCCTCCAGATCAGAGAGGCATCCACCTACTCTCACCCTTTGGGCCGGAAACCCCAAACGAGAGCAAAGTACCCCACCCCACCGGGGAAGTGGGGGAGGGAGAGGCCGCTGAGCCCCTCCCTTGACCGCGCCCGACTCGGAGGGATTGAATGAATGAGCCGGGAGAAAAGAGGAAGAAAGCCACGCCTCAGACCCCGTGAGGCTCAATTCCTTCAAAAGTCAAGTCCGCTTGCTCCAGCAGCCAGTGTCCCCCTCACCTACTTGAGGTCCAAGTGAAGCTAAGCCCCACCCATCCTCCGGACTTCAACTTCATCTCGGATTATGCTGGCCCCCTAAGGACCGTGCTTCACCGCAAAAATCCGGCCCCACTTCGGGGTCCCATCTGCTCCAGCGCCTGCCTCTCCCTCACGCGCCCTCGCCCTCTCCGTACCTGTTCTCGGGCCCGTCTTTCTCCCTCCACTTCCCGCTGGAGGCGCTCGGCCCTCTCCTCTGCATCATCGGCCTGCTGCTGCAGAACCTGGATCTTGCGCTTCACCGCCTCTATGGTGGTGATCCCGGCCATGGTCCCCACCCAGCGCCTGCTTGCCTTCGAGTTCCTGCCTCCTCCGCTCGGCGTTGTAGCCGCTTCTCACCTAATATATGGTTCTTGAACCATTTTTGTATCCCTAGAATAAATCCCACATGATCATGGTATAGGATTCTTTTTATGTATTTTTTTCCATTGGCTAACATTAAAATTTTTTTTTCATCTACGTTCATCAGGGATATTGCCTGACGTGTGTGTGTGTGTGTTGCCCTTGTCTGTTTTTGATATCAGGGTAATGTTGACCTTATGAGTTTGAAAATGTTCCTTGCACTTCAATAGTTTGGAATAACTTGAGAACAATAAATGCTAGCTCTTTTTTTTCTTTTTATTATTTTTTTTTTTTTTTGCTTTACAATATTGTGGGCTAGCTCTTTTTTTAATGTTTTGTGGAATTCACCTGTGAAGTCATTTGGACCTGTACTTTTGTTTTGGGGGAGTTTTTAAATTACTGACTTAATATCAGTATCAAGTAATCCATCTGGTCATATTTTCTGTTTCTTCATAGTTTAATCTTGGATAATTATGTGATTTCTCCTAGTTTGTCTAGTTTGTTGGTATAATATAGTATCTCTTATGATTCTTTGTATTTATGTAATATTTGTTTTAATTCCTCCTCTTTCATTTATGGGTTTATTTATCTCAGTTCTCTTTTTTCCTTGATGATTTGGGCTATTGGTTTTCTGAGATTTTGTTTATATGTTCAAAGAACCAGAAGAGATTTTAGCACCAAGACTAAGATTTATACATTCAGTTGGTTTGCAATTGATTTGTTATCCATTTACACAGTGTATAGTACAGATTTGTAACAGGCCAGATCTCAGTGTTGAAGGAAAGAAGCGCCTTCCAAAATTAAAAAGGATCCCCTAGGTACTTTTGTTTAAAAAAATGAGCAAACAAAAAAGACCTTGTCCTTAAAAAAAAAAAAAAAAAAAGGCAGAAAAAAAAAACACTTGTAGGGGGAGAACTGTAGAAAACAGGCATACAAAACTTCTAAGCCTTTTGCAAGTGTTATTTTGCTACTGAGGGAACACAAAGGTGTGCTTTCATACCTTTATAGATAGGTATAGTATAGGGTGCTAACCTATCTTTGCTATGGTTTGCTATGATAAATGTTTACTTTTTTCATGGAATAATCTGCTGCTTTCTCTTTTGTATCAGTTCCCTTCTGAATCATGTGGGACATTTAATATTTTCCACTTCACTTCCTCCTCTGTTGGTAGATTGATCTAGTGAACTGTGAAATAAAGAGAATTTTTGCATCTTATGGTTCTAAGTTTTAAGATCTAAATATACAGTGAATTTGATCCTGGATTCCAAAGAAAATTGGTTAAACCAAGCCCGAGTTCCCTAAAGGGATATGAAATCTGAATAGTTACCTGAAAGGTAGATTGAATAAGACTGTAGCTATTAGAAATACAATGATTTAGGAACAGTATTTATACATCTACTTTTCTCACTTCAATTCTTATATCCATCTTTATAGAGACATTTTGAGATGAAATGACCACTTCTCAAGGGAAACCACATTGAGAAATAAGATTCATCTAAGAAGTCTATATATCATTCTTTTAGGCTATTGTTTCAAAGTTGACTTTCACAAGAGGAGGCTTTGAAAGCAAGAAAATAGGTTTACATTAAGAGCATTTTTTGGTGTTGTGCTATTATAAAGGTAAGACTCTACAATTGTAAATTTAGTAGTTTAAAAAGAGATTGTTTAAAATAATACTTTCACTCCTGCTGTAGCATTTCTAACACTAACAGTTAAAATAACTAGTCTAAAACTATTTTTTTGAAGAACAAATACAGATAAACTTCTTATGGTAAATGAAGGTCTAGGTCTATTGTTAATATGACTCCCTTTTCTATAAACAACCTAGATCAAACCTAATCTTTAAGAAGTATATATTATGATATGACCAATGTACTAAGATATAATAAAATAATTCACCTAAGCCTTAAGATAGTTAAGATCAAGAATATTAAGTTACTACCACAATTTTGGTTTAGTTGAAAACAGAACTCTTTACAACACCCAGAAGCTTGGGCAAGATGAGGGTTATGAGAGCTCTTATCCATGAAAGAGTTTAGGATTAACATTTATTATATGAATTATATCAGAGTAATCTAGTAAATATACTACCCTCATAGCAATGTTAGTATTAAAGAAACTTATACAAATAAATTGCTATATATAGGCTGCAAGACTGGAAGTTTAATAGGGTATCTAAATCTCCTTTAATATGTACCTTACTACATTTCATTACTAACGCTTGCTCATTAATCAGCCTCAGGTAGAAGCTGAAGTAGATGCTGCACTGTTAAAAGCTTGTTCATACTTGCAAAAATTAACGACTCTCTTTTAGG
Organism: Redunca redunca; assembly: GCA_006410935.1. Classification (NCBI taxonomy): domain Eukaryota; kingdom Metazoa; phylum Chordata; class Mammalia; order Artiodactyla; family Bovidae; genus Redunca; species Redunca redunca. The sequence goes on along the minus strand of SJYQ01006231.1, from coordinate 75,557 downwards.
TTCAGAAGTTTCTAAAAACACATTTAGTGTATATGAGTAAAGAGTTGTTATTACATTCATTTGCTAGGTTGGAACTTTAATCAGTGCCAGATATACAGATTTATTTTACCCACCTACTTTCTCATGCAGGGAAGATTAGACAAAAACCTACTAATTAATTTGGAAGTCCTGTTTTACTCCTCTATTTAATTTGTTCCTAACTTTTAGGCTCATCAACAAAGTTCTGCAGTCTTTAGTTCTGTGAGTGTTAGCCACTCAGAATCATCAATAAAACAAATGCACCATTTCAATATTTCACTCCAAAAATGCCAATATTTTCTCTCAAGCAAAAAAAAAGTGCACACTGATGACAATAATTAGGAAGACAGAGTAGAAAAAGAGTGGTTGAGAAAAAACTGTTATTAGGAACAGAGTCTGATTTAAGTGCATTTCACTCTCAGCTCATTTCAAGACCCTACTGGAGAATTGTACAAGAGATTGTTAAAAGGAGGTAGTTAAAAGTATCAGGTCATTAGGATTTATGTCAGCACTGCTCTGAGAGGAAGGCATTTTTTCCCCCAAGTCTGAAGTGTTGTTTTGGCCCATTGTCGGCTGGAAAACAGATGTGTTGTAGGTGAGATGTTATTGCACTATATCACCTAGTGGAAGATGGTGCTGCATTCTACCTATGGGAATAGAGAATTGAATGTCTTGAATTTAACCACCTATGGTTGTCTTTTTTCTTTTTTGTGTGCAACTTATTAATATACCCGCTGCTTATTCAGGACATAGGGTTCACTGAGTGCTGTATTAAGTAGCTTAAATTCATATTCTTGCTTTGCTTTAGTAGTACAATATATTAAATATGTAACCATATGCTATTTATACACTTGGGCAATTGATATCTGACATATAACAATTACTGCTTGTTATGGATACCAACTAAAAATCCCTTCATTTGAAAATTTTTTATTTTGATAATCATTTGCATTTTAGGCAATTTGTTTCACATGTTTGGTCCTGACATTGTTAACAGTTAGGGATGACTCTTTTATTATCATTCTTGTCTTTTTTAGAAGTTTCTTTAAATTTTTAGATAGTGAAAAACATTCAACCCAGTGCAGATGGCCATAAAATCTTCGTCTGAAAATATGCTATAACAGTGTGCTCATTATATTACCATGAATTTTAGCTTAAAATGTGTACCTTCTTTTTTTTAAACTCAGTTTAAAAAAATAGGACTTTTGTAATATACAATCTGTTTTGCAGCCTAGGAAAAATGACTAGGAATTTCTTGTAATGACCATCATGCTTAAAAGTGAAATAAATGAAACACCAATTCACTTTATTTCTCATCCTTACCTGGAATCTTTCTGCAGATTTTAAACTGGGATTGTGAATACACCAGATGGAACCTAGTAACAGTACTTGGCAAAGAAATTATGCGCTGACAGAAGGCAGATACAAACTTTCAATATAATAATAAAATCTTCATTTACTCCTTTCTGTAATGCTTGAGTGCTAGGACTAAGGACAAATGAAGGAATTCAGCAGTTTGTAAATATTTGTATTAACTCAAACAGTCCATTTGTACTTTTCTTTAATTCTGTGATATAGTTAAATTTTATTTCAAATATTTTGAACTAAGAAGAAGAATTACTTTTTCTCTAGCATCATTCACATTTATGAAATTTAACAGGCCATATTTGATTAAAACAAAAAGATCATGGTTTATATACCTTGAAAAACTTACCATATTTCAACTCCCCAATGAGCTGTAGCTCATGGTGATTTGCCAGAGTATTATGTCAACTTGAATATCTCCAAGAGATTTCTCAAGAAATAATATTATCCTCCAACAAGTGAAAAATAAGTGTCAGTTGAAGTGGAGACTTAAAAAATTACAACAGGATTATTCTCTAAATCCATGTATTATTTATGGAAATAATTCATTTCCATTAACTATGTAAGTAGTTGTTCAGTTCAGTTCAGTCGCTCAGTTGTGTCTGACACTTTGAGACCCCACAAATCGCAGCACGCCAGGCCTCCCTGTCCATCACCAACTCCTGGATTTTACCAAAACTCATGTCCATCGGGTTGGTGATGCTATCCAGCCATCTCATCCTCTGTCATCCCCTTCTCCTCCTGCCCCCAATCCCTCCCAGCATCAGAGTCCTTTCCAATGAGTCAACTCTTTGCATGAGGTGGCCAAAGTACTGGAGCTTCAGCTTCAGCATCAGTCCTTCCAATGAACACCCAGGACTGATTTCCTTTAGGATGGACTGGTTGGATCTCCTTGCAGTCCAAGGGACTCTCAAGAGTCTTTTCCAATACCATAGTTCAAAAGCATCAATTCTTCAGCACTCAGCTTTCTTTACATCCATACATGACCAGTGGAAAAACCATAGTCTTGACTAGATGGACCTTTGTTGGCAATGTAATGTCTCTGCTTTTCAATATGCTATCTAGGTTGGTCATAACTTTCCTTCCAAGGAGTAAGTGTCTTTTAATTTCATGGCTGTAACTTACCCCAAATCCAGTGTGTGTTTTTAAATACTGAGGAAAGATAGTAGTAGCAATAAAGTTTACAAGAACTTTACCATAAAGTTCTACTTGTAAATTGTAAGACATGAATATGTTGGAAAAAAAGTCTTAATGATTTTACAGTTTTAGATAGAAGATGATAAAGAACATTCTTATAATACTGGCTTATTGACAAGTTGGAGAGCTTGGGAACTTTGTAATAAAAATAGTCATTCCATATAGAATGTAGATTGCTAGCTTGAAAGACAATGGGGATTTAATGGTGCAATGTATTTACATTTCTCAGTTGTTGAACATTCCACTTTCCACTTTTGAAAAGTTAATTGCACAAAAAACACAACCCACTTCCCTCTTAAATCAGTATGCTGGTTTCTTTGGATAATACATGATATATTTGTCATTAGTTACTTAAAGACAGGAAATAAATACACCACAATTTTATGACTTTCTAGAATATATTATTATAAACTTAAATATTAGTACTGCAAGTTTTCTATTCAAGAGTAAGATGATAATTTTTAAAGATACTAAACAAATATTGACAGTTTATAAAAATTTGGGTTTTTTTCTCTGATTATAAAAATGAAGAGCATTCTGTTTATAGGATTAGATTGGAAAATTAAATTCATCCTCCCGTAACTAGGAATTAAAGACATAAAAGACTCAGGTAAAATGTACTTGTACATTTGTATTAAAGATTAATTATAATAGAAGAAATCTTTGCCCTACTTGTTAGTTTTTTTCCACAGTAAAAATTTTGCAGCAATTACTGATGATTCTTGCAAACTGGTACTGGTTCAAAAAATTCACTAATAAATATCCATTGCTTATTTGACAATGTATTAAAAAGACAACAGGTAAGTCACTATACCCCATCAGAAAAATTGATTATACTTCCTTTGCCTTGCACTTCAGTTGTCTTTTATAATTTATGTCACTTCAGCTCATTGCACCGTCTTGAGTACTCCCTTTCTAGAGCTATATTCATTTAATCATTTACTTCCAACAAACCTGCTTGATATATAGATTTCTGCTATAAAAATCGATTTTGTAATACATGTTTGCCATATGTAAGTTTCCAACTGCTTTGAAGGTATCGATTGCCAGTCCTTAAGAACTTACTACTTACTCTAGCAACAACATCACAGGTTTGCTAAAAATTCCAAATAGTCTTTCATATCTGTGCTAGAAAAAACTTTGCAGAATTTTCATTTTCATTATAAAACAGGGTTTCGTGTTCATTCAGAATATATTCAAACCCATTTATATTTCATCTGCTAGAACCATGAATCCAATCTATTGTGCTGTTCCTTTCCCCTTGTTTACTTTCTTCTCTTCAGTACTGTATCAATCTATAATATACAACAAATGCAATCATCCTGAACACATGGAGGTGATTAGATGGTTGTCATACCTACAAACAGTTTGATTTTCACACAAGAATTTTTCACACACACACACACATACACACACATACTTTTTGAAAGTGAAAAGATTAAGCAACTTGCCTGAAGCACTTAGCTGGACTGTAATTATATTTTCAAAAGGGCCAGCTATGCCTTTGAAAGATAAACTATTCTCATTTTTTTGATTCTGAGAAAATTTTACTTTATAATTTCACTGGAGGTTCCAATAAAAGGTGTTGAAAAAAAACAAGCATGCTGCCATAAAATTGCTTTATGAATAAGATTCTAACAAAAAACTCTAGACCTGCAATTTAAACCAGAGTTTCATAGTATCTAGTAAGCAAGTGACAAAACGTTTGGAGAGAGCGCTAATTTTCACAATGTAATTTGTATGCTCTGGAACATTTAAAATTTGCTTTACATTAGTAAAAAATAGTTTGGAAATCATTTTTGAAATTTTAATGGCTATAGAGAATTTATTAGTGTTATATTAATTATTGCTCATTTTAACTTAATTTTGGTTCTTTAACTTTAGAATGCATCTGGGACTTTACAGAATCTACAACATGGCAAATATTTTGGAGTTTTTTTTAAATTTTTTGAAAATATAAATTTATTTATTTTAATTGGAGTTTATTTTGGCCATTAAAATACCCCAAAGTTCTCAATTTTCTACTAGGATGCATTTTTCTTAACTAAATTTGCTTTTCCCTGTTTAAGTAATTTTTGTGACTATGTCCTCTTTTTTCATAAGCTCCAAAATAGATTTTAGTCATATCTCTGAAAAACAGATATTTAAATGTTCCCTTAGGGAAGACTAGGAGGTATTCAGATATAGTGATTTCTAGAGTTATTAGCCTGCTTTATAGACTATTGCCTTAACTTTCATAAGAAAATGATAGATGATTTGTAAGGTGATATATAGTCTATTTCATTCTTTTTTTCTTAGCAAATAAATCTGGATTACTATATAACATCTTGCCTACTTCTGTATATGAATCTTATATGTACTTTATTCAAAAGCTAACAGTTATTGTTATTATATGTATCTAGATGAATGAACAGAGTCTGTGTTTTGGAAAGTAAGTATAATTGTCTTTCTTCATTTCATGTTTATTAATCTACTTCCATGTGACATTCATGTCTGAAGTGCAAGCCAAACCTTGTAAGAGAGGAGGCAACTTAGTTCTTGATACTCTATCCCTCCCAGGTTGCCAGTGAACTTACCAAGACAATATGAGGGAAATGTAGTCACCCCTGAATCTAGGTTGCAACTCACATTCAGGAAACATCAAATATAACTGGATAACTAAAATACATCAATTTGCAAATCTGTTCTAAACCAAAAGTAGTACAGATTCGAGGGAAACGCATATGGTTGAATCTTATAAAAATGTTGGCTCATGATTTTGATGATGAATATAATATTTGGGTGGCCTTTGTTTAAAAACAAATATATTAGAAACCTACAGTTGTTCATAACAGTATCATGTTGAAATAAAATCAGACATAGAGATCAATGAACAGAATAGAGAGACCAGAAATAACCCCAACTCATATATGGTTAATTAATTTATGATAAAGGAGTTAAGAATATATTATGGGGAAAGGATAGTGTTTTCAATAAATGGTATTAGGAAAACTGGACAGCCACATGTAAAAGGATGAAACTAGACTACTATCTTCTATCACACACACAAATTCACTGAAAGTCGGTTGAACTCTTGAATTTAAGTATTTTAAGACCCTAAACCGTAAAACACCTAGAGAAAAACATACGTGATAAGCTCGTTGACATTAATCTTAATGATGAATTTTGGGGATCTGATTTCAAAAGCAAAAATGAATAAGTGAGACTGTAAAGCTTCTGCTCATTAGGCAACTGCAAATTAAACTAGAACGAGATATTACCGCATACCCATTAGAATGTTTAAAATCCCAAATCCTGACAACACCAAATAATGGAGAGGGTGTGGTACAACAGGAATTTTCATTCACTGTTTTTGGGAATACAAAATGGTACACAGCCACTTTAGAAGACAGTTTCTTCCAGTGTTGTATACTTACTATATGGTTGAGTAATTTAATTCCTTGGCTTTTACCTTAATGAGTTGAAAATTTATGTCCACATGAAAACCTACACATGAATAGTTTTTATAGTATCCCTTTTCTTATCAGTCTTTATTTCCTTCTTGAACATTCTTCTGCTGTTGTTTCTTTTCTTTCACTAGCTATTGATTTGACTCCCTATTCCATGAAAGGCGTTGTGTTAAGTTCTTTAAGGCAGGAGTGGATAAGTTTTTTGGTAAAGATCCATATATTATAAATATTTTTGACTTAGTAAGCCATATGGTATCTATTGTAATTACTCAGCTCTGTTGTTGTGAAAGCAGTCATAGATAATATATTAAAAAGATGGACATAGCTGTGTAATAAAACATTATTTATAGAAATAGACAGCTTGATGAACTTGATTATGTGTGACTTGGTTTGCTGATCTCTAAGATATTCAAGTATCTCATGCCTTTATGAAACTTGCAAGATAGTAGAAGATATCTATGTGTAAAAACACATTTTATTACAAAACATAGCCAAATAGTTGGGTTTTCCAGTAGCGTCTGCTTGCCAGTGCAGGAGACACAAGAAACGTGGGTTTGATTCCTAATTTGGGAAGATATCCTGGAGAAAGAAATGCAACCTGCTCTAGTATTCATGCTTGGAAAATTACATGGACAGAGGAGCGTGGCAGGCTACAGTCCATGGGGCTGCAAAGAGTTGGATGTAATTGAGCACAAACACACAGTTGAATAGGTACACAAACAAGAGTTCAAGAGATATGTTACAGAAGTAAAGAAAAGACACAGAAGTTAATTAACAAAGATTTCAAATATACATTTGCATGCAGATACCAGTACTCTTGCCTGGAAAATCCTATGGACGGAGGAGCCTGGTAAGCTGCAGTCCATGGGGTCGCTAAGAGTGGGGTATAACTGAGCGACTTCACTTTCACTTTCATGCATTGGAAAAGGCAATGGCAACCCACTCCAGTGTTCTTGCCTGGAGAATCCCAGGGACGGGGGAGCCTGGTGGGCTGCCGTCTATGGGGTCGCACAGAGTCGGACACGACTGAAGCGACTTAGCAGCAACAGCAGCAGCAGCAGCGGCAGATCATGAATGATAGAAAAAATTCATTTCTGTTGAGATTGGGGAGTCCGTGTCCATTTTCTGTTGCACTTTAAATTTTAAATTTTTCATAAATGGAAATCCAAAAATGAATAGAATTATCCAGATCAAGCTTTATTTTATTGGGCTCCAAAATTATGCAGATGGTGACTGCAGCCATGAAATTAAAAGATGCTTACTCCTTGGAAGAAAAGCTTCTAAGATTTAATATTAAATAAAAGGCAGAGACATTAGAAAGCAGAGACATCAGTTTGTTGACAAACGTCCACATAGTCAGAGCTAGGTTTTTCCAGTATCCATGTACAGATGTGATGGACCATAAAGAAGGCTGAGCACCAAAGAATTGATGCTTTCAAATTGTGGTACTGGAGAAGACTCTTGAGAGTCCCTTGGACAACAAGGAGATCAAACCAGTCCATCCAAAGGGAAATCAACCTTGAATATACTTTTGAATGACTGATGCTAAAGTTGAAGCTCCAATACTTTGCCATGGGATGTGAAGAGCTGACTCGTTGGAAGACCCTGATGCTGAGGAAGACTGAAGGCAGGCAGAGAAAGGGTGACAGAGGATGAGATGGTTGGATGGCATCACCAACTCAAGGGACATGAGTTTGAGCAAACTCTGGGAGATAGTGAAGGACAGGAAAGCCTGGCATGCTGCAGTCCATGGTGTCACAGAGTCAGACAAGACTGAGTGACTGAACAACAGTGTGTGTAAAATATCTTATTATATTCTGGATGATTACCAAAATAATTCAGCATTTTGTAAAGTTGTTGGCAATAAGTAGATAAAATCATTTATTGCCATGGTTGTAAATTTGCTTTCTATATTTCAAAGAAGAAATGGTCACTTGGAATAGGTTGTTAATCTGACTGACATAAAGATAGGCTATCAGAGATTTGCTCTGGGCTATATAAATGGATAGTCACTGAATTGAATTAATTTCAATAACAGAAGGCAAAAACTAGAATAATATCATAGATACTGGTTTTAATTTATAAAATGTAATGTTATTAGCTTAAATTTAAGTAGTAAAAATTTTAAAATTGAAAGGTATATAAATTTTATCTACCTTAGCCAGCTGATTTTTAGATCTAAGAAATGTTTTTCCATTGAAGGTCAGTCAATGAGGAAACTGGTTGTGAAGACTTAGCCTATCATCTCAACCACTGTTTCCTGACTCAACACTCAAATTTGAAAAAGGATATTGATTTTTAGTGCGATCATTAATAATTATCACAGGGAAGACTGAATATGAAATGGCAATGTTTGTTTTTATTACATTTGTGTCCTTGCTAAATCACTTCAGTCGTGTCCGACTCTTTGTGACACCATGGACTGTAGCCTTTCAGGCTCCTCTGTCCAAAAATGGTAATTTTGTCTTCAGATTCACTGAAAATGTTCTCTTCTATTTAAAACTGGGCTCCATCTTCTTTTTTGCTTAACTAAAAATCTTTTCCTGGGTTTGGTAATTACTGGAATCCATGTTTACACCCCAGTTCTTCTCTGGGCCTTAGGCAAGGCTTCGTGCAGCACATCTGCCTGCCCTGTGATCAGCTGTAGCCTATGGAGCTTGTCTTTTGAAGAGTGCTGCGTGGAAACAGAGCAGGGAGAAATGGAGACATACAGTCACCAGAGTTTATTTCCTATGTATAATTTTTAATTGAGGAGCGGCAGATGTTTAATGAAGTTGTCTCTGACATATCAGAACAAGGTACCTCATTCTATAAAATGAATAACATTTTTACCAAATATTTATAGCATTTTTACCATATACATAGATTCAGTTTTTGAGTCTCTGAATACCATACTGTTTTTCATTTATACTTTTCTGAATTGCAAAAGTGGGAAGTTATGTAAATTATAGGATGTTAGAAAGCCAAAGGAACCGAAAAGACTTGCAAGGGTTAAATCAAATGAAAAAGTCTGTAATTTTCAGTGTACTTAGAGTGAATACAAAGAATATAAGTTGTACTGTTTTTACTTGTGATTTTGGCCAACTTTTAAGAAATAATTACAATAGACAGACTTTACTTCATTTTGGAATAATGCAATTATATAGCTAACTATTCTTTTTGTTTATTGTTTCCATGATTCTGTAATGGTTATTTTCTTGGTTGGATGGACAAACCTAATGACAGTTAATATGAAGTCTTTTTGTTTTCCTATCAGTTTTGTAGGTTTTTCTTATTTTTGCACTTAAGTGATTTTCTTTTTCTCTTTAATGAGGCAAATTATATATATATAAAGTATACTTTAAAAACTTAAATGATTTTTTGAGTGCAACCAGTTGGAAACAATTTTATCAGAGATGATGAGGTTTTTTTATGCTTTCATTTTGTATTTTGGTGACTGAATAAGGGACGTTTAAAATTAAGCTGTCTGCCATATTACTGGAAATGGAAGTTAAACTACAGATTTCTTATTTTTAATTGAAGAGTTTATCTAGGCTCAGAAAAGCCTTTGTCTGGTTGTTAGTGGAAGATTTTTTGTATTATATTAATATCCTATGTTTCTTTTTGTTACTTCTCACAGCTACCAATGAATTTGTAAATGCAGTTCATTTATCTTCTGACTTCAGAAAATACATTCCTCTTGTTCTTTCACTGAGTTACCCTTTAGATTACTTGAGTCAAATAGTATTTTCCTCACTTGACCAATGAGAAAACTGAAGCAAATTAAGATAAACAGATTTGTCTAAATTTACTTATCAAACTTAATAATAAATTTGAGATTTAAATACAGGTCTTTTGCATATCAGCATAGTTAGCATCCTATTAAATATGCTCTAAATTGTCACTACAGAAATAGTGTCCACACATGTGATTTTAAATTCTTTAGTCATTTAAATTATGGGACCACAGCAGAGAAATGCTGAAATAAAAAGAAACAATTTTATTATTGAAAATAATTTTTGTCAGTTCATGTTATTTATTCTAAATTCACAGCATTGAAGGTCCATTTATTTTATTTTCACCTTTAACTGATCTCTACTTTTCCCCTCAACTCTTTGCTTCTTTTCTAAACTTATACCATAGTGCTCAAGATCTCATTCCTAAATGAGCAGGTGATATTTTCTTACTTAAAAGATTGAAATCATGTTATCTCAGGGATTCTCTCCATCTTTACCTGTTCTCTATTTCTTTTTAGAGAAAATAGTATTATTCTATTACACAAAATTAAAACTGCCTACTGTCCTCTTTATACCATAGCTGCAGGTAATATGCTACTTCAGTTTTCTGCTTTTGAATTTTCCTATTCATTAATTCTTTGCTTCTAAAATGATCAATTCTCACCTCTCCTAAAAATACTCCCTCAAATGGACTTCTTTCTCAAGCTATCATACTATACCATTCATTTCCTTTATGACATTGCTCCCAAGTTATCAAGAGTAAGCTTCCCTCCTGATTTTTTTCAATAGTCACTCATTTCTTAAGTGTGTTGTTATTAAGTATTATGGGTCACAGTGCCTTTTTAGCCTCTAAAAATTAGGTGAACTAATCTTAGAAAAATGCACACAATGACCAGCTTTTTCATAAAATTTCAGGTATTTGATGTAATGAAGCTCACTGTAGAGTCCATAGAGAAGCTGTTTTTAAGTTTTACTCTGCAGAAGAATTGCCTGGAGGGCTTGTTAAAATGTAAACTAGTGTGTTATCCTAGAATTTTGTTCACAGAAATTTAGAGAAGCAGCTTTGGAGTCCTTTGGACAGCAAAGAGATCAGACCAGTCAATCCTAAAGGAAATCAGCCCTGAATATTCATTGGAAGGACTGATGTTGAAGCTCCAATTCTTTGGCCACCTGATGCAAAGAGTCAACTCACTGGAAAAGATCCTGATGCTGGGAAAGATTGAGGGTAGGAGGATAAGGGGATGACAGGATGAGATGGTTGGATGGCATCACTGACTCAATGGACATGAGTTTGAGCAAACTCTGGGAGATATTGAGAAGGAGAGGGAAGCCTGATGTGCTGCATTCCATGGGGTCTCAAACAGTTGGACACACTCAGTGACTGAGCAACAACAAATGTGCAAGGATTAAAGTATCTAGGAGTAAGGAGAGTCTCTTGCTCAAGGTCAGCAAATAAATAGGAATCTTTTTCATACAACTGTTAGTAAATGAATTTGACCAAAGCCTAAATGAGCGTAGAATTTGATTCATCTCTTGAGCTTCCAAAAAGTAAAGTAGCTCTGTTGACACCTTGACTTTAGCCCAATGAGTCCTCTGTCAGATTTCTGACATATACAAACTATGAGTTTATAAATTTTAATTGTTTTAAACTGCTGACTCTGTAGTAATTTGTTACATAAGCAATATGAAGTCTATATACTTGGTGGTTCATATTTTGGTAATCCAAGGGCCCATACCAAACATAATGGATTCAAGTTAGGAACTCTTGCCCTATCTTGAGATCTTAATCTTCAAATGTGCCAAGCAATCGTTGAAAAATATGGTAGTCTGATTTCTGAAACTAGAAATCTTTTCTCAATTTCTGTTTAGTCCTAATCTTTCTCATTTTCTTCAACATTTGATTTTTTAGATTATTCACATTTTGAAATTCTTTCTTGCACTAACTATTCAAAATTGCATTTTTATAATTTTTTCTTGGTCTCCTCATCTCCTCTTTTTTTGTATATCCATCAAATGGAGATTTCCCAAGATTTTTCTTGAGCATTTACACTCAGTTCTGAATTACATCATCCACTCGTGGCTTTTCATATCATATCTCGAGAGGCAGAGTAATGTAATAAACTTCATAGAGGATTTAAAGCCAATTAAACTTAGCTTGATTTTGAGCTACATATTTTAACACTGTATACGTTGACCTTCACAAGGTTACACTGCATAAAAATCAACCCTTAAGTCTAAGTTGTTTACAATACAAAAACTTTATTTCCTCTCTTATATTTTATATCATATGTATTCTACTCTATTTCACATGCTTTATTTATCCTGGATCCAGGCTGAAGAGGAAAATCCTATCTCCTGGACAAAAGGAAAGGATAATATTGTGACAGATTCATGTGATTGTTCTTGAAGTTTTTAAATGAATATAGCTTTTATATACATCTAGAGCAAGTCATATAAACAGCATGATGTTCATAATCTACAGAAATATATTCCTTCCTTAGGGTAGTATAGCAAATCATATGGCAAGGGGCAGGGATATATAATACATCCACTGGAAAGGAGTTGGTGACAATATACAATTTATAAAAATTACTTTTATAACAATAGCAACTTGCTTGTATTTTTTCTCAGTTTACTAATCGATAAATTGAAGATACCAAGAATCATTCTACAAGGTTGTCTTTGATGGTAAATGAGTATGTATGTTTAAAATTCTTGCCTTGGAACTTGATGCGTTGTGTTTAATAAATATTGATTATTTGCATTCTTTTTTTCCAACTATTCTAGTAATTTTTATCCTGAGCTTTAGGACCCAGATTTTTCATTGTTTGATGTTTATTCTCACCACATCATTCTGATATGTTATAATCCACAGGCCCCAATTCCTCATTACCTTCCCTGATTAAACATACTTTTTTCTTGTTTCAACTTTTGAAAAAAGTAACCCAGATCTCTTAGTCACCTAGGAGCAAAAAATAGCTTTTCTTCCTCAATCATGGTCTCCAACCAGTATGCCAGGTCGTGTTAATAGTCTGACTAGTACCCATTCTCATTGCTTTGAACAAAATTCAAGAGCCCCTTATGTTTTCTATGTAATATTAAAAAGCCTTTTTAAGTTGAGAACTTATATAATGACCAGTTCTACAGTTTATAATTAATCAAATTTTTCTTTATATTAATCTTTAAAAAAGTTTATACTACTCTTTGTTGCATGGGCTGCTTCATCAAGTTTGAGTATTTTTAGTATTGAAACAAGAAATACTAGCATTTTAACTTTCAAATAGAGCATGTATCTCCAATAATAAGTGATTGATAAATAATGAAGTTTTAATCCCATGCTCTGATGTTGCAGTTTCTTTTTAATAGATGTGATTTCAATTAAAATGAAAGTCAGCTTTAAGAATATTCCTAAATTCAGACACTAAAAACTTTTTTTAAGAAGCAAAAAGAGTTTTGCTTTCTTCATGATGAGATTCTTAGGGTCTGCTTTCAACAACTTTCATATATACCATACGGGTGTCTTAGTGATAGTCATCATGGGTACGTTACATCTCTACTACTTATTTATCTTGTTACTGGAACTTTGTACCTTTTGATCGCCTTCATCCAATTCTCCCTCTGTCTATCACATGCCTCAGGTAACTTTACCAAAACTGATCTCTTTTTCTATGGGTTGTTATTTTGTTTCCTTTCCTTTCTGATTCTACATATAATTGTGATTCTATGGTATTTGTATATCTCTGACTTATTTCTCTTAGCATAATGCCATCAAAGTCCATTCATGTTGTCACAAATGTCAAGATTTCCTTATTTTTATGGCTTAATAATATTTTGTTTTATAAATATACCATGTTTTTTATTAATTCATCCATTATTGAACATTTAGGTCATTTTCATATTTTTGCTATTGAAAAATATGCTACAATGAACAAATGTTTGCTTTCTTGAGAACCAAGTACCACAGACAAACATGATCATTGCACTGTAGATTCTGAAGTAGAAATTTATATATGAAACTTAGCTGAAGAGAATGCAGTAAATGTGTAATATCTTAGATAGACAAAATACAATTAAGAGGTTATATGCTACTTATAAACCAATTATTTATTCAGCAAAATATTATTGAGTACCCACTATGATGAAGATTTTGTGGAGGAACTAGGGATAGAGCAAGCTAATATAAAATATATTAATTCCTGCCCTTAAGGAACTTTTATTAGGGGAAACAGGCAGTAAATAGACATATATATTATATACATATATATGTATATATGTTATATAAGTACTGTGATAAAAATACTAAAAAGAAAAATAAAGCAGACTAGAAGGATAAAGAATGTTAGATACTGTTTTAAAATTGGTAATAAGAAAAATATTATGGGCAAAGTGATATTTGTGAGGAGATTCAAAGTAGTGATGAAACAACCCATGTAGGGCACATTACTTTTTAATAAAGGTCCATCTAGTCAAAAAGCTATGGTTTTTCCAGTAGTCATGTACAGATATGAGAGTTGGACTATAAAGAAAGCTAAGCATCGAAGAATTGATGCTTTTGAATGGTGGTGTTGGAGAAGACTGTTGAGAGTCCCTTGGACTGCAAGGAGATCCAACCAGTCCATTCTAAAGGAAATCAGTCCTGAATATTTTTTGGAAGGACTGATGCTGAAGCTGAAACTCCAAAACTTTGGCCACCTGGTGCGAAGAACTGACTCATTGGAAAAGACCCTGATGCCGGGAAAGGTTGAAGGTGGAAGGGGATGGCAGAGGATAAGATGGTTGGATGGCATCACCGACTCAATGGACATGAGTTTGAGTAAACTATGGGAGCTGGTGATGGACAGAGAGGCCTGATGTGCTGCAGTCCACGGGGTCGCAGAGTTGAACATGACTGAGTGACTGAACTGAATTGAATGTATCTGGGGTAAAATCATTCCAGGCATGGGAATAGCATGAGAAAAGGAGGTTTTTTTTTTTTTTTTGCTGTGCTCAAGGGATAGCAAGAAGTTCTGTGTGAAGTAGCTGGATAAAGGAAGAAATATTAGATGAGACCTTTAGAGGACTGGAGTGCTCAAATATGTAAGTGCTTGCAAGCCATCATAAGGATTTGGAGTTTTGGAGTTGGAAAGTCACTAGAAAATTTTGAGCAGAGATGTGACAAGAATCTGACTTATGTATTAAAAGGATTACTCTACACTGAGAATGGAATACATTTGAGATGTGGAGCAAAGGCAGATGCCATGAAACCAGTCGTTATTGCAATATTAGTTAAAAGAGAGATGATGATAGTAGTAGTCAAGGTGGGGAGATGTAGTTGTATTCTAGATATTATTTGAAGGAGTATCTGCTGTCTCAGGTGTCTTGATCTGAAAATAAGAAAGAAGTCAAGGAAAATCCTGAGTTTCATGGTAACTCAAGAGATTCTCCATTTCCTGTGATAGTGGAGACTGTGTGGATGTAAGATGGAAAAGAGTGAGTTGGAGTTTGGGGGGGTAGATCAAAAGTTTGTTTTTGGATACAATAAGCTACCTGTTGAGGTATCTATTAAATATGTACATGATGATTTGCCTTGATGATTCTGAGGTCAGAAGAGAGATCCTGCCTGGAGATGTAAATTTTGAAACAATGTTCGAATACATGATATAAATGAGATGTAATCACAAATGGTGTGAGTGGAGAAGAAAGAAAGACCAAAGGATGAGCTCTGAGTTAAGCTAATATTTAAAGTGAGAGATGAGGAAAAACAAGCAAAGGTTGAGAAAGAGCCACAGTGTGACTCTTTTACAAAGGAAACAATTAACTATCTGTTCCTATTAATGGAAAAGTCCCTGATGCTGGGAGAGATTGAGGGCAGGAGGAGAAGGGGGCAACAGAGGATGAGATGTTGGATGGCATCATTGACACAATGGCCATGAGTTTGAGCAAATTCCAGGAGATAGTGAAGGACAGGGAAACCTGCAGTCCATGGGGTGGCAGAGAGCTGGACGCGACTTAGCAACTGAACAACCAAACTTGTGATGGAAAATTAATCCCAAAATTTAGCGAAATTTTAGTAGAATAGGGAGAGATGAGTCCTGATTAGAGTGTGACCAGAGAATGAGAATGAAGAAATTGGAAAGGCAAGTACAACCAACACTAATGATCAAAAAATTTGAATTGTGATACTAAAGACTGATACATGGATCGATATTTCACATATGTTTGAAATTCTCTCCAGGAGAATAACAGTCAATTTTCTAATGAGAAATTATTTAATTTATATCTATAATGAAATAGAACATCAATCAAGTTTATGGGAAAATCCACTATAGTCAAGAAAAAAAATGTCCTCTAGTCTTAATCTTCAAATAGTCTTGGAAGAGGATATTGCCTATATGATTTCAGAAGTCAGTTTGCATTTCTGAACTTATTTCATTCAATTCTGTTACTGGGTACATTGCTTAGATAGTACCCAGAACATAGTTGGCACTTAAATAGCAGTTACATTTTTTTCATTTCCTAACAAAATTATCTTTCTTTAATTATTCCTTTGTTTTTTGAGGCCTCTTACCCATGGTATTTCTCCATTGATTAAAGTAGTTAGGAAAGTTTTAAAAATTGTTTAACTGGTGACTTCCCTTATGTTCCAGGAGTTAAGATTCAACGCTTCTATTGCAGGAGGGCACAGGTTCAATCCCTGTTGGGGAACTAAGATCCCGCATGCCACACAATATAGTCAATCAAAAAATAATTGTTTAACTGAGCTCCATTTGTCAGTTATAGGAAATTAGAGCATCAGTGAAATGA
This sequence comes from Redunca redunca, assembly GCA_006410935.1. Lineage (NCBI taxonomy): Eukaryota > Metazoa > Chordata > Mammalia > Artiodactyla > Bovidae > Redunca > Redunca redunca. The sequence continues at coordinate 59,029 of SJYQ01006231.1, read as the reverse complement.
AAACATTTGTCTCTTCTTCCTCATTTTGCATATCAAGTTGCTAGTGATAAACTATCTTCCATTGCTCAGTGATTCAGCGTCCCTTCTTTAAGATTCTTGAAACTTGCACACTGTTAGGGTCATTTTATGTCACAATTTTTCTCTTTCTTTCTTCCTTTCCCTCCCTCCCTCCTTTCCTCTTTCTTTTCTTCCTTCATTCCTTCTCTCTCCCTTACTTTCTCTCTCTTTCTCTCTGTCTCGTTCCTTCTTTATATAGTAGTACCAAACACAGAATCTCCATATTTCTTTCTTCCAAGTGTTCTGGCCACTCTGCATCTTAGTAGGAGCTGACATTGAAGGAGATTGTTCTCACTGGAGATTTAAAATACTGAGCCTCTTGCTTTCAATGACCCCCTAGTAACTGAATATTAATTGAATGGTTTCATTCATTAATGACTCATTCAGTCCTGCCATTTATGTTAATTTCATTTTTTTAAATACCAAGTCTGTCCCCTTGTCACGTGTCACACTTTGAGCTGTGCATTTGGGGATCTGGATCGTAAGAGGGTCATGTGGATGTATTTCTGACATGTTTCTGATATGGGCATTTTGCCCAGAGAAGCTGACAGGGAAAAACATGACCACCTAAGGAGCTTATATTCATTGAAAGGACTGATGCTGAAGCTGAAACTCCAATACTTTGGCCACCAGATGTAAAGTTGAATGATATTAAAGCTGAAACTCACGTCCATCCTGTTGGTGATGCCATCCAGCCATCTCATCCTCGGTCGTCCCCTTCTTCTCCTGCCCCCAATCCCTCCCAGCATCAAAGTCTTTTCCAATGAGTCAACTCTTCACATGAGGTGGCCAAAGTACTGGAGTTTCAGCTTTAGCATCATTCCTTCCAAAGAAATCCCAGGGCTGATCTCCTTTAGAATGGACTGGTTGGATCTCCCTGCAGTCCAAGGGACTCTTCAAGAGTCTTCTCCAACACCACAGTTCAAAAGCATTAATTCTTCAGTGCTCAGCTTTCTGCACAGTCCAACTCTCACATCCATTCATGACCGCTGGAAAAACCATAACCTTAACTAGATGGACCTTTGTTGGCAAAGTAATGTCTCTGCTTTTCAATATGCTATCTAGGTTGGTCACAACTTTGCTTCCAAGGAGTAAGCATCTTTTAATTTCATGGTTGCAGTCACCATCTGCAGTGATTTTGGATGCTAAACCTCGAATCTAATTTTATAGATTGTTATTAATCATTATTGTCTGGGACATTTTCACGATACCTGAAAGACTATTTCCCAGTGAATCTTACCAAAGTTTTACGTTATTTTTGTTAATGAATATAACACCTTCATCCTTTGTGTGAGTTCAACCTACATCATAGGTACTATTAAGATTGTTTTACACAGTGTTGAGAAGACATTTACATGGTAATTTTGCATTGTGGAAACAATAAGCAACTTATTCATTACTAAATAAAATGAATAAGTAATATAAGAGTTCATATTCCATCATTTGTACATGAAATCTAATTTGATTAATGTAGCACTAGGTGATGTTAATGTTCTATAATATCATGCTGCTAAATCGCTTCAGTCGTGTCCGACTCTGTGCGACCCCGTAGACAGCAGCCCACCAGGCTCCCCTGTCCCTGGGATTTTCCAGGCAAGAACACTGGAGTGGGTTGCCATTTCCTTCTCCAATGCATGAAAGTGAAAGTGAAGTCGCTCTGTCATGTCCGACTCTCAGCGACCCCATGGACTGCAGCCCACCAGGCTCCTCTGTCCATAGGATTGTCCAGGCAAGAGTACTGGAGTGGGGTGCCACTGCCTTCTCCTCTATAATATCATAAATTATGATATATGACAGATTTCAGAGTCTTAGGTATTTTTAAAAATTCCAGGTGATTTCTGTTGAAATTATATGAGATTCATAATTTAAAATGTGCATTTAAATATACATTGCAAACTTTAGCAAAAATTTAAAAGATGTTACTGATGTAACTTTTATTATTCAATTTTAGCTTTTATATTCTGCTTTTTCTTTTTCTCCTCATATTAAGAAGAAAGAACTGGAATACATTTCAAACTAAAGAGAAAATTCAACCTGGACTATCTTTTTCTTTCAAGAAAATTAACAGAGTACCAATGGAGCCCTTTATCTATTGAGTGCAGACTTCATTAATTAATCCTTTTTATCTGTGACAGTTAAAGGTAAATCTAGAATATTTGGCCTTTTTGAAATGATTTCTAGTTTTACTCTTACTAGCTAAAATACATTCTTTCAGCTATATGTTATCTTTTTTCCACCATGTATAAATTAAATCAAATTGCATTGGGCTATTTCTTGCCTTGCATTGACGTTAAAAAAGATAGGCATTTAGATAAATACTTTTTCATATTATTAACTTAATATTTTCTGAGAGTGACAGAAAGAAAATGGAGTATCTTTCTGTTACTCCTCATTTTCATAATAGTAGAAGGTGGAATTCATATGGCATTAAAGTAGAAATTTTCTGCATCACTAAGAACATGGCTTAAAGTATAATGCCTCCTGGACAAGTCAGAAAAGCATTCTAATGAGAAACATTTCTAGTCATATATCATGTACGAGCTGCACAGTTTCTGTCCCATTTCACTAAATATGCTTTCCACAAAAAGGAATACTGGTGTTTAGTTCATCTGTTCCTTCTATCTATTCTTCATCTCATACTACATACATAGTCTGACCATTGGCTTTAGAAATAATTATGATTCAGTCTTCCCAATCAAACCATGGATAAATAAGATAGAATCATGAGAATATATAATTCAGTGTTTTAACAATCTTTTGTTCAGGCATCAGCTGCTTTTATTGTTTTTCCTTTCCATGTAGGGCTATGCTGTTAGACCATAATCTGCCAGGAACCAGTAATGGGGAAACATTTCAGTTACATGGATATTTTCTTATTTGTAGTCAGTTTTAATGAAAAGTGACAAGCATGTCACATTTCATCAATTTATATCAGGTTGTGTCTCAAGAAAACAGAGAACATAAGATAAGCCAGTTCAAAACAACATCCTTCATCTAGAAGCAGAGAGAAAAGGAAACATCAACTACTTAGGATTCCACAAAGAAAATTATAGCATATGTATCTATAGATCAGATACACTTCTCTGTGTTAATACCACTGAAATTTCAAATGACAGTTGTCTAACAACTGTAATTACCATTCTGTTTGTATGTGTTAAAGTGACTTTATTTCTTGAAGTATTTGTTTGCTTAATGTGTTTAGGCAGACCCTGATGCTGGGGAAGATGGAGGGCAACAGGAGAAGGAGGTGACAGGATGAAATGGTTGGATGGCATCTTTGACTCAATGGACATGAATCTGAGCAAACTCCAGGATATAGTGAAGGGCGGGGAAGCCTGGTATGCTGCAGTTTATGGGGGGAGGTGGACTTGGCAACTGAACAACAACAAAAACAAGGCAGCTCTATTAAAAACATCAAATTAATTATGATGATGGTTCCCTGTTTTGAGGGAACATGCTGTCTGGTGAAATATCTAGAACTGTGTTATCCTGTATAGTAGTCACAAATCACATGTGACTATAGCAATAATTAACTTAGTTTCATTAGTTACAATATAAGTGCTCAACGATCAGATGTGGTTGTTGCTTCCTATACTGGAAAGAACAGTTATAGAACATTTTTAACATTACAGCATCTTATTGGACAGTGCTAATATATAACACAAAGGTAAGATGCATTCCCATTGTCTCTAATTGTCTCAACACATTGAAACTGCATATGAAGTACTCCAAAAAGTGGCTTCAGGGTAAAATTACCCAAAGAATCAAATATATGTAGCATATATAAAATTTTATTTTGGAAAGACTTTAGATTTTTTAGGGAAGTTGAAAGTGGACCCTCTCATCTACATTCAGTTTCTCCAGATGTTATTATCTTACATTACTATGGTACATTTGTCAAAATTAGGAAATAAACACTGCTATGTTACTATGAACTTAACTACAGACAATTTAGATTTTCACCAGTTTTCCAGTTAACACCATTTTTCTCTTTTAGTCTGCAATGCAGGATATGATACTACATTTATTTTTTTAAATTAATTTTTATTGGATATAGTTGATTTCCAATGTTGTGTTAGTTTCTGCTGCACAGCAAAGTGAATCATACATACATATATCCACATTTTTATAGATTCTAGTTATATCTTAGTCTTCTATGGGCTGTGATGATAGGAATTTGATACCTTGAGGAGTACTGGTAAGGCATTTTGTAGAATTTTCTCAGTGTGGGTTTCTCTCACACTTCTCATTATTAGACTAGGACTGTGAATTATTAGAAACAGTACCACAGAGGTGAAATGACTTTCAGTTTATATTACAGGCACATAATAGCCACGTGTGGTTATTTAATATTGATAATTTGGATAAAATAGTGTTTCAGAGGTTTCACCAGTCGCATACAGTTACTAATTTTCCCTTTCCATAACCCCTCCACTTTTCATACTTTGAAAGCAAGTCATTTAGTTTAGTGACATTTAGGATTCAGGGGCTTCCCTGGTGGCTCAGCAGTAAAGAATCTGCCCACAACATGGGAGATGCAGGAGATGTGGGTTTCATCCCTGGTTAGCAAGATCCCCTGAAGGAGGTCATGGCCACCCACTCCTTGCTTGGAGAATCCCATGGACAGAAGAGCCTTGTGGGCTATGGGCCATGGGGTCGCAAAGAGTCAGACACAACTGAAGCGACTTAGCAGCAGCAGCAGCAGAATAAAGGAGAATTAATTTCCAACTCCTACAGGGAGAAAATATCTGCATTTTTGTGGGAATTGTTTCATAAACAATACTGTCTATCTGCCTACCTTTTTATTTCAGTATGGACTAAAATATATGCATTTTATATTATGAGTTACAATTCAATACTACAATTACTTATTTTATCAATGACATTATAACAGATTTGGCCACTGGGGACTCTTCAGGTGACTTTTGTTCAGGTGGTTTTTGAGCTCATTTTTCTTTCTGGTACTACAAGATGCTTCAAGCTTCTCTTGTATTTCCCTACGCCTGTTCTAGAATCAGGGTTTCCTTGGTAGCTCAGTTGGTAAAGAATCCTCCTGCAATGAAGAAGACCCCGGTTCAGTTCCTGGGTCAGGAAGATTAATTGGAGAAGGGATAGGCTACCCACTCCAGTATTTAAGAATCAACCATTTATCCATGAAATTTTGAACACTTTTATTGAAACATGGTATTTAGAAACTAAGACCTCCCATTCTGTAGGTTGTCTCTTCACCTAGTCAGCCATATATTTTGCTGTCCAGAAGCTTTTAAGTTTGATGCAGTCCCATTTGTTGGTTTTTGCTTTTGTTGTTTGTATTTTTGGTGTCATACCCAGAAAATCGTTGCCAAGACCAACATTAAGGAGCTTCTTCACTACATTTTCTTCCAAGAGTTTCATAATATCAGTTTTTGTGGTTAATTCTTTACCTATTTTGAGTTATTTTTTCTGAGTAGCATAGGGTTCAATCTCATTGTTCTGCATATATTTACGTGGTTTTCCATGTACCATTTGTTGAAGATGCTGTCCTTTCCCTATTGGCCATTCTTAACTCCCTTGTTGAGTATTCAGTTCAATTCAATAGCATGTCTGACTATTTGCAACCCCATGCACCACAGCATGCCAGGCTTTCTTGTCCTTCACCATTTCCTGGAGTTTGCTCAAGCTCACGTCCATTGAGTCGATGATGCCATACAACCACCTCATCCTCTGTCATACCCTTCTCCTCCTGCCTTTAATCTTTTCAAGCATCAGGGCCTTTTCCAATGAGTCAGCTGTTTGTATCAGGGGGCCAAAGTTTTGGAGCTTCAGCTTGAGCAACTGTCCTTCCAATGAATATTCAGGGTTGATTTCCTTTAAGATTGACTGGTTTGATCTCCTTGCACTCCAAGGGACTTTAAAGAGTTTTCTCTAGCACCACAGTTCAAAAGCATCAATTCTTAGTTAACTGTTTATGTGAGGTTTAATTTTTGGCTCTCGATTATATTTATACATCCCAATTCTTATTTTATGGCATTAACTTACTGTTTTAATTATGATAGCTTTGTGATATAGTTTGAAATCAGGAAGAGTGATACATTCACCTGTGGTCTTCTTTTTTCATAATTGCTATGCCTACTTGGGGTTTTTTGTGGTTTCTTACAAATTTTAGGATTCTTTTTTTCTATTTCTGTGAAGAATGTCATTGGTTTTTAAAATGAAGATTGCACTGAATTTGTATGTAGCTTTGGTAATATGAATATTTTAATTCTTCTAATCTATGAGCATGAGGTATCTTTCCCTTTGTGCATTTTTTTTGGTTCTTTCACGGAAGTCTTATAGCTTTCATTAGACAGGATTTTTTACTTTTGTGATTAAATTTATTACCAGGTATTTGTTTGCTTTTGAAGCTATTGTGAATAAGATAGATTTCTTTTGCAGATATTTTATTATCAGTATATAGAAATATAGTTAATTTTTGTTTGTTGATTTTATATCCTTCAACTTTACTGATATCTTGATTAGTGACAACAGTTTTCCAGTTGAGTGTGATTTTTTTTAATATACAAATTCATATAATTTACAAATAGTTGCAATTTTATTTCTTTTCTGATTTGCACATCTTTTTTCCCCCATTGGTTTTGCTTAATTGCTCTATCTAGGACTTCCAGTACTATATTGAGCAATAGAGATGAGAGTGGACATACTTATCTTACTCCTGATCTTAGTTTAAAATTTTTCTCCATTGAATGCAATATTTGCTATGGGTTTGTTATATGTAGCCTTTATCATATTGAGTTCTGTTCCTTCTATACCTAATCTATTGAGGGTTTTTGTTGTAAAAGGAAGTTGCATGCTCTCAAATGCTTTTTATGTATCTATTGAGATAGTTGTTATTTTTATCTTTAGTTTTACCAATGTAATACACTACATTTATTGATTTGCATATGTTGAAGCATCCTTGTATCCCAGGGATAAATTCCACTTGGTCATGGTGTATAACCTTTTTAATGTGTTCTTGAATTTGGCTTTGTAATATTTTGCTGAGAATTTTTACATGTATACTCAGCAGGGATATTGATCTACAGTTTTCTTTTCTTGAAGTATCCTTTTCTGGCTTAGATATCAGGGTAACACTGGCCCTATAGAATGAGAGTGGGAATGTTCCTTCCTCTTCAAGTTTTTGGGAGAGTTGAAAATGACTGGTAATAATTATTCATTAAATGCTTGGTATAATTCTCCAAAGAAGCTATCTGGTCTGGATTTTTCTGTTTTAAGAGGTTTTGATTACTAATTAAATCTTTATATTCTTTATGCTCTGTTCACATTTTGTCTTTCTTCCTAATTCAGTTTTGGTTGGTTAGGTGTTTTAAAAATATATTCATTTCTCTCAGTTACCCAAATTGTTGGCATATAATTGTTCATAGTAGTCTCTTCTGCTCCTGTGTGTTTCTGTAGTATCAACTGTAATGTGTTTTGTTTCTAATTTTATTCACTTATTTGTTTTTCTC
>SJYQ01006231.1:26945-51381 GCA_006410935.1 Redunca redunca | reverse complement strand
CCATGAAAAATACTTAGGACAAATGCATTGAGTTTTAAATCTGTATTCAGAGCAAGAGGTACAAAGGATTTAGGACTGACAAAAGAATAGAAAAGGATAGTGGAGATTAAGTAAAACATTTATTTTCTTTCTCTCTTTTCTGCTAAGATTAGCAAAAAGAACAAAATATTGGTTAAGTGAAATATGAGCTAGAGTTAGGTAAAGAAATTAGGGACTATTAACCAAGTTTACAGTGTATGCTATGGAGATCCTTCAAGTGAGGTCACTAGACAGACAATTGCTGATAACTTTGTAAGAACTGGAGAATATACATACCAAATATTGTTGGCAAGATAAGCATTTGTCAATGTCTAGTCCAAGAAAAGGAGCAGCGGCTGCACTTTGCTGGAGCAGCCATGAAGAGATACCCCATGTCCAAGGTAAGAGAAACCCAAGTAAGATGGTAGGTATTGCGAGAGGTCATCAGAGGGCAGACACACTAAAACCATAATCACAGAAAACTAGTCAGTCTGATTACAGGGACCACAGCCTTGTCTAACTCAATGAAACTAAGCCATGATGTGTGGGGCCACGCAAGATGGGAGGGTCATGGTGGAGAGGTCTGACAGAATGTGGTCCACTGGAGAAGGTAATGGCAAGGCACTTCAGTATTCTTGCCTTGAGAACCCCATGAACAGTATGAAAAGGCAAAATGATAGGATACTGAAAGGGGAACTCCCTGGGTCGGTAGGTGCCCAATATGCTACTGGAGATCAGTGGAGAAATAACTCCAGAAAGAATGAAGGGATTGAGCCAAAGCAAAAACAGTACCCAGTTATGGATGTGACTGGTGATAGAAGCAAGGTCCGATGCTGTAAAGAGCAATATTACATAGGAATCTGGAATGTCACGTCCATGAATCAAGGCAAATTGGAAGTGGTCAAACAGGAGATGGCAAGAGTGAACGTTGACATTCTAGGAATCAGTGAACTAAAATGGACTGGAATGGGTGAATTTAACTCAGATGACCATTATATCTACTACTGTGGGGAGGAATCCCTTAGAAGAAATTGAGTAGCCATTATGGCCAAGAAAAGAGTCTGAAATACAGTACTTAGATGCAATCTCAAAAATGACAGGATGATCTCTGTTCATTTCCAAGGCAAACCATTCAATATCACGGTAATCCAAGCCTATGTCCCAACCAGTAACGCTGAAGAAGCTGATGTTGAATGGTTCTATGAAGACCTACAAGACCTTTTAGAACTAACACCCCAAAGAGTTGTTTGTTTCATTATAGGGGACTGGAATGCAAAAGTAGGAAGTCAAGAAACACCTGGAGTAACAGGCAAATTTGGCCTTGGAATATGGAATGAAGCAGGGCAAAGGCTAATAGAGTTTTGCCAAGAGAATGCACTGGTCATAGCAAACACCCTCTTTGAACAACACAAGAGAAGACTCTACACATGGACATCACCAGATGGTCAACACTGAATCAGATTGATTATATTTTTTGCAGCCAAAGATGGAGAAGCCCTATACAGCTAGCAAAAACAAGACAGGGAGCTGACTGTGGCTCAGATCATGAACTCCTTATTGCCAAATTCAGACTTAAATTGAAGAAAGTGAGGAAAACCACAAGACCATTCAGGTATGACCTAAATTAAATCCCTTATGATTATCCAGTGGAAGTGAGAAATAGATTTAAGGGCCTAGATCTGATAGATAGAGTGCCTGATGAACTATGGACAGAGGTTTGTGTCATTGTACAGGAGATAGGGATCAAGATCATCCTCATGGAAAAGAAATGCCAAAACCCAAAATGGCTGTCTGAGGAGGCCTTACAAATAGCTGTGAAAAGAAGAGAAATGAAAAGCAAAGGAGAAAAGGAAAGATATAAGCATCCGAATGCAGAGTTCCAAAGAATAGCAAGGAGAGATAAGAAAGCTTTCCTCAGCAATCAATGCAAAGAAATAGAGGAAAAGAACAGAATGGGAAAGACTAGAGATCTCTTCAATAAAATTAGAGATACCAAGGGAACATTTCATGCAAAGATGTGCTCAATAAAGGACAGAAATGGTATGGACCTAACAGAAACAGAAGTTATTAAGAAGAGGTGGCAAGAATACACAGAAGAACTGTACAAAAAAGAGCTTCATGGCCCAGATAATCAAGATGGTTGTGATCATTCACCTAGAGGCAGACATCCTGGAATGTGAAGTCAAGTGGGCCTCAGAAAGCATCACTACGAACAAAGCTAGTGGAGGTGATGGAATTCCAGTGGAGCTATTTCAAATCCTGGAAGATGATGCTGTTAAAGTGCTGCACTCAATATGCCAGCAAATTTGGAAAACTCAGCAGTGGCCACAGGACTGGAAAAGGTCAGTTTTCATTCCAATCCAAAAGACAGGCAATGCCAAAGAATTCTCAAACTACCGCACAATTACACTCATCTCACATGCTAGTAAAGTAATGCTCAAAATTCTCCAAGCCAGGCTTCAGCAATACGTGAACCGTGAACTTCCTGATGTTCAAGCTGGTTTCAGAAAAGGCAGAGGAACCAGAGATCAACTTGCCAACATCCTCTGGATCATCAAAAAAGCAAGAGAGTTCCAGAAAAACATCTATTTCTGCTTTATTGAATATGCCAAAGCCTTTGACGGTATGAATCGCAATAAACTGTGAAAAATTCTGAAAGAGATGGGAATACCAGACCACCTGACCTGCCTCTTGAGAAATCTGTATGCAGGCCAGGAAGCAACAGTTAGAACTGGACATGGAACAACAGACTGGTTACAAATAGGAAAAGGAGTATGTCAAGGCTGTATATTGTCACCCTGCTTATTTAACTTCTATTCAGAGTACCTCATGAGAAGTGCTGGACTGGAAGAAACACAGGCTGGAATCAAGATTGCCAGGAGAAATATCAATAACCTGAGATATGCAGATGACACCACCCTTATGGCAGAAAGTGAAGAGGAACTAAAAAGCCTCTTGATGAAAGTAAAAGAGGATAGTGAAAAAGTTGGCTTAAAGCTCAACATTCAGAAGACGAAGACCATGGCATCCGGTCCCATCACTCCATGAGAAATAGATGGAGAAACAGTGGAAATGGTGTCAGACTTTATTTTTTGGGGCTCCAAAATCACTGCAGATGGTGACTTCAGCCATGAACTTAAAAGACGCTTACTCCTTGGAAGAAAAGTTATGACCAACCTAGATAGTATATTCAAAAGCAGAGACATTACTTTGCTGACTAAGGTCCATCTAGTCAAGGCTATGGTTTTTCCAGTGGTCATGTATGGACGTGAAAGTTGGACTGTGAAGAAGGCTGAGCACCGAAATATTGATGCTTTTGAACTGTGGTGTTGAAGACTCTTGAGAGTCCCTTGGACTGCAAGGAGATCCAACCAGTCCATTCTGAAGATCAGCCCTGGGATTTGTTTGGAAAGAATGATGCTAGAGCTGAAACTCCAGTACTTTGGCCACCTCATGAGAAGAGATAACTCACTGGAAAAGACTTTGATGCTGGGAGGGATTGGGATGACCGAGGGTGAGATGGCTGGATGGCATCACTGAATTGCTGGACGTGAGTCTGAGTGAACACTGGGAGTTGGTGATGTACAGGGAGGCCTGGAGTGCTGCAATTCATGGAGTAGCAAAGAGTTGGACATGACTGAATGACTGAACTGAACTGAACTGAATTATTTTGGAGTTGAGGAAATGTATTATGTTTACTTATGAAACCATTGCTAATATATTTTTATATTTGCTAATGGACTTCTTGGTTTTTTTATTGCCCTAAGCAGTTTTACTTAACTTTGACATGTTTGTTTACGTGCTTAATTTCTAAGGCATCAAACCCATTGTATTTCAAAATGATATTGAAGGAGCTAAATGTTTCTTTAAATATTGTTTTACTAATAACTTCACACTAAAATCTCTATTTTTGTTTTACTTCCCTGGTGGTTCTGATGGTAACGTGTCTGCCTGCAGTACGGGAGACCCAGGTTCGATCCCTGGGTTGGGAAGATCCCCTTAGAAGGAAATGGCAACCCACTCCAGTATTCCTGCCTGGAGAATCCCAGGGACAGAGGAGCCTGGTAGGCTATAGTCCATGGGGTCGCAAAGAGTCGGACACAACTGAGCAACTTCACTGCACTTCATACATTCAGTTACAAGTATTTCTCTAATGCAAAGTTTTCACTACAAGTTTCTTATTAGTAGTTGAAGTATCTCAGTATCTTGACATTTTAATATGTTGTACTTTAAATTTATCAAAATTGTCCATAGTTTAGCAAATTCAATATGACTCAGACTTAATAAATGATGGTTGACTTCTCTAATTGGTCTCCATCATCCATGGAAGAATCATCCATGTAGTCTTATTAATCTCTCTCTCCATTCCTTAGAGAAAGATACCTTTACATATATCTAGCTTTATCTGGTATAAATTATAACAGAAAAATATTTGAATAGTAATTTCGATAGTTGTGGAAGAAAAAGATTAAAAAGTTTAAAAAACACACCCTCAAATAAAAGGAAACATACTATGAATTGAATTTTATAAGCAAAAGCTTAGATAGTTTTATTTTTAGTATTTTTAAGTCATGACTATATAGCAGTGTGTTAGAACTTTTTGTCTTGTTGCCATTGTTGAGATATGTCTTTTGTTCCAAGTAGATATATGAGTTCTCATTACTGCTTTTATTAAGAGTAGTTAATGGTTGAAAAACAGGATACTAGATGGCAAGGATCTTTCTGAATTTTCTAAAATCCCATGTAACTGCCTTATTCAATGTGCTGCTCTTGGTATGGAACAAATCAGCAACGTTAATTGGGTTCCCATTACTCCTTCAGTCCCTCTCCTGAGACTCATTCTTTCTTTCCTATTGTATAAAAATTTTGGAATCATAAAGTTTTCTCTTGACTTTGAAATAATATAAAGATAACTTTGAGATAATAAAAGTCTAGTAGAGCATAACTCCACACTCAGTTCCCCTACTAGCTTATTAAATTAGTATGCTACATTTAGTATAATGAATGAAGTAACATGGATACATTACGATTAACTGAAGCGCCTATTTATTCATATTTCCTTCATTTTTACCCAGTGTCATTTTGTTGCAGTTGTTGTCCGATCCCATTCAGGACACTGCATTGCATTTAGTTATATCTCTTTAGGTTTCTCTGACTTGTGACAGTTTCTCAGACTTTGTTATTGATGACCTTGAAACTATTGAAGTGTACTAGTCATGTGTTTTTTAAATACCCCTAAACTGGGATTTGTTTGATGGTTTTCTCATGATTAGGTTGTGGTTAGGTGTTTCTGGGAAGAAGCTCAGGAAGATAAAATGCCATCCACCTTACACCATATCAAGGGTACACTATCAATATGCTTTGTGACTTTTGATGGTGACCTTTCACCAGCTGAAGTAGAGTTTGTCAGGTTTATTTATTGTAAAGTTATCTTTTCCCCTTTCATACTGTAAACTATGAAAGGATGTCACTGTGTGTAGCTCTCAAAGAGTGAGGAGTTATGTTCCACCTCTTTAAGAGAAGATGTCTACACAAGTTAATTGCCATTTTTCTGTATGGGAGTTTTATCTCCTCTCTTATATTTATTTATTTCTTATTCATTTATTTTTATCAGTATGGATTCTACATTTATTTTATGCTTTGAATAATTATCTAATACTACCTTTTTTGTTGCTCAAATTATTCCAGTTTTGGTCATTAGAAGGTTTTTTAGTTGGCTTCTTTTTCCTCTTCAATGTACCACCATCATTGTGTATTTTATTATTGTGTTTTGAGAACTAATTTTATATAACTACAATATGATCCAAGGAAATTTGGCATATTTCCTGCAAAGTCGTAGAATCAGCCTTTTCTCCAAGGGCCATTATTCCTTTTGTTGGAGAATGGTATAAGAAACCAAGGTTAGTGATTCCCCAGTGATGGGTCTGGGAAGAAGGACAGAAAGAAAATGAATCCTTTAATAATTTCAAAGAAAACAAGAAGGAAAATAACCTTTTCATGCTTAAAGGCATTTGAATTTCTACTTGTAGGCAATGTAGAAGTGGTAGTAATAAGTAAATGGTCTCAGGTTCAGTTCAGTCATTCAGTCGTGTCCGACTCTTTGTGACCCCATGGACAGCAGCATGCCAGGCTTCCATATCCATCACCAACTCCTGGAGCCTACTCAAACTCATGTCCTTCATGTCAGTGATGCCATCTAGCCATCTCATCCTCTGTCATCTCCTTCTCTTCCTGCCTTCAATTTTTCCCAGCATCAGGGTCTTTTCCAATGAGTCAGTTCTTCACATCAGGTGGTCAAAGTATTGGAGTTTCAGCTTCAGCATCAGCCCTTCCAATGAATATTCAGGACTGATTTCCTTTAGGATGGATTGGTTGGATCTCCTTACAGTCCAAGGGACTCTCAAGATTCTTTTCCAACACCACAGTTCAAAAGCATCAATTCTTTAGCGCTCAGCTTTCTTTATAGTCCAACTCTCACATCCATACGTGACTACTGGAAAAACCTTAGCTTTGACTAGATGGACCTTTGTTGGCCTGGGAACCTAATATTGGTTCCCAATGTACTTAAAATTTATTCCAGTGTTTTTTGGCCTCTGTGAAAATGTATCAAAAGTAAGCATAGTCATAATTGATCGCATAATTTCTTATAATGATCTCTTTTCACCCACCTCTCAGTATCTTTCTTTTCTTAGAGATTCACTGAAGTCTCTCTAAGCCTTACTTTCAAATTAATAGCCAATGAGATACAAAACAAAGCAAGAACAAAACAAAAACCCTCCATCTCTCCTAAAAACAGATTGAAGGCTCTTTACCCCCACCATTTCTCCACTTTTATTCTGTTTATATTTTTAAATTTAGTTTTTAGTAGAGGATACTCATATCTTTGAAAAATTCTACATGCCAAGAGAGGGTTATGTCCCTCTGTCCTTTCCACTGATTGTAAATCACACAAGCCCCTTAACTAGACTGGCTGACCAAGAACTTCCTTTGAGTGATGGAGGAATGCAACAAAGTCAGGGACAAAAACAGACTTATTTTTAGGAGTTGGCAGTGAAGGGTAGGAAGAATGGATTTCAGATGTGTAATTTAATGAAGTTTGTTTTGCCCCATTGTAACTTAGTTTGAGAGGCTGCTGTTTGTTAGGTTACATTTGTGACTTAATACTTGTATTAGGTCACAATATTTCATTAGCTCAAAAATGGTATCAAGTGAACTGTTAACTAAAGATCAATGATGATAAAATGTACTTAATTAGTGCCCACAGTGCCTGAAAAGTATAGTACCTAAAATTACCACTAATTATTAGTCAAGATGCAAATACTTAATTTTGATGTTTACTGATATGATCTACAACACCTTGTTTTGATATTAATAATGACATCATTAAGTGAAAGGGGCTTCCCTGGTGGCTCAGAGGTTAAAGCCTCTGCCTGCAATGCAGGAGACCTGGGTGTGATCCCTGGGTCGGGAAGATTCCCTGGAAAAGTAAATGGCAACCCACTCCAGTATTCCTGCCTGGAGAATCCCACGGGCGGAGGAGCCTGGTGGGCTACAGTCCACTGGGTTGCAGAGTTGGACATGACTGAGTGACTTCACTTTCACTTTAAGTGAAAAGCTGGCTCAGTTTAGACACACTATAGAAAGTAGTACCCCCCTTTCTATAGTCATGGTTGAGTGCATATTCATTGGGGGTAGAATACTACTTATAAATCAAATTAAAATGCATTTGTTGTCTAATTTCTATTAAAAGTTTTCAGATTAAGGAAATTTAAGGGGATGATACTTGAGTCATTATTTTTGAAGAGAAAGGTGGGGAGATGAAAAAATAATTTTAAGTGCCTATGATATTTTGAAAAGTAAATTAATTTTAAGAGTGCTACCTCTGGTTTTAAAGGGTTTTCTTATAACGCCCCTTTATTATCCCCTTGGTTATTCATTTCTTGATGAGCCTGTGTCTGTTGCAGTGTTTCCTGTGGGATAACCGTGTCTTAATATTTTAGAAATTGCACAGCCATATAATTATCTGTAAATAATTTAACATGTATTTTCATTCATGTGGAAATGATCCAATTATCCAAAGTGGGGAAAAACAAAAACTTCCAATGAAATATTAAGCCATTCACAGTATGGCTTTTTTATATTATTATTTTAGTTCTTCAGTGTTAGCTACTTAAAAATATTTTCTGTTTCAGATTGTCTGCTAAGTTCCTTCAACTAGTTTAAAGCTATTATTACTCATTTACTCTTTCTTGAAGTGTTTGACACCAAAACAAATCTTTGCCAGTTGTTGTTGTGGATTTGTAGAAAGGTCAGTTAAGATTGCTTTCACTGAAGCTTATCCTTTCCCTTCCACAAGTTAATTGGCTAATCTCCATCCCCTGAGATATACACTATATCATTCACCATGAATATAGATTTCTTCATGTGTCTACTTATCACCAGGGTAATGATAGGAGGGTGGCAGTGGCTTAGATAATTAAAAGCAGTAGATTACCCAGTACTCCTTTCCACTAATATCAGTTGTGAAGATCGGAATTTACAGGAGGAGAGAAAAGATGATTTTGGAGACATGTGCAGTCGGATTTATGCCTGCATAATCTATGATGTAGATGTTCTGCCTATACATAATTCAACATCAACTGAAGTTAAATGAGTAGAGTCTTCATTTTTTCTTTCTATGAGCTGTAAATAAGTTTGATGCCAATAGATTAGATGAATTAAATTTAATTCTGAAAACTAGCTTATCAATAAGAAAAAAGGAAAGAGTGCCTTTTTTTTTAAGGTTTACTTATCTTAACTAATTCAGTTGAGTACCAAACACATTATCAAAACTATCATGAAGATAATCCATTCACTTAAAAGTGAAATTGATTGCACAGCCTTCAGCAAGAGCTCTGGCTCATTTATATACTTAGTACAATGCTCAGCACTTGTCTTCTCATGAACGTGGTACTAAGATGCTTTTCTTTTCATTCTCTTCATGTGAGATTTTACAGAGTAAAAGTTTTAATTTTGGTGAGAATCAATTATCAATCGTTCCTTTAATGATCATGATTTTTGTGTCAAACCTGGAAACTTTTTGGCCCTGGATTCCAAAGATTTCACTTATGTTCTTTCTAAAAGTTTTATAGTTTTACATTCATATCCATAATCAGTTTTATTTAATTTTTGTATAAAGTATGAAGTTCAGATCAAAGTTCACAGTTCTACCTATGTATTTCTAATTTTTCTATCACCACTTATTGAAAAGCCTGTCTTTATTCTGTCCTATTGATCTGTCTGGCCCTCCACAAGTACAACTATTTTGATTACTTTGGCTATATATTAATCAATATCAGTATCAAGTAGAATGATTCCTTCTCCTTTTTAAATTTATTTTTCATTGAAGTACAGTTAAATTACAGTATTGTGTTAATTACAGCTGTACAGCAAAGTAGCTCTTTCTCTCTATATATATATCTATATAGAGAGAAGGAAATGGCAACCCACTCCAGTACTCTTGCCTGAAAAATCCCATGAATGGAGGAGCCTGGTAGGCTACAGCCCATGGGGTTGTGAAGAGTCAGACAGGACTGAGCAACTTCACTTTCCCTTTTCACTTTCATGCCTTGGAGAAGGAAATGGCAACCCACTCCAGTGTTCTTGCCTGGAGAATCCCAGGGGTGGAGAAGCCTGGTGGGCTGCCATCTATGGGGTCGCACAGAGTCAAACATGACTGATGTGACTTAGCAGCAGCGTGTATATATATATATATGTATGTATGTATATGTATGTATATGTATATATGTATATATATATATACACATACACACGCGCGTATATATTCTTTTTCATATTCTTTTCCATTTATCACATGATATTGAATATGGTTCCTTGTGCTATACCGTATGACGTTGTTTGTCCATTCTATATACCAGTTTGTATCTGATAACCCCAAACTCCTAGTTCATCCTTCGCTCATCTCCCTCCCTCTCGGCAATCACCAGTCTATTGTCCATGTTTTTGTTTCATGGATAGGTTCATTTGTGTCATATTTTTAGATTCCACATATAAGTGATATCATATAATATTTCTATTTCTGACTTGCTTTACTTAGTATGATAATCTCTAGTTGCATCCATATTGCTGCAATCCCTTCTCCTCTTTCTTTGTCAAAATTATTTTAGCTAGTCCAGGGACTGAACCTTTCCATATTAATTTTAGAATGAACTTGTCTATATCTACAAAAATCTTTGCTGGAATTTTGGCAGAAATTTTATTTTAATAAAATTAAAAGTCAATTTGGGGAGAAAGCATGTTTTTGAGTATTCCAATATATGAACATGAAATATTATACTATTTATTTAGATCTTGTTTGATTTCTTTCATCACCACTTTGTAATTTTCAAATGAAAGATCCTGCATATGTTTTGTTAAATATATATGTGTTTAATTTTCTTTGAGTGATTGTAAGTAGTGTTACATTTTAAATTACAGTTTTTACATGTTCATTGTTGTATACTGAAATGTAATTGATTTTTGTGTGTTGATCCTATGGCATTGCTGAAATCACTTATTAGGTTTAGGAGTCATTTTCCTTTGGGTTTTGGTAGATTCCTTGAGGTTTTTTTCTATGTAGACAATCATGTCATCTTCAAATTGAAAAAGGAAAGAAAAAGCTTATGTTCCAGCTCTATACCTGTTGAGGCTAACTTCTTTTTAAGCTGTCTTTCACATAAAGTTTAAGTTTATGTAACTTTTCATAAGGAGATGCAGTACTAATAAAAGTTTTTAATATAAATCAATCCAAATCCAATTGAAAGATAAATGCTACATAAATATATTAAACAGGGCTTCCCTGGTGGCTCAGATGATACAGAGTCTGCCTGCAATGCAGGAGACCTGAGTTTGATCCCTGGGTGAGGAAGATCCCCTGCAGAAGGAAATGGCAACCCACTCCAGTATTCTTGCCTGGAAAATCCCATGGATGGAGGAGCCTAGTGAGCTACATCCCATGGGGTTGCAAAGAGTAGGATACGACTGCGTGACAACACACAAATATATTAAGAGGTTATTTTAAAAATTCAGAATTTTCCATTAAAAAATTAAGGTTCCAATAAAGCAAAAATAAACTAATGGTACCTAAGTAAACGTAAAAGCTTTGTGTAACAAAGGAAAACATTGACAAATGAAAAGAAAAACCTACTGAATGGGAGAAAATATTTACAAATGACATGACCAACAGGGGATTAATATCCAATATATACAAGCAGCTTATAAAACTTAACATCATAAAAAGCAAACAACCCAACTAAAAGGTGGGCAGAATAATTGAATAGAAATTTTTTCAAAGAGGGAATGCAGATGACCAACAGGCACATGAAAAGATGCTCAAGATAGCTAATTGTTAGAGAAATGTAAATAAAAACCACAATGAGATGTCACCTCAAATCTGTGAGAAAGTGTCTTAGACACTCAGTTGTGTCCCACTCTTTGTGATCCCATGGACTGTAGTCCACCAGTCTCCTCTGTCTGCGGAATTCTCCAGGCAAGAATACTGGAGCGGAGAGCCATTCCCTTGTCCAGAGGATCTTCCTGATCCAGGGGTTGAACCAAGGTCTCCTACATTGCAGGAAGATTATTTACCATCTGAGCCACCAGGGACAGCTATCATCAGGACACAAATAACAACTATAGACTTGGATGTGGAGAAAAGTGAACACGTGTCCATTGTGGTAAGAATGTAAATTTGTGCAGCTACTGTGGAAAATATTATGGAAGCTTCTCAAAAAATTCAAAATAGAACTACCATATGACATGGACAGAGGAACCTGGTGGGCTACAGTCCATTGAGTCACAAGGAGTCAGACATGACTGAAGTGACTTAGCATGCACGCATGCATGAAAGGACAATTCCACTCCGGAGTATATATCCCCAAGTACAAAAACACTAATTCAAAAAGATACATGCACCTCTATATTCATAAACAGCATTATTTACAATTGCCAAGACATGGAAGCAACCTAAGTGTCCATCAACATGTAAATGGATAAAGAAACTGTGGTACACACACAGAATGGAATACTACTCTACCATAAAAAAGAATCAAGTTTTGCAAATTGCAGTAACATGAATGGACTTAGAAGACACTATGCTAAATAAGTCAGATATAGAAAGACAAATACTATCATACTTGTATGTGGAATATAAAATGCAAAAATTAATGAATAAAGCAAAAAGGCAGAAGACTCACAGATATAAATGACAAACCAGTGGTTACCAGTCAGCAGTACAAAGTGGGCAGGGGCAATATAGGGGTAGGGAGAGAAAAATGGTTATTATGGGACTATATGAACTCAGGTGTGTGAAANGGGGGGGGGGGGGGGCGGGGGGGGGGTGGTCTCCTGTTTTGAAGTTTTTTTCCCACAACATTTCACCCAGAGCATGACCTGTATTAATAAAGTTATCAATAACTGAGGTAGTTTTATAGCAATAAAAACTACCTTACTGAAGAAAAAAATTAGTGTTCTAGATTTATCTTGAACTGTAAATGATACAATGAAAACAGTTTATATGTTAAGTCAGTCACTTCAGTTGCTCAGTGGTGTCCCACTCTTTGCAACTCCATGAATCACAGCACTCCAGGCCTCCCTGTCTATCACCATCTCCCGGAGTTCACTCAAACTCATGTCCATCGAGTCAGTGATGCCATCCAGCCATCTCATCCTCTGTCGTCCCCTTCTCCTCCTGCCCCCAATCCCTCCCAGCATCAGAGTCTTTTCCAATGAGTCAACTCTTCGCATGAGGTGGCCAAAGTACTGGAGTTTCAGCCTAGCATCAGTCCTTCCAATGAACACCCAGGACCGATCTCCGTTAAAATGGACTGGTTGGATCTCCTTGCAGTCCAAGGGACTCTCAAGAGTCTTTTCCAACACCACAGTTCAAAAGCATCAATTCTTCGGCACTCTGCTTTCTTCACAGTCCAGCTCTCACATCCATACATGACCACGGGAAAAACCATAGCCTTGACTAGATGGACCTTAGTCGGCAAAGTAATGTCTCTGCTTTTGAATATACTATCTAGGTTGGTCATATCTTTCCTTCCAAGAAGAAAGCGTCTTTCAATTACATGGCTGCAATCACCATCTGCAGTGATTTTGGAGGCCCAAAAAATAAAGTCTGACACTGTTTCCACTGTTTGCCCATTTACTTCCCATGAATTGATGCAACCAGATGCCATGATCTTAGTTTTCTGAATGTTGAGCTTTAAGCCAACCTTTACACTCTCTTCTATTAATTTCATCAAGAGGCTCTTTAGCTCCTCTTCACTTTCTGCCATAAGGGTGGTGTCATCTGCATATCTCAGGTTATTGATATTTCTCCTGGCAATCTTGATTCCAGGTTGTGCTTCTTCCAGCCCAGAGTTTCTCATGATGTACTCTGTATAGAAGTTAAAAAAGCAGGGTGACAGTATACAGCCTTGACATACTCCTTTTCCTATTTTGAAGCAGTCTGTTGTTCCATGTCCAGTTCTAACTGTTGCTTCCTGATCTGCATATAGGTTTCTCAAGAGGCAGGTCAGGTGGTCTGGTATTCCCATCTCTTTCAGAATTCTCCACAGTTTTTTGTGATCCACACAGTCAAGGGCTTTGGCAGTCAATAAAGCAGGAACAGATGTTTTTCTGGAGCTCTCTTACTTTTACAATGATCCAGTGAATGTTGGCAAGTTGATCTCTGGTTCCTCTGCCTTTTCTGAAACCAGCTTGAACATCTGAAAGTTCACGATTCACGTATTGCTGAAGCCTGGCTTGGAGAATTTTGAGCATTACTTTACTAGCGTGTGAGATGAGTGCAACTGTGCGGTAGTTTGAGCATTGTTTGGTATTGCCTTTCTTTGGGATTGGAATGAAAACTGACCTTTTCCAGTCCTGTGGCCACTGCTGAGTTTTCCAAATTTGCTGGTAAAAGCACTTTAACAGCATCATCTTCCAGGATTTGAAATAGCTCCACTGGAATTCCATCACCTCTACTATCTTTGTTCATAGTGATGCTTTCTAAGGCCCACTTGACTTCACATTCCAGGATGTCTGGCTCTAGGTGAGTGATCACACCATCATGATTATCTGGGTTGTGAAGCTCTTTTTTTGTACAGTTCTTCTCTGTATTCTTGCCAGCTTTTCTTAATATCTTCTACTTCTGTTAGGTCCATAGCATTTCTGTCCTTTATTGAGCCCATCTTTTCATGAAATATTCTCCTGGTATCTCTAATTTTCTTGAAGAGATCTCTAGTCTTTCCCATTCTGTTGTTTTCCTCTATTTCTTTGCGTTGTTTGCTGAGGAAGGCTTTCTTATCTCTCTTTGATATTCTTTGGAACTCTGCATTCAGATACTTATATCTTTCCTTTTCTCCTTTGCTTTTCACTTCTCTTCTTTTCACAGCTATTTGTAAGGCCTCCCCAGACAGCCATTTTGCTTTTTTTCATTTCTTTTCCATGGGGATGGTCTTGATCCCTGTCTCCTGTACAATGTCATGAACCTCTGTCCATAGTTCATCAGGCACTCTATCTATCTGATCTAGTCCCTTAAATCTATTTCTCACTTCCATTGTATAATCATAAGGGATTTGATTTAGGTCATACCTGAATGGTCTAGTGGTTTTCCCTAGTTACAGATATTAAATATAGCTTTCACAATAAGAATCGACACTTTATAGACCAAAACATGGTCAAGTGATGGTAATTTCATATGGTTCAACCACAATTTTTTTTTTTTTTTACAGTTTGTATGGTCTGACAATCTTCTAAATTAAAATTTAAGGAAACAGAAATTGTAGCACAGATATATATATATAGCACTCTCTATATATCTGATTTTCTTATAATTTCTTGAGGTAATTATTATTGTATTGTAATCATTGTTTCACATTATCACTTATAAATTTCTTAACTTTTAATACTAATTGGGAGGTAGAGTTATGTTTTGGTAAGTAATATTTACGATAAACTTTTAAAGTGCAAAATATTGATTTGAAACAATGCCTTTGGTGTATAACCTCTTCTTTTTCTTGTTGAATTAGGAATAGAACTATTTTAAAAATAAGCATATTCTTAAGAAAGAGTATATGGAAAAATTAGTTTTCTTTTAATCAAAAGTAAGTATGCTAGAAAAAGTGATGGATTTTCTTGATAGCATTGCAAATGAGTTGACAGAAGGCACACATTAAGGTGAAATATGTTTAGACTTTAGTAGTGCCTTAGACTCAAATAATGACATCTTAGCCATTGAATGAATTCAGATTGATTAGATATGAGCAAGGATATAAGGACTGAAAACCAGCACTGGAATCATAAGATAAAGATAATAATAATAACACCTTCCACATATAAAGCACTTAACTTCATCAGAACACTTTCACTTGCATTATCCCCTTTGATTTTCAACAGTATATTTTTAAAAATAAAAATGCCATGTTTATGAAACTCATTTGCAGTTCTTCTTAAACCTGACACTGTAAAAGCCAAACAAATTTACCTATGCATTTAATCATATCACAGTGCTTCATGTAAACAGTAGACTTAATTCCATCCATTTCTTCCCGTTTCTCCAGTTCTTCCTTTAATCATGCAGGCAACTTCTCCATTCTTCTTTGTATTTAACCTATTTTACATGCTCCTGTTTTGCCCTATAATCTGCAAGATATTTTGTGTGTATGTGTTGGGGGTTATGTGGTTTTTTCTTTAACTCCTTTATTTCTATCGCTATATTTTCTACTTTTTTTTTATGTTTGTAAAAATTCATGGGAGTTTACCGTTCTCTGCTTTTCTTCTCCATTAATTTCCTCAGATGTTTCCTCATTCCTTTTTAACAAAATCTAATCTTTATAGATATGGCATGTAATTATATTTTCTGAAGTAGGCCCACACTCTAACCTGGGACATTTCCAACTAATTTCAGTTGTTCATTGCTCCAATCACTCTGAATAAAAATATTATTTTTTGCAGAAGCTCCATTTTACTGTTTTCCCTTCCTCTTAGTCTGCTCTTCTACTCCCATTTAATTGTATCTTACTGAGTCAACTCTGAAAATTCAGATTGTTCATTTTCAGTTTTACTGATGGATCTGTGAGGTTCCTTTGGTTCTGTGGGTCACCTGTTGATATCTTCTAGCTCTGTGGCAGTCGTATTAAGGTATCCTTGCTTGTGTTATCCCTGGTGATGAAGTGTCATTATATAATGAAGTATCATGATATTCTGTGGATTTCTTCAGCCACATTTTAACAAGTCTGCAGGTATCCCTTCCATCAGTTAGAACTCCTCTTTACCTCCAAATCAAATTATTTAGCATGTTGTTACCTTGTTGTCTCATTTCCAGTTATATTTCTTTTTCTTTCACCCCTTTCTCTCTCTCTCTCATATAAAACCTGAACAAATTTACCCCTCTCCTAAGGCTGTCAGTATCTTTTAACCATGTCAGTGTATCCCCTGCTTTTGCTGCCGTTTCTGAATTTATTCATTAAACATCTTAGTTTGGTGGTTTTATCAAAAATATGCATATCTGTTCTAGTTTCTTTTTCCTACTTCACACACTTTCAAATGTAAATCCAAATGCTTTACCAATGTGTAACTGTTTGCAAAATTTCTTGCTCCTGGGAATTTGAACTAGGTCTAATATATATCCCTTCTGTTCTGTCCCTACCACATATTGATGATCTTTGTAGATATTATAACTCCTTGTGTATATAATCCCCATGATATTTTTCATATACAATTATTTTTTTCCTTTAAAAGAGCTCAGTTTTTTCATCCTTTTACCCTTTTACTTTTTTTTTCATGTGTATGTCATCAGTGTCTGGTTTCAGTATCAGGGTAATGCTGGCCTTGTAAATCGAGTTATAAAAGTACTCCCTTCTCTTCTTCGTTTGGAAGAGTTTGAGAAAGATAGCTATTAAATCTTCTTTAAACGTTTTATAGGACTCACCAGTGAAGCCAACTGGTTCTGAACTTCTGATTTTTAGAAGGTATTTTGTTACTTTTACAAAGTCCTTACCGTGTCTGGTCTATTCAGATATTCTATTTCTTCATGGTTCATTCTTGGGAGATTGTATGCTACTAGGTATTTATCCATTTATTCTAGGTTGTCCTTTGTACTTCTGTGGTATCTGTTTTTATTTCTCCCCTTTTATTTCTGGTATTATTTAACAGAGCCTTTTCTCTTTTTCCTTGGTGAATATGCTGAAGGTTTGTCAATTTTACTTTTTATAGAACCAGCTCTTAGCTTTATTGAACTTTATAATTGTCTTTTTTTAAAAAAATTTTACTTTTACTTTATTTTACTTTACAATACTGTATTGGTTTTGCCATACATTGACATGAATCAGCCACGGGTGTACATGAGTTCCCAATCATGAATCCCCCTCCCACCTCCCACCCCATATCATCTTTCTGGATCATCCCCATGCACCAGCCCCAAGCATCCTGTATCCTGTATCAAACATAGACTGGTGATTCGTTTCTTATATGATAGTATACATGTTTCAATGACATTCTCCCAAATTGTCTTTCTATTCCCTTTCATTTATTTCTGCTCTGATCTTTATTTTTTCCTTCTTTCCACTAACTTTGGACTTTGTTTATTCTTCTTTTTAAGACTTCTTCAGGTACAAGTCTAGATCGTTTGAGATCAGACTTGTTTCTTGAAGTATGCCTGTCTTGTAAACTTCCCTCTTAAACCATTTTGCTATATCTCATGGATTTTGGCATATCATAATGACATTTTTATTTGTCTTCCTGTACTTATTTCTCATTTGAGTTCTTTATTGACTAAATAGTTTATTGAGTCAATTCTTCTTCACTGCTATTTTGAATTCTTTCTCAGTTAGATGGGAAAATTCCTCTACTTCAAGTTTAGTTTCTGGACATTTGTCATTTTCTTTGTGAGACTGTGTTACTGTGGTTCTTCATTGGTGCCTAACGAGTTTTTTTTTTTTTTTTTTTTTTTNAGTAGTGAACACCTTTATTTATTTTTTAATGTGAATACTTTTCTTTAAAGTTTTTTTTTTCTTTTTCCTTTGTTAACTAGATTCTAATAATTCAGCAGGTTAGAATTAGAGGCCTTCTTTTGTTTTCCAGTAGTTGGCAATATAGCACACATTTTTGGTTCCTCTTACCTGCACCGCTTCTGGTTATTTTTGACAGTTGACATATCCTACCCTTCACTGCCTTTATCGGGGGTGTCACCTGGTGCCTTAATTATCGCTGCTGTGCCTCTTTGATCGTTGGTGCCTTCCTGTTGCCAATGTGACTGGTGTTGCTGCCTGGGGTACTGGGTGACCAAATGCCTCTGCACATCTTGGACCTCTTGGGATGCAGGTGTCCCCACTATGGGGGTTGAGCTAGGCTGGAAAAGGAGCTGGAATTGTGAGTGTCTCTGCTGTGACCAGGGTTGTAGAGTTTGCAGGTGATGCCACTGTGAGTAGGGGGTCGGTGGGTGTTGCGGGCACCTCTGAAGCCAGAGGGACATGTCACAGGCTCTCCTGTCACTGCTGTCGACTTGTCCATGGATGTAGGCATGTGAGACGCTTCCCCCCAGGCCACAGGCTTGGCCACCAGGGGTTCAGTATAGCAGGCACTGCTATTCCAGTGGCTCTGCCTTCTCTACGTGTTCCGGTTACCCATGTTTAGATATACAGATGTGTGGAATTCTCCAGCATCTCATTATGTTGAGCAGCAAAATCTTTGTTGATTTCTGGATGATTTACTTGTAGACTGAAGGGAGAGACAAAGGGATTGTCTCATGTTGATATGATGCTGATATCAATCTGAGTATTCTTATCTATTTTATTGAGGTCAAAGAAACTCACTTCTATTTGTCCCTACACTATCTTCCCTTATCTCAGTTGCATTGGAAATCCTTCCCATGCTCATTAAGATAGTTTTATCCCCAAAGAAACTATTGATCTGCAATGGATTCATCTCTTTTGTAAACTAGGGGGGGAAGTCACATGAAGCTTTTAACTTCTATTTGATTTTTTGTTATTTTTTTTTTTTAACATTTCATAGGCTTCTAAAGGTCCCAGTTTGAATCTGAGCACAAGTTCAAAATATAATGTATTTTCTTAATATTTACATTCAACAAGTTGCCACAAGCTTTCATAACAAACTTTTTCCTGTAAGTGCCAGTTTTTGGTCAAATTTGTTTTCAATTTCCTCAATATACCTTAGCTTAAAATTTTTATGCATGTCACCATAATGATTACTGAATTTGATTCTTCTGATATGAAACTTACTTCCTGATTTTATGAAGACTTTTTTATATTTTAAATATCCTTTTCCATTATGGTTTATCACAGGATAGCCAATATAATTCCCTGTGCTATACAGTAGGACATTATTGTTTATCCATTCTATGTTGTATGGTCATGCCACTGGAGATGCCTGTCCACTTGCTTTCTGTACATCCCCTGCCCAACCAGTGCCTCCTTCACTTATACAGTAAGCACATGACTGACCTTCCTATATACCTGGTCCATGGCCCAGCTAGTGATTGTTCTTATCAAAGGGGCAGAGAGAGGCCTGTCCCTCTACTGGTTTCCATGGTAACTAATGAGCACACCTGACATCATTCCTTTCTAATTGATGGTCTCTCCTTCCCCCTGGGAATGAAGACTGCCACCATGTCCTGCCCACTGTCTGCCACACACACCTACGGTAAGGTGTTGCTCTAGGACTTTGCTAAAGATGTATAAGCTCCCCTATCCATTAAATCATTGACGTCTCTATTGCTGACTCCGGGCTCTTTCTTCAGTCTTAAAGCTGAGCAAGTACAGGTCTTGTAGGCATGTGGGGTGCAGCCCCAAACTCTGCTAACTCCAAACTCTGGCTGCCTCCCTCTGCTACTCCATTCCCTTTGCAACCACATGTCTATTGTGTATGTTTGTTGAGTCTGTTTCTGTTTTGTAGATAAGTTCATTTATGTCATATTTTAGATTCCACGTATAAGAGATATCATATGGTATTTGTCTGTCTTTGTCAGATTTGCCTCATTTACCATGAGGATCTCTAGATCCATCGATATTGTTGCAAATGGCACTCTTTCAGTCTTTTTTTAATGGCTGAATAGGATTCCACTGTGTATAAATATGTCATATTTTCTTTATCCATTCACCTGTTGATGGACCTTTATCCATTCACCTGTTGTTTCCATGTCTTGGCTATTGTGAATAGTACTCAGGTGGTGCATAGACCAGAGGGGTGCATGTATCTTTTTGAATTATAGTTTTGTCTAGATACATGCCCAGGAGTAGGATTCCTGGTCATATGGCAACTCCATTTTTTTTTTTTTTTTTTTTGAGAAACCTCCGTTCTGTTTTCCATAGCGGCTGTACCAATTTACATTTCCACCAAGAGTGTAAGAAGGTCCCCTTTCCTCCACACTCTCTCCAGTACTTGTTATTTGTAAACTTTTTGATGATGGCCATTCTGGCCAGTGTGAGGTGGTACCTCACTGTGATTTTGATATGCATTTCTCTAATAGTGATGATGCACATTTTTCATGTGTGTGTTGATTATATGTGTGTCTTTGGAGAAATTCTACTTAGTTCTCTTCATTTTTCACTTGGAATGCTTGCTATTTTGTTGTTGAGTTGTATGTGCTATTTGTATATTTTGTAAATTAATCTCTTGTCAGTTGCATCATTTGCAAAAAGATTTTCTCCTCCTCTGTCTTTTCATTTGGTTCCTTTTCTGTACAAACGCTTTTATGTTTAATTAGGTTCCATTTGTTTATTTTTGTTTTTATTTCTATTCCACTGGGAGTCTGACCTAAGAACACATTTGTACAATTTATGTCAGAGAATGTTTTGTCTATATTCTCTTTTAAGTTTTATGGTATCATATCTTATTTTTCAGTCTTTAAGCCATTTTGAGTTTATTTTTGTGCATGGTTTGAAGGTGTGTTCTAACTTATTGATTTACATGTGGCTTTCCATCTTTCCCAACACCACGTGCTGAAGAGAGTATTTTTTTCCCACCTATCGTGTATTCTTTTGCCTTTTTTCTCAAAGATTAACTCACCATAGGTTTATTTTTTGGCTTTCTATTCTGTTCTGTTAATCCATATGTCTGTTTTTGTGCCAATACCATCCTATTTTGATTACTATACCTTTGTAGTATTGTCTGAAGTTTGGGTCAGTTATATCTCTACCTTTGTTCTTTTTTCTCAAGATTGCTTTGGCAATCTTATGAGAATGTAATGGATAATTTGATTGGGATTACATTTGAATCTATGGATTGCTTTGGGTAGTATGGCCATTGTAGCAATATTAATTCTTCCGATCCAAGGACATAGAATATCTTTCCATTTCTTTGAATCATGTAAGTCTTTCACCTCTTTGGCCAGGTTTACTCCTAAGTATTTTTTGGGGGGTACAATTTTAAAGGGATTGTGTTTTTGCATTCCCTTTCTGATATACCATTCAGTTCAGTTCAGTTCAGTCACTCAGTTGAGTCCGACTCTTTGCGACACCATGAATAGCAGCACGCCAGGCCTCCCTGTTCGTCACCAACTCCCGGAGTTCACTCAGACTCACATCCATTGAGTCAGTGATGCCATCCAGTCATCTCATCCTCTGTCGTCCCCTTCTCCTTCTGCCCCCAATCCCTCCCAGCATCATAGTCTTTTCCAATGAGTCAACTCCTTGCATGAGGTGGCCAAAGTACTGGAGTTTTAGCTTTAGCATCAGTCCTTCCAAAGAACACCCAGGACTGATCTCCTTTAGAATGGACTGGTTGGATCTCCTTGCAGACCAAGGGACTCTTAAGAGTCTTCTCCAACACCACAGTTCAAAAGCATCAATTCTATATACCATTAGTAATGTAAAAATAATGCAAGCAATTTCCATATGTTAATCTTATATCTTGCTATCTTACTGAGTTTATCAGTTCTCATATTTTTTGTGTGAAATCTTTAGGAATTTCTATATATAGTATCATGCCATCTGCATATAATGACAGTTTTACTTTTCTCTTCCAATTTGGATACCTAATATTTCTTTCTCTTCTCTGATTACTGTAGTTTGCACTCCCAATACTATGTTGAAAGAAGCAGTGAGAATGGACATCCTTGTCTTGTTCTAGATTTTAGTGGGAAGGCTTTCAGCTTTTTACCATAGATCATTATATCAGCTGTGGATTTTTCATTAACTAACTTTTATTATGTTGAGATATGTCTGCTCTATCTCATTTTGGTAAGAGTTTTTATCATGAGTAAATGTTGAGTTTTATCAAATGCTTTTTCTGCATCTGTTGACATGATCATGTGTTGTTTATTTTTTCTTTTGTTGATATGGTGTATCACATTGATTGATTTGCATATGTTGAATCATCCTTGTTAACTTGGGGTGAATCTAGCTTGGTCATGGTGTATTTTTTTTTATATGCTGTTGGATTTGGTTTACTAACATTTTGTTGAGAATTTTGGGTCTATGTTCAACAAGGATACTGGCCCATTATTTTCTTTTATGGTGGTGTCTTTGTCTGGTTTTGGTTATCAGTATGATGGTGGCTTCATAGAAGGTTTTTAGGAGTATTCACTCTGCTTCAATCTTTTGGAAAAGTTTGACAAGGATCAGTTCTCCTTTGTATGTCTGGTAGAATTCACCTGTGAAGTCATCTGGTCCTGGATTTTGTTTGTAGGAAGTTATTATTGTTACAGACTTTATTTCATTTCTAATTCAGATATGAGAGGATTTTTGAACTCAGATATACTCTTTCAGATGACCAGTGTATACCCCAGAGCAACAGTTCTTGAAGTGTGGCTCCAAGTTAGAAAACATTAATATCAGCTACGGACTTATGAAAATGTGACTTATCTCACCCACCAAAGTCATAGCAATACACATGGGAACCTGTGATCTGTGTTTTCACAGTCCCGTTATTCTGATACACAGTAAAGTTTGACACTCACCAATTGCTAAAACCATCTGACTTCATTGCTCTTGTTAGTGATTGATTTAGACATAGACATAATACATAATATAAATCAAATGGGATATGAGAGGAATATAGTAGAGAAGCCTTTGATAAAAATGTTTTTGCTCTTAAAAAATAATGAGCAAGAAGGAATAAACCTTTTCATGGCTGGTTTGACATGTTGCAAATTGTTTCAGGTCTCTGTATGTATTTGGCCACCATCAGGCAGAATAGCACTGACATCAAGGTTTGTTGAGCTGAAAGATTATAAATAAATATATTCCTGATGATGTCACTGAACCAGTGAAGAAACCAGCCTTGAAATCACAGTTTTTGCTATATGAGATAATAAATACTCATATTATACATCAGTTTAAGATAGATTTTCTGTTATCTACAGATGAAATATCTCATCTTACGTGAGTTTCTTATATCATCAATAATAAAATAACAAAGGAATGATGCTGAAGCTGCAACTCCAGTACTTTGGACACCTGATGCGAAGAGTTGACTCATTGGAAAAGACTCTGATGCTGGGAGAGATTGGGGGCAGGAGGAGAAGGGGACGATCCAGGATGAGATGGCTGGATGGCAACACAGACTCGATAGACGTGAATTTGAGTGAACTCCAGGAGATGGTGATGGACAGGGAGGCCTGGCATGCTGCGATTCATGGGGTCGCAAAGAGTCGGACACGACTGAGCGACTGAGCTGAACTGAACTGAAAATAACAAATGTTATTTTATTTATTTATTTTTTAAGTTTTATTTTTTTAATTTTAATTGGAGGTTAATTACTTTATAATATTGTATTGGTTTTGCCATACATCAACATGAATCCGCCACAGGTATATACGTTCCCTCCTCCTTTCCCATACCATCCCTCTGGGTCATCTCAGTGTACCAGCCCCAAGCATCCAGTATCATGCATCGAACCTGGACTGGCGATTCATTTCATATATGATATTATACATGTTTCAATGCCATTCTCCCAAATCATCCCACCTTCTCCTTCTCCCTCTCCCACAGAGTCCAAAAGACTGTTCTATACATCTGTGTTTCTTTTGCTGTCTTGCATACAGGGTTATCGTTACCATCTTTCTAAATTCCATATATATGCATTAGTATACTTTTTTTTAACTTTTTATTTTTATTTTTTAAATATAAATTTATTTATTTTAATTGGAGGTTAATTACTTTACAATATTGTATTGGTTTTGCCATACATCAACATGTATCCACCACAGGTATTCTTTCTGGCTTACTTCACTCTGTATAATGTTATTTTAAAAGCTACTGATGCATAAGAACTTTTTCTATGGAGTTTTGTATTCTGTCTATTCAAATAATACTTGCTGTCAGCCAGTGCATAGCAGTCTGTGGGTTTTAATAAACAACCACAATTTTAAATATATGAGAAGCTAAAAATAGAATAGAATCTCTAGGTTCTATTCTAGAGAATTCTAGAGAGT
>SJYQ01006231.1:5733-26844 GCA_006410935.1 Redunca redunca | reverse complement strand
AAAGTGGATAAGATTATCTGCCTGTAAAAATCTCCTGAAGCATAAGAAAATCCATGAAGTAATTTATATCTGTGATTGGATTAGACTAGAGATTATAATCTCCTGAGGGATTTAAACTGTCTGTGAGAAATAGACACACTTGAAGTGTAATTAATTAAAAAAAATCTCTAATGAAAACATGTTCTTTATATGGAAGTATTCGAATGACAAAAGATACTGTTGAGTAATAAGAAATATTGGAAGTGGGCAGTAAGAGCTTTTCAACATTTATTCAGCTCCTGTATCTTATTGACACCAGCATTAAAAATCTCCAGGCTTTACCACCACAGATGGGCTCAAATAGCAGGCAAAGTGGTTAGACTACCTTTTGTCCTGACTTTCTACACACATAACTACTTTATAGTTCTAAGTTTAATTTTTTTTTCAGGGGTCTTAATTTTTAGAATAGTGTCATAGAAAATTAAATTGAGGTATTTTGGTAACTAGAAATATATATTCCATAGTCTCAGTGGAAAAAATAAGTCACAATCAGGTGTATGAATCAATATTTTGGGAGTTTGGTTAATGTGACTAACTTACCTACATTTAAAGCATTTCATGGTAACGAAACAGCTTCTGTGATAAAATTGAGAATCAAACTTAGATTGTATAGTGCTTCACTGCCACAAATACTTCATGAAGCCTTTTTTTTTTTTTTCTTCTCTCTTTCTAACTAACTGCCTGAGTGTTGTAACTACTCTCTAATTTCTACTGGAGGTTCTGAATACTTTATGAGCAGTTTAATAGTTATAAACAGAAATAAGAAATAGTTTTCTTTTCTAAGTAGGGTCATAATGCCCCAACTGCTCCTATGAATACTTAGAACTTACTAATGTTCTATATTTTCCTTCTTTTGCTACTTTGGATATCAAAGGATCAATAACATGAACAAAAGTTTTTTATGTATTTACAAGACACTTTTTCTGAATGGTAGTAATAAAATATGAAAAGCAGTATGATGATAAATAATATCATGCTTTGAATTAATATAGATAGCTATATAGCTCATAGACAATCTACCTCATTATTTATCCAAAAGGTATTTAATGTGTGGTATTATTGTGCATATGAGATAAATGGTAGAGTTTGCCCTTTGCTTAAAGGTCTGAAAACTAAGATTTCAGTAAACTCACACCAAAAGTATCTTAGAGATACTGGATGAAACATAACTTTTTCCTTCTTGCATTCTTATGCACAATTCCAAGAATTGTATGGAAAAGTCAGCTGCCCTTTTAGGTATTTTCTTGACCCAGTATAGAAAGATAGTATAGATTGTTTATCACAGTTCATTATAAGAAGGTAAAAATCTGGTCTTCATGTCGGGAGAGTGGAATTCATTATTATTTCACTACCAAAATTAATTTCAGTGCACTTTTTAAAATTTAAAGTCTTAATTCCCATTATGACACTTTTATGATAGACTTTCACTCTGTTGGGGAGGGAGATCTTTTTCTTTTTCTAACCTTTTTTCCTTGAAGTGATTTGGTTAAACAGGAAAAAAGAATGAAGGAGTTTTGACACCATATCCCCTATTCTATTAACCAAACTACATAATCCTCTCCTTTGCTCAGTTTGATTTTCCTTTATTGAATTTTGCTTTCTGCAATGTTCTCATTTCCCTTATTAGATTAAATCAGATTGTTCTTACCCATCCCACATTATCCCTTTGGGAGAGCAAAATTCAGTCTCCTGAGAGAAAAATGTAAAGAAAATCTACTTAGAGAAGATTACTCAGCTACTGTTATTATCCGTTTCCAATTTCCTTTCTGCTTTACAGAGTAAGTTTGACTCATTCCCTGATGGCAAACTTTCCTTCCTTCTACTATGTAACAAGAATGAGGACAGGGCATCTATAATAGATGACTCCTAATGTAAAGTGCAGAACCTCAGAATTGATAAGACTTGTTATATACAACAGGTCAGGGAAATTCTTAGATTATTGCTTCTGGTTACAACTATTGCCGTTTGAAACCAGAAAACAAACAAACAAACAAAAACACTCAACCAAAAATTATTTAGTAACTTCTATTCAGTTCAGTTCAGTTCAGTCACTCAGTCATGTCCGACTCTTTGCACCCACATGAATCGCAGCACACCAGGCCTCCCTGTCCATCACCAACTCCTGGAGTTCACTCAGACTCACGTCCATCGAGTCAGTGATGCCATCCAGCCATCTCATCCTGGGTCATCCCCTTCTCCTCCTGCCCCCAATCCCTCCCAGCATCAAAGTCTTTTCCAATGAGTCAACTCTTCGCATGAGGTGGCCAAAGTATTGGAGTTTCAGCTTTAGCATCATTCCTTCCAAAGAAATCCCAGGGTTGATCTCCTTCAGAACGGACTGGTTGGATCAAGGGACTCTCAAGAGTCTTCTCCAACACCACAGTTCAAAAGCATCTATTTTTCGGCGCTCAGCCTTCTTCAAAGTCCAACTCTCACATCCATACATGACCACAGGAAAAACCATAGCCTTGACTAGACGGACCTTAGTCAGCAAAGTAATGTCTCTGCTTTTGGATATGCTATCTAGGTTGGTCATAACTTTTCTTCCAAGGAGTAAGTGT
The DNA here is from genome assembly GCA_006410935.1 of Redunca redunca. NCBI lineage: Eukaryota > Metazoa > Chordata > Mammalia > Artiodactyla > Bovidae > Redunca > Redunca redunca. The sequence goes on along the minus strand of SJYQ01006231.1, from coordinate 24,244 downwards.
CTTTCAATTTCATGGCTGCAACCACCATCTGCAGTGATTTTGGAGCCCCCCAAAATAAAGCCTGACACTGTTTCCACTGTTTCCCCATCTATTTCCCATGGAGTGATGGGACCAGATGCCATGATCTTCGTTTTCTGAATGTTGAGCTTTAGGCCAACTTTTCCACTCTCCTCCTTTACTTTCATCAAGAGGCCCTTTAGTTTTCCTCTTCACTTTCTGCCATAAGGGTGGTATCATCTGCATATCTGAGGTTATTGATATTTCTCCCAGCAGTCTTGATTCCAGCTTGTGTTTCTTCCAGTCCAGCGTTTCTCATGATGTACACTGCATATAAGTTAAATAAGCAGGGACAATATACAGCCTTGACGTACTCCTTTTCCTATTTGGAGCCAGTCTGTTGTTCCATGTCCAGTTCTAACTGTTGCTTCCTGGCCTGCATACAGATTTCTCAAGAGGCAGGTCAGGTGGTCTGGTATTCCCATCTCTTTCAGAATTTTCCACAGTTTATTGTGATCCACAGTCAAAGGCTTTGGCATGGTCAATAACGCAGAAATAGATGTTTTTCTGGAACTCTCTTGCTTTTTCCATTTTCCAGCAGATGTTGGCAGTTTGTTCTCTGGTTCCTCTGCCTTTTCTAAAACCAGCTTGAACATCAGGAAGTTCACGGTTCACGTATTGCTGAAGCCTAGCTTGGAGAATTTTGAGCATTACTTTACTAGCGTGTGAGATGAGTGCAATTGTGCAGTAGTTTGAGCATTTTTTGGCATTGCCTTTCTTTTGGATTGGAATGAAAACTGACCTTTTCCAGTCCTGTGGCCACTGCTGAGTTTTCCAAATTTGCTGGCATATTGAGTGCAGCACTTTCACAGCATCATCTTTCAGGATTTGAAATAGCTCAACCGGAATTCCATCATGTCCACTAGCTTTGTTCATAGTGATGCTTTCTAAGGCCCACTTGACTTCATGTTCTAAGATGTCTGGTTCTAGGTCTGAAAGAATGTGGTCCACTGGAGAAGGGAATGGCAAACCACTTCAGTATTCTTGCCTTGAGAAACCCATGAACAGTATGAAAAGGAACTTCTATTAGAATACCTCTAAGCTGACACCCAGGTGATGCTCTTTTGGTTCTCATGATGGAACTACTGAAGACCTGTCACAACAAAGACATGAGAACAGAGCAGCTTTATCTGTATTACTTTGCATTTATTTCACTTCTGCATAGATCCAAGAGAAAGCTCAAGATACACAATCTCAGTGGAAGTTAGGCTTCTCTTCTTGACAAACTGCCCTTTAAGACTCAAAATCGAGATTTCCAAGAAATTTCTCTTTTCAGGTTTTTAAAATTGCTGAGCAGCAGTTAACTTTTTCATTGTAGTACTGATTTATTTTTTAAGTCTGTTCTGGTCTAAAATTTTAAAAGTACATGATAAACCTAATGAATCTGGGAACTAAATGGTGTGTGTGTGGGTTTGTGTGTGTGTTTTCTAACCTAGCATCTTAAATTCTCTTGAGGTCACCCTGTCAACATCAGTTCTGTGGCCTGGATTTAGTTGAATCAATCCTAATTGCAATTCGGCACAGGTCTGGTCCTTTGTGGAGATTGCAGATGAATGACAGTGCAGTGGCAGGGAAGATAAATATGCTGGCAAATAAGATCCCAGCACTCACAGAAGATGGAATAAATTACTTTACCAATAGAGTGGAGGTAATACGTTGGAGAGAAAAAGTGAAATCCAAGCCAGTTTAATACTAGGTTTGTTAAAAGTTTAAAATGAAGCATTTTAGGCTTATGTAAAATAGTGAAGGCAATTCGTTTTTATTTAGAATGCATTCCATTGCTCTCTATCATGAAAAATAATGGCAGACACTAATTTTGTTTATGCAGATGACAGCCTGGAACAATTTTAATTTGTGTAACATCCTCTAGTAGCTGAAGGCTGGTGGTAGCTGTGGTATAGCATATTGATTAGTAATTTGATAAATACACAAAATGGCACATTGAGCTTTAGGTACTTCATGCAAAATGTATTTAAATGACCTTGACTAATTAGAGTGCATAGCTGTGAGGCAGTACCATATGAATAAGAGCCAGTTTGTGGATCTAGAGATTTATATCCTTCTACAACAGAGAATAAGAAGAGACCTGTGTACAGATACTGATTTCTGTCAAGGAAAAAGACAATATGTCATCGGGAGAATTGTTTTTTTTTTCATCGTGAGACTTATTCCCCTTATCCTATGAAATTAATTCAATGATTTTATTTCTAAAATATATTTCAGAGGTTAACTGGACTCTAGACAATGTATAAACATGTACTTTACTAAAATTAAATAATCCTCTCACCCCAGGTAACAGCTAAGCTCACAAACAGTATTGCGCATGCGCGTCATGATGTACCTACTTGGCCATGGGCTACTTTTGCTACAGAAGCTCCACCTGGAAAAAGCCCTGAAGGGTTTGTGTGCGGTTATGTTGTTATGTCATATCTGCCGTTACGGCTGCTACACCAGCCAGGAGCGAATAGACAGGTCTGCAGCTCCTTCGGCTCCTTGCATTTTCCTCCAGCCTCTTAGCTCGCGCCTTGCTTACCATGGGTTCAGAGAACAGTGAGATGCAGTGAGACAATTGGTGCTGTAAGCAGGATCAGCAATATGATTAGTAATTTGAGCAATTTGAGCAAGACAAAGCTTTTTAGAGCAATATGAACTAATTATTTTATATTATACTTAAGGATGAATATAAATTCTTCATATTATTTACCTCTTTAAATTTTATNTGTAACGTTCCAAAATAATAGGTTATCCTTATAGACTATACATCTACAGTTTACTATCACCTATTAATATTAGGTATCAAATATATGAAATTAAACTTTCTCATTAGGTTTCATGGACGAAGTTTAGGTTTTTACTGTGTTCTTATGGAAAACTTTTTGATAAAAGTAAAGTGCTCGAAGAATCCATAGACAACTCAAAAATTTATTAAAAATATAACCTTCCTATTTCACTTGGCTGTAAGTTTCATGACAGTACTGGCTAATAAATAGCGTATCATAAACAGGTGACTCAGTTTTATCCCCTGCCATATAATCTCAGCATTTCTTTGAAGTGTATTGTTCTTATAAACATAAATAGAAGCTTCTGGAAGCAAAGTAAGCAGGGACTGAAGGTTGAGATTTTTATATAAAATATTCAAAATCTCTGAAATAAGTTTAGGCCCATATGAGTTATTCTTAGCAGCATAGGCTTACCACCAATTGTGCAGGGTTTCTACATGATGTATTTCAGTTGCTATGAAAGATCTCAAATACAACCGATCATTTGTCTACTATTTCAGTGCACTATTCTTGTATTAGAAATTTTGTAGGCTTGCTTCCATTAGGTGTAAAATATACAGACCACAAAGAGGAGGTGTGAATTAAATCCTTCAGTAACTTAACTCAAAGTCAGTATTTTTTTTTTTTAAATTTCAAATGCCAGTTAAATTCAACTATTCACTCAGAGCATCTCTAAATGAATTTAGGTTATGTCAAATACAACTTTCTCTGACTCTCCAAAATCACACTTCTTCTCACGTCGTTGCTTAACAACTTCAGAGAGCTGCCAGAGACTAGTTCAATTTGGTTTTCTTTGTGAGAGGTATGATTTTGAAAGAATAGATTTCTAAGAAGACTTCTTAAAAGCCTTACAGAAAAGTTTGCTAGGAGACTGATATTCTTTTTTATCAACCTATTTCCTGTAATGGTTAATGAATATTTTAAAACTAGAGTAGACTTGGAATCTCCACACAGCCTAAATCTTTAGTAGTAAATGATAGGTTTATGAATATTAATTATAAAAGATTGCTATTACTCTAAATATTTTATATATACAAAATCTTGATTCAAGTAAACAAAAATGAATTAGAGGTAATAATATTCATTTGGTACTAACCATTGGCCAGGTATTCTATCATGTTTGTAACATTAAAATACAACATCAGACATATCATCACTGTGAAAAGCAGTGTTAAAGGGGTTAAAAGTAATTCCATGGCAAAACTGTACAAATATTATAATAATCAAGAAAGTGGAAATTTTTGAGAAATTTAATGAATGTTTGAAAAAATGAGTCATGTGAAGAAGAAATTAGGTTGAGCTGTCCTATGAAGGTGAAGGTAATTTAGATTCTCTCTTAAACAAAGAGTATATTAGGATGATAACCTCTATGTTAAGAAAATTATAGAAGGAACTCAACTAGAGGCCTTTAATCCAGTCTAGGTTTCTCTCACCCAGCTAAAGTAGAAAAATCTTTGCAGAATTGACCTTTAAACAAAATTACCTATTCACTTACATCATTGGATACAATATTACATAACGTGTGAAGATGTAAAACTCAGTGTTTAGTAAAGGGTAGTCCATCAACTGGGGTGCTTGTGATAAATGCAGATTCCTGCCTTACTCCAGGTTCTCAGTCAGGATCTCTGGGGCCAGAGCTCCAGAATCTGTATTCTGAAGGAGCATCAGGAAAAGGTCTGATGTACTGTAAAATTTGAGATCCACGCAGTAAATACTCATTATCTGAGAGATTTCAGTTTATAAGGTAGCATATAGGACAGATAATCTCTATTGATTTCTTCCACCACCATCATTTTTGAGAGATCAAGACAGTATTACTGAAAACCATAAATCTGAAGAGGTATGGCTAACATTTTTACAAAACTGTTGAAGAAGGTAAGGTAAGCTAATATAAAACTCCTGAATTTACTGCAGTAAAGAATACATATTGTAATTCCTTCTGACAGAAGACCATAAATGTCCACATCCTTTTATTTTGAGAAAAAGGTAATAATTCATATCAAATTTTGTACACCAGTTTAGTTCCCCCATTACAAGTTTCTATTGCAGAGAAACGGACTTCAAAGCAAGTGTGCTACATATAAATGCCTTAAATAAAAGAAAAATCTAAAACACAACTTGCACTTATTGAAATTACCAAGAGAAATCCATTCATGTGTCTTGTCTTATCCTTACTTCTAAAGAATATGGATGCTTGGGGCTGGTGCACTGAGACGACCCAGAGGATGGTATGGGAAGGGAGGAAGCAGGGGTTTCAGGATGGGGAACACGTGTATACCTGTGGTGGATTCATGTTGATGTATGGCAGAACCAATACAATATTGTAAAGTAATTAGCCTCCAATTAAAATAAATAAATTTATATTAAAAAATTAAAAAAATAAAAAATTAATTTCCTATCTGCAAAAAAAAATAATATGAATTTGGTTCTAGTTATGCTTTAGGCAAAAATTAGAAATAGGACTTTAAAAATGCCTAACCCATGCCAGATTTACTCCTTTATTTACTCTTAGATATTTAAAACCTCTTAAAAATAAACAGGAAGGGAAGAGGCAAAGTGCTTTTAGAAAGGTTGTCTTTGTTCCCTGATCTTTTCTTTATTTTTTCCTATAGAGACCTCATTTATTTGCATGCTGCTGCTGCTGCTGCTGCTAAGTTGCATCAGTGGTGTCTGACTCTGTGCGACCCCATAGATGGCAGCCTACCAGGCTCTGCCGTCCCTGGGATTCTCCAGGGAAGAACACTGGAGTGGGTTGCCATTTCCTTCTCCAATGTATGAAGTGAAAAGTGAAAGTGAGGTCGCTCAGTCATGTCTGACTCAGCAACCCCATGGACTGTAGCCTACCAGGCTCCTCCATCTATGGGATTCTCCAGGCAAGAGTACTGGAGTAGGTTGCCATTGCCTTCTCCGCATTCATTTGCATAGCGTCACCCAAATACTCTCCAGTCTATATCTACAGTCTTATGCTCTCCTTCAAGATGGTATCACATCCCCTAAAACACTAGGATTATTTCCACTTGCTTATCTTCTTGTTACTCAACATGTCTAAAGCAAGACTCATGACCTTTCCCCCAAAACTGACACCTAGTCTTGGCTTGCCTGTTTCTCTTAATGATAGCACTATTCTTCAAAGCATACAGCCTCTAAATCTTGGACTCAGCTTTGTATTTTTCTTCCATCCAATCAGCCAATCTGCAATATAATCAGTCACAATTTCCTGATGATTTTTCCTTCATTCTTTAGCATTTGTATTTTACTTTCAATTCTTTCTTTCCTGACCATTTCAGGTCTTAGTCTTCTGAAACTTGGCCTTCTATTATATTTCTGTATTGGGGTTCTCTTACAGAACATAGAACTTGATCAGAATTTTGAAAAGTGGAGCATGAATATAAATAATAGAAATATTTTTATGTGTACATATATATACCTATCTATATATACATATATCTATCTATGTGTGTGCATATGTATGTTTATATGAGTCAATACTAATTCCTCTCTTTCCTTTGCCTCCCATATGAGTTCTGTTTAAATTTCTATTGGCTCATAACTTATCCCCCAATATTTTTTTATTACCACCCATCTGCATTACCATCTCAGCTGCAGTAACATTCTTCCTAATGGTTTTATATGTATCCATACTTGCACTTATATTCTCTATAATAGACATAGTCATATTCTGTGTAAAATTCCCATAGGATTTCAAAATCTACAATTTTTTTGTCTTTATCTACAATTTGCAACATGATTTTTCCTTTTCAACATCTTTTTTTGACATCATGTAATGTCTTTCCCTTGACCATTTTGAGAGTCATACTGGCTTTCTTTTGCTTTTGTAAGATCCACAGGCTCATTTTCATATCAGAAACTTAAAGGTCCCCTCCAGAGATGTTTCTATGATTTGACTACTTCTTGTTATTCAGTTCTTGAGTCAACTGATGCTTCTTCAAGGTATTTTTTCTTGATCATCATTTCCTCATAATCATCTTTTCTAAAGTGGTCAACTGGGCCCCTAGCATCATTCTGTGTTCCATTTCCTGGCCTTATATTTTTGTAGCACTTATCAATGATGAAAATATATCATCATCAACTTTAAGCTCCAGGAAAGAGGAACATCAGTACCTAGAGTAACACTTGACACTTATCCCAATTCCTAAGAAGGGTAGTACTAAAGAATGTGCTAACCATCAGACAATTGCACTCATCTCCCATGCTAGTAATGTCATCCTTAAAATCTTGTATGCTAGGCTTCAACATCATGCAGACCAAGAACTTCCAAATGTCCAAGCTGGGTTTAGAAAAGGCGGAGGAACCAGAGATCAAATTGCCAACATTCACTGGATCATAGAGAAAGCTAGGGAATTCTAGAAAAACATGTACCTCTGTTTCATTGACTGTATCAAAGCCTTTGACTTTGTGGATCATAATAAACTGGGGAATGCTCTTAAAGAGATGGAAATACCAGACCATCTTACCTGTCCCCTGAGAAACCTGGCTGTGGGCCAAGAAGAAACAGTTAGAACCCTGCATGGAACAACTGGTTGGTTCAAGATTGAGAAAGGAGTAGGACAGGTGTCTGCTGTCATCCTGTTTGTTTCATCTCTACACTGAGCACATCGTGAGAAATGCTGAGCTGGATGAGTCACAAGCTGAAATCAAGACAGGCAGGAGAAACATCAACAGCCTCAGATATGCAGATGATACCACATTAATGGCAGAAAGTGAAGAGGAACTGAAGAGCCTCTGAATAAGAGTGAAGGAGGAGAGTGAAAGAGCCGGCTTAAAGCTAAATATGAAAAAAAACTAAGATTATGTCATCCGGCGCCATAATTTTATGGCAAATAGAGGGGGAATATGTGGAAGTAGTGACAGATTTCCTATTTTGGGGCTCTAAAATCACTGCAGATGGTGATTGCTGCTTTGAAATCAGAAGATATTTGCTTCTTGGCAGGAAAGCTATGACAAACCTAGACAGTGTGTTGAAAAGCAGAGACATTACTCTGCTGACAAAGGTCCGTATAGTCAAGGCTTCCCAGTGGTCACATATGGTTGTGAGAGCTGAAAAATAAAGAAGGCAGAACACTGAAGAACTGATGCTTTTGAACTGTGGTGTTGGAGAAGACTCTTGAGAGTCCCTTGGAATGCAAGGAGATCCAACCAGTCAGTCCTAAAGGAAATCAACCCTGAATATTCATTGGAAGGACTGATGCTGAAGCTGAAGCTTGAATACTTTGGCCATCTGATATGAAGAGTCAATTCATTGTAAAATACCCTGATGCTGGGGAGGATTGAAGGCAGGAGGAGAAGGGGACAACAGAGGATGAGATGGCTGGATGGCATCACCGATGCAATGGACATGAACTTGGGCAAACTTTGGGATATGGTGAGGGACAGAGAGGCCTAGCATGCTGCAGCCATGGGGTCACAAAGAGTCAGACACAACTGGGTGACTGAACAACAAATCTGTTAGGCATTTGAAAGTAGGGTCTTTCACTGAGAATATAAAAAAGGATGGATACTGTGGGGCCTGAGCTACAAATAAGTCTCCTTCTGTGAAGAGTCTCTGTATATTCTTAATACTGGGTTTGATTTTATAAACAAAGTTAGCAGGTTTCCTTATGTCTTCTAAATCCAGATTGGTTAGAGGTTCTTAAACAAAGCATTTATGTGGCATAATGAAAACATTATTCAATTTAAAAAGAAAAGGAACAGTTCTAAATACACTATTTAAAAAGTCTTTCTCAAGAATAGTTATTCCAGGAAATATAAGTAAATATAAGCATATACATATATAAGTAAATATAGGCAGAGTACATCATGAGAAACACTGGGCTGGATGAAGCATAAGCTGGAGTCAAGATTGCTGGGAGAAATATCAATAACCTCAGATATGCAGATGACACCACCCTTATGACAGAAAACAAAGTAGCACTAAAGAGCTTCTTGATGAAAGTGAAAGAGGAATGTAAAAAAGTTGACTTAAAGCTCAACATTCAGAAAATGAAGATCATGGCATCCAGTCCCATCACTTCATGGCAAATAGATGGGGAAACTGTGGCTGACTTTAATTTTTTGGGCTTCAAAATCACTGCAGATGGTGATTGCAGCCATGAAATTAAAAGACGCTTACTCCTTGGAAGAAAAGTTATGACCAACCTAGACAGCATATTCAAAAGTAGAGACATTACTTTGCAAACAAAGGTCCGTCTGGTCAAGTGGTCATGTATGGATGTGAGAGTTGGACTATAAAGAAAGCTGAGTGCCAAAGAATTGATGCTTTTGAACTGTGGTGTTGAAGAAGAGTCTTGAGAGTCCCTTGGACTGCAAGGAGATCCAACCAGTCCATCCTAAAGGAAATCAGTCCTGAGTGTTCACTGGAAGGACTGATATTGAAGCTGAAACTTCAATACTTTGGCCACCTGATGGGAAGAGCTGACTCATTTGAAATGACCCTGTTGCTGGGAAAGACTGAAGACAGGAGGAGAAGGGGATGACAGAAGATGAGATGGTTGGATGGCATCATCAGCTCAATGAGTTTGAGTAAACTCTGGGAGTTGGTGATGGACAGGGAGGCCTGACATGCTGCAGTCATGAGGTCACCAAGAGTCAGACATGACTGAACTGACTGAAGTAAATGTTAAATATGAACAATTTAATATTTTCAGTCAGAAACTATGGTGCATTGTATCTATTAATGATAACCATTTATATATAATATAGTATGCCAGGTTTTCTTCTAATAGCTTTATATATATTAGTTAAATTATCTTCAACTACTCTTAAATTCTATAGAATTTAAGATAGAATGGAGTGGGCAATGCAACCCACTCCAGTATTCTTGCCTGGAGAATCCCAGGATCAGAGGAGCCTGGTGGGCTACAGTTCATGGGGTTGCAAAGAGTTGGACATGACTGAGAGACTAAGCACACTCTTAAATTACCATTAAGTCTTCTGTTTTACATATGAGAAATTGTTATACAGATAAGTTTGGTATCTATCCCTATCATATAAATTGTAAGTGCAGATGGATTCAGAATCTCTTTGTTTAACCATGATCAAGATTGCCTTCCTATTCTCACACAACAATGGTGCAAAATAGAAGGAAACAAGGATTAAGTTATGGGAAAGAATAAAGAGGCCAAAAATGCAGAAACAAACTTGGGCAGTAAAAAGCAAACTAAGAATACACAATAGACTTGGGAAACACTTCTAAAATACATAGAAAATGAATAGTGAAGAGAGTAGAGTGGAGATAGTGGACAATAGAGAACAAATCGTGAAGATGTAAATATTAGCTATTACATAATAAGCAAAAGTAAAATCCAATGCTATAAGGAAAAATACTACATAGAAACCTGGAATGTTAGGTCTGTGCTGCTGGTGCTAAGTTTTTCAGTCATGTCCAACTCTTTGAGATCCTATGGACCATAGCCTGCCAGGTTCCTCTGTCCTTGGGATTCTCCAGGTAAGAATACTGGAGTGAATTGCCATGCCCTCCTACAGGGGATCTTCCCAATGCAGGGGTGAAATCCTCATCTCTTACATCTGCATTAACAGGCAGGTTCTTTACCGCTAGCACCACATGGGAAACCCCATTAGGTCCATGAATCAAGGTTAATTGAATGTTGTCAAGCAGGAGATGGCAAGATTAAACATTGACATCTTAGGAATCAGTGAACTAAAATGGACGGTAATGGGTAAATTTAACTCAGATGACCATCATATCTACTACTATGGTCAAGAATCCCTCAGAAGAAATGGAGTAGCCCTCACCATCAACAAAAGAGTCTGAAATGCAGTACTTGGGTGCAGTCTCAAAAATGATAGAATGATCTTGGTTCACAGTCCAAGTCTATGCCCCAACCACTGATGCCAAAGAAGTTTGAGTTAACAGTTCTATGAAGACCTATAAGACCATCTAGAACTAACACCAAGAAAAGATGTCCTTTTCATCTTAGGGGATTGTAGTGCAAAAGTAGGAATTCAAGAGATACCCAGAATAACAAGCAAGTTTAGCCTAGGTGTGAAAAATGATGCAGGGCAAAGGCTAACAGAGTTTTGTCCAGGGAGCACAATGGTCATAGCAAACATCTGTTTCCAACAACTCAAAAGAGACTCTACACAAGGGCATCAAAATATGATCAATGCCCAAATCAGATTGAGTATGTTCTTTTCAGCCAAAGATAGAGAAGCTCTGTACAGTCAGTAAGAACAAGACCTGGAGCTGACTGTAGCTCACATCATGAACTCTTTATTGTAAAATTCAGGCTTAAATTAAATAGGGAAAAGCATTAAGCCATTCAGGTATGACCTAAATCAAATTCCTTATGATTATGCAATGGAGGTGATGAATAGATTCAAGGGAACAGACCTCGTAGACAGAGTACCTGAAGAACTATGAACGGAGGTTTGTAACATTGTACAGGAGGCAGTGACCAAAACTATTCCAAAGAAAAAGAAATAGAAAAAAGCGAAGTAGTTGTCTGAGGAGGCCTTACAAATAGCTGAGGAAAGAAGAGAAGTGAAAGGCAAGTGAGAAAGGGAAAACTATACCCAACTAAATGCAGAGTTCTAGAGAAAAACAAGGAGAGATAAGAAGGCCTTCTTAAATTAAAAATTCCGAAGAAATCAAGGAAGACAACACAGTGGGAAAGACTAGACATATCTTCAAGAAAACTGGTGATATCAAGGGAACATTTAATGCAAGGATAGGTATGATAAAGGACAGAAAGGGTAAGGACCTAACAGAAGCAGAAGAGATTAAGAATTGGTGGCAAGAATAGACAGAATTATACAAGAAAGATTTTAATGACCCCGATAGCCACAATTGTGTGGCCACTCATCTAGAGATGGATGTCCTTAAGTGTGAGGTCAAGTAGACCTTAGGAAGTATTACTATGAACAAAACTAGTGGAAATGATGGAATTTCTGCTAAACTATTTCAAATCCAGAAGATGATGCTGTTAAAGAGCTGCACTCAGTATGTTAGCAAACATGGAAAGCTTAGCAATGATCACAAGATTGGAAAAGGCCAGTTTTTCATTCCAACCCCAAAGAAGGGCAATGCCAAAGTATTCAAACTACTGCACAATTGCACTCATTTCAAATGCTAGCAAGGTAATTCTCAAAATTCTTCAAGCTAGCTTTCAGCAGTACATGAACCGACAACTTCCACACGTACAAGCTGGGTTTAGAAGAGTCATAGGAACCAGAGACTAAATTGCCACCATTCTGTGGATCACAATAAACTGTGGAAAATTCTTCAAGAGATGGGAATACCAGACCATCTTACTTATCTCCTGAAAAACATGAATGAAGGACAAGAAGCAACAGTTTGGAACAGACATGTAACAACAGACTGGTTTAAAATTGGGGAAGCAGTATGACAAAGCTGTATACTGTCATCCTGCTTGTTTAAATTATATGCAGAATACGTCATTCAAAATGCTAGGCTGAATGAATCCCAAGCTTGAATCAAGATTGCCAAGAGAAATATCAACAAACTCAGATACCACACTAATGTCACAAAGTGAAGAGGAACTAAATGACTTCTTGTTGAGGGTGAAAGGAGAGTGAAAAGCAGTCTTAAAATTCAGCATTGAAATAAATAAGACCATGGCATCTAGTCCCATCACGTCATGGCAAATAGAAGGGGGAAAAGTGGAAGGAGTGGCAGATTTTATTTTCTTGGGCTTCAAAATCACTGTGGATGTTGACTGCAGCCATGGAATTAAAAAGGCACTTGCTCCTTGGAATGAAACCTATTACAAATTAGGCAGTGTATTAAAAAGCAGAGACATTACTTTGCCAATAAAGTTTTGTATAGCCAAAACTATGGTTTCCCCAGTAGTCATGTACGGATGTGAGAGTTGGATGGTAAAGAAAGCTGAACGTGGAACAAATGATGCTTTCGAATTGTGCTTGGAGAAGACTGCAAGGAGATCCAACCAGTCACTCCTAAAGAAAATCAACCCTGAATATTCATTAGAAGGACTGATGCTGAAGCTGGTTTTGGCCACATGATGTGAAGAGCCACGTCGGAAAAGACCCTGATGTTGGGAAAGATTGATAACAGGAGGAGAATAGGGCAACAGACACTAGAGGGTTAGATAACATCACTGACTCAATGGACATGAATTTGAACAAACTCTGGGAGATAGTGGCTGAAGAGAGGAGCCTGACATGCTGGAGTTCACAGGGTTGTGAAGGGTCAGACATGATTTAGCAACTGAANAGATGGTGACTGCAGCCATGAAATTAAAAGACACTTACTCCTTGGAAGGAAAGTTATGACCAACTTAGATAGCATATTCAAAAGCAGAGACATTACTTTGTCAACAAAGGTCCATCTAGTCAAGGCTATGGTTTTTCCAGTGGTCATGTATGGATGTGACTATAAAGAAAGCTGAGTGCTGAAGAATTGATGCTTTTGAACTGTAGTGTTGGAGAAGACTCTTGAGAGTCTCTTGAACTGCAAGGAGATCCAACCAGTCCATTCTAAGGGAGATCAGTCCTCCTGGGTGTTCACTGGAAGGACTGATGCTGAAGCTCCAATACTTTGGCCACCTGATGCGAAGAACTGACTCATTGGAAAAGACCCTGATGCTGGGAAAGATTGAGAACAGGAGAAGAAGGGGACAACAGAGGATTAGATGGTTGTATAGCATCACCTACTTCAGGACATGAGTTTGGGTGGACTCCGGGAATTGGTGATGCCAGGGAGGCCTGGCATGCTGAGGTTCATGAGGTCGCAGTGAGTCGGACACCACTAAGTGACTGAACTCAACCGACTGAATACCTATAACTTTGTAAGATATTTACTATGAACAAATTAAAAAATACATTGTTCAAATGTGTTCAAATATATTTTCATTTTTGGTTTGAAAGTATTATTATTTAATAATTAGACTTAATATTTCCTCAGATGTTATGAAATTTATAATAAAAACTGCTTTGTCTTGCATTTTCTAAATTGTACATTTTACCCTGTGTAAAATAAATATAATAGACTTTGTCTACAGGTACTTTCATATATTTTATCATACCGCTAATAATAAGATAAAGCAGTATGGCCTAGAGAATAATTATTTGTTCCTGTTTCTCTTGAAACCTGGAGATAGTGGTTCTAGAATTGGAAAGTGAAAGTGAAACTGTGGTCACTCAGTCCTGTCTCTTTGTGGCCCCATGGACTGTAGCCTACCAGGCTTCTTTGTCAGTGGAATTTTCCAGGCAAGAATACTGGAGTGGGTAGCTGTTTCCTTCTCCAGGGGATCTTCCCAACCCAGGGATCAAACCCTGGGTCCCCCACACTGCAGGCAGATTCTTTACCACTGAGTCACCAGGGAAGCCCAAGAGTAGGGGTTAAATGCCACCAGGACTTAGGAGTGATATGTGGTGTTTAAGGGAATAGGTCCTCCTGTATTCAGAATTTAGCCCCAGTTCTATCTAGATGTATGACCCTGGGCAGATAACCTAACTTCTCTAAACTTAACTTTCTTCATTTATATAATTAGGACAATAATAGTGATGGGTTACAGTCCATGTGATTGCAAAGAGTTGGACATGAGTGAGCAACTAAGCACAGTATTCTCTTAAGGTTTTTATAAAGACTAATGATAAAATGTCTAGCTGACCATAAGGAAGCAATAAATGATAGCTAATGCTGTTATTATTAATATTTTGGCTATTGTTATTATTAGATAAATACACTGCTGAGCTAATCATGGCTTAAATGTTACCTCCTCGGATAGGTTTTCTGTTTTCTCTTATTTCTGCATTTAAGTAGATTTATTTTGCTTGTGCCCTGTCCTCATATACCATGTACATTTCCTTCATGGTACACGTTATTTCAGGGCTTCCCAGGTAGCTCCATGGTAAAGAATCCACCTGCCAATCCAGGAGATGCAAGAGATTGGAGTTTGATACCTGGGTTGGGAGAATCCCCTCTATGAGGAAATGGCAACCCACCCCAGAATTCTTACCTGGAAAATTCTGTGGACAGAGGAGCCTACATAGTTACAGTCCATTGGGTCACAAAGAATCTGATATGACTGAGCATGCTTGCATTGCTGAGGTAGAAATGGTTAGGCATAACATAGTAAAGATCAAACAAGGGAACCGAACTTTTAAGTTATTGAATCATGTTCTAGAAATATTGATGTTATAGCCTGGTTTGAAATATATATTGTTAGAAGTTAATAAATAATTGAATTGTGATGGTATGGAATAATGAAAATCAGAGTGAACTTTATTATCTAATTCTGTAATTATAAGTGGAGGGTGAAACATTTTTTATTAATTATCAGATAAGGTTAATTAAATTAAAGTTAATAAAGCTTTTCTGTCAATTTCATTAAAGATGCTTAAATGGTAGAGAATAATAAATCATAGTAATGGAAAGAAGTCTAAATCAATGAAGTGTGGTACCTGACTAGGCTGATTGGGGTGATAGTCCATATTCTTTCCCTTAATACTACCTGATGGAAGTTTCTTATGTCACTGTTTTGAACCCTGTAATATCTTGCATTTCCAGTAAATAAGCATCAATCCTCAGAGACAGTCATCTTGCCTCTACAATAACAATTTTACATTTTTTCCTCTGAATAGCATTCTGGTATGATCTGGGGAGCAATGTGCTCAGTTAAATGATAATTTTCCATCTTCCTATGTAATTCAAAGTGGACAGTAAAGTATGATAAGAAATTATTGGGTAGTAGTCTAATGGAAGGATGTTAAGATTGTTCGTGTACTGTGCTGGCATCTTCCCGAAACCACCTGAGCTCAGAGTTCATACAGGATTTCTCAACAGTCATCTAAGACTGTAATACTGCATTAGAAAGAAACTTCCTGGGCTAAAAATGGTAAGATAGCTAAGGACTGTATTTCTGATAACTCAAGGAGACTCCATACCAATCCAGAAACATCTACTTGTTGTTTAAGAAGAGAGAAAATTAAACATTTATTTTGTTCAAGCTTTTGTTACTTATGATGTTAATTTGTAGAATTTATTTCACATATTTAAAAGCCCTAAAGTGTAGAATGAACAGACACAGGGGCAGATGTTCTCTTTGACAAAGTACTGCATCTTTATATAGCAGCACTTTATGTCCGTTGCCTCCTTCTTATTCATTTCACTGCAAGGTGTTTT
Organism: Redunca redunca; assembly: GCA_006410935.1. Classification (NCBI taxonomy): domain Eukaryota; kingdom Metazoa; phylum Chordata; class Mammalia; order Artiodactyla; family Bovidae; genus Redunca; species Redunca redunca. The sequence continues at coordinate 8,260 of SJYQ01006231.1, read as the reverse complement.
CTCTTATTAAATCTTTAATTTTGATTTCTTTATCTTGTAGTTCAATATATATTTCACAGTGCTATGATATGGTAATGACAAAGTTATATGTAAAAGTACTTATAACTATTAAGTTTACTTGAAAACATAAGATTATGTGAATTGGAAATGGTAGTAGTCAAGATGAATGTGGGAAAGGTAAACTGTTGTTAGCCACATATTTTATTCTTATTTCACCCTGAAGACAATGTTACTAAAATCACTTCAAAACTAACCCATAATATATAGTTAAAATTTGAAACAAAATGTTAAAAGAGAATGAGATAGTGAATGAGAGAGAAAGCAAAGGAATATCTTTGGATGACTTCTACAGGACAGTTATGATGATAGGTGCATTTACATATACTTCCTTATCTAATCTATAGAAACTGCTTGCAAAATAGGCAACATGCTTACACTAAGAATATTAAGATGCTGTTTCAAATATATCAGTTAATTTGTTTAGGGTCATACAGATAGGATTTGAAAACAAAGTTCTTCTCTCCACTGTTTGACCATAAATATGAAATAAAGTCAGATATAATTATAAATAATTTCATGTCCTAGCAGACAGATATTCTAGCTAATTGTGTTTTATTCACAATAAAGTTCTTCACAATAAAAATTCTGTAAATAATAAATCAGTGGGTAATATTTGTTTTTCACAGAATATTTCTGACTAGCTAAATCTTTATGAAAATTTTACACTAGTCAGAAAAAGGATAAATCTGAGTTAGATTATTTTGCAATATGAAGAAATGTGGTACCATTGAGTTTTCTGGACCACTATTCTACTTACTGTGATATTCTATGTAGTTACAAGACTATTATAGGACTTCCTGAATAAGTCAAGTTTTGGTTAACTGATCACGATAATGTCATTATGAAAACTGAAGAACAAGATTTTTCTGTGCAAAATGGTATGTTAGGATACTGAGAATATTTTGTAAAGGGGAACTAAGTAAATCTTATGGCTTGTAAAACTAATACAAGGAAATACCTTAAAATTTTGAGTTATGAAACACATGATATTTTAAAATTTATGAGAATTAAGACATACAAATATCTCATTTAATTCTAACAATTCCATGAAATGTACAATCTAATTACAGAGCTTGGAGAAATGACTTTTTGAAGATCATATAGTAAGTAACGGACATACACCTTGAATTTAAGCCTTTTGAGCTGACAGGATCCTGAACATTAAGATAATATGAAAACTTCCAGAAGCAATGGTACCCTGTTAAATATATTTAGCTCTAGAGTATTTTATTTCTATTAATTAATCTTAGAATATCATTGCAAGACTGTTGACTTAAGTCAACAAAGAATTAATAAATTGACGCATATTAATTCTTTCACCGAATATTTATTGAGCACCTACTATGTGTCAAGCACTTATATAGGTTTTGAGGTTATAGAAGTGAATGTATGAGACAAAAATTCCTGCTCTCATGGAACATACATTTAGTGCAGATAATACAGAGAAATTCATAAGAAAAAGAGTGTTATACTTTATAATACAGCCATTCAGAGCTCAGTCTCACTAGTCTTGCTATCTGGATTCAAGTCACAATGGCTTTATCATTGCAAGGCATACAGTTTGCTTCATAATTTCTCATCTATATAACATAGAAATAAAGTAGTAATTATCTCCTTATTTTCAAGAGAAATTAAACTCAAGCATCTTTGGAGATTGAGTTAAATAATGGAAGTAAAGTTATAGAAGAATTGTTTGCTCAAAACAACCCCTTGATAAATGTCAATTATTATTTGAGAGACTTATTGAAGATTTTTTTCCTTTCCTTTTCTTTTTTCTTTTGATGTTGCAGTCATTCATTCAGCATGTAAAAGAAAGTCTACAAAAATGCCTAGAATGTTCCTTCTACTATGATATACTCTGGTGGTGGTAGTTTTAGACAGTCAAATGGTAATGAACTGTCATAATACAAGTAATCTACAAGGCCCTAAGAGACATGACTAAGAGACTCCTAATTGCTCTGACTGGTGGTAGATTCTTAGTTGTTATAACACAAACTGGATGGCTTAAGACAACAAAGATAACAGAAATTCATTTCCTCAATAGTTTTGGAGGCTAGAAGTCCAAAATCAAAATGTTTATAGTGCCATGCTGATAGGGCTCTGGAATTGAATCTAAAATGTTATCACCACACCCAAGATCATTTAGGTTTTCTCCTAATTTACTCTTTAGAAGTTTTATAATTTTGCATCTTACATTTAAGTCTGTGACCTGTTTTGAGTTTATTTTTGTGGGTGCAAGATCTTTGTCTACATTCATTTTTTTTTCGCATTTGAATAGGCAGTTGTTCCATCATCCTTTGTTGATTAGACTATCTTTGCTACATAGTATTGCATTTGCTTTTTGTCAGAGAAAAGTTGACTATATTTATACGAGTCTATTTGTGAACTCTATCCTGTTCCATTGATTTATTTATCTATTCTTTTGCCCATGTCACAGTCTTGATTAATGTGTAGTACGTGTTGAAGT